>JASAOG010000067.1:1522500-1855000 GCA_030265305.1 Biomphalaria pfeifferi
CCTTTTAGAAACCCTTAGACCCGATGAGGGTAAATCAGATTTAGAACTTCAGATAAAATTAAAACAAATGGAAATAGAAGCCCAGAAGGAAATGGCTAGAGAGCAGAAAGAAATGGAAATGAAATTACAAATAGAGTTAAAAAAATTAGAGTTAGCTGCTAATGTAAGACCAGATTCTTCCCCTGCCAGTCATACTGCTGAAGCAACAAAATTTTTGAAAATAATTCCACGCTTTAATGAAGCCACAATTGACAATTATTTTCCACAATTTGAACTTGCTGTGAAAAATTTTAATGTACCTGAAACTTTGTGGCCCACTTTGCTGCAAACAGTTTTGACTGGTAGAGCTGCAGAGGTATTTTGTTCTTTGACCATTGAACAACAAAAGGATTATAATGTTGTTAAGGCCTTAATTCTTAAGGCATATGAACTTGTTCCGGAAGCTTACCGAAAGCAGTTCAGGGATTGTCGCAAATCAGATGGCCAAACCCATGTAGAATTCCTGCGGGAAAAGGAGCGACGCTTTGAGAAATGGCTCACTTCCAGGGAAATCGGCACCGACTTTGAAAAATTCAAGAACCTAATGCTGATGGAAGAGTTCAAGAGTTGTGTGCGGCTGGACGTCCGTACGCATATAGCTGATCGTGGCGAGGAAGATGTGCACAAGGCTGCAGTGTTGGCAGACGATTATATAATATCACATCAATTTGCCAAGTATACGACGGATGTCAAGCCAAAACAAGTCAAACAGCCTGAGTCCATTGCTAGCAACTCCATCAAGAACAGCAGTACAAATGACAGAAAACCTACTACAAGTAAAGCTACTTGTTCCTACTGCAAACGAGAAGGCCATAAAATTGACGATTGCTGGAAATTGAGGAAGAGAAACGAAAAAGCTCCTTCAAAAGTCAGCGCTTGCACAGTACAGTGGTCGGCGAGGTTTACTCCCTCATCATCAAGTCATATCAAGAATACCTCGACACCACCTGTTTCAAATGTATTGACTGTACAAGACTCTCCGAAAATGTCTCCACGATGTTCAAATGACTCAACAGTGAGTTCTTCAAATTCATCTTTACGATGTTCTAATGACTCAAACAAGAGTTTTTCAAATACATCAAGCCGATGTTCCAATGACTCAAACAAGAGTTTTTCAAGTACATCAAGCCGATGTTCCAATGACTCAAACAAGAGTTTTTCAAGTACATCAAGCCGATGTTCCAATGACTCAAACAAGAGTTTTTCAAATACATCAAGCCGATGTTCCAATGACTCAAACAAGAGTTTACCTAGTACATCACACCGATGTTCCAATGACTCTATCCAGAGTTTCCATAATACATCACCCCGATGTTCCAATGACTCTATCCAGAGTTCCCATAATACATCATCCCGATGTTCCCATGACTCCATCAAGAGTTCCCATAAGACATCACCCCGATGTTCTAATGACTCCATCAAGAGTTCTCCAAATACATCCACAAGATGTTCTACTGACTCAAGAAAGAGTTTCTCCACTGCGTCTCCTAGAGATGTCAATGACTCCAGCGAGAGTTCGACCCAAGTCCAGTCTGCATCAACCAAAATTGATGTTTTATTAGAGGATTTTAAGCCTTTCATTTCGGAAGGATTTGTATCACTACCCGGTGATTCTACAAGTCTACGACCTATCACCATTTTGAGAGACACAGGTGCCTCACAATCGCTACTTTTAGAGGGTATCTTGCCCTTGTCAAAATCATCATCGACTGGGAAGAGCATCCTGTTACGAGGCGTAGAGCTTGGATGTATAGATGTGCCTCTACATCTAATCGACATAAAGTCAAATCTCATTACTGGACCGGTTGTTGTAGGTGTCCGACCAACATTACCATTGGAAGGCATCTCGTTGCTGTTAGGCAATGACTTAGCAGGTGGAAAGGTGATAGCCGAACCCATCGTCACTCAAACACCCGACTTATCTGCCACACCCGAGGAAGACCTAGAGTTATATCCAGCGTGTGCAGTAACAAGGGCAATGAGGTTGAAAGCATCTCAAGAAGAGAACGTCATCAAAGCCAACAGTAACCAAGATGATGTGGACTTGAGCACCACATTCTTTGCTTCTCTTGAAGAAGAACCAACGCCAAATTCTGAAAAGCCGGCATCAACTCGAAAACAGTTGATTGAGGACCAAAAGAAGGATCCAGAGCTCGCCAAACTCCGAGAAACCGCAATGACATCACAAGAGGCAGAGCTAGCATCAACGTGCTACTACATCCAAGATGATATGCTCTTCAGGAAATGGAAACCTCCAGACGCATCCAACGAAGAAGAATGGAGAATATGCCATCAAATCGTGTTACCAGAAAGATACCGAGCGTACATCATGAATCTGGCTCATGACACACCAATGTCAGGTCATCTCGGCATCCACAAGACATACCACAAGATTATGTCACACTTCTTCTGGCCACGTTTGAAGAAAGATGTCATCCAGTACTGCCGATCTTGTCATGCCTGTCAGATGGTTGGCAAGCCAAATCAAAAGATCCCTGTTGCTCCTCTGAAGCCGATTCCAGCCTTTGAAGAACCTTTCAGCAGAGTACTTATTGACTGTGTTGGTCCTCTCCCAAGGACAAAAGCTGGCAACCAATACCTGTTGACCATTATGTGTGCTTCAACTCGTTTTCCTGAGGCTATTCCTCTAAGGAACATAAAAGCATCAAACATTGTAAAGGCCTTAATCAAGTTCTTTACTCTATTTGGTCTACCAAAGTCCATCCAATCGGACCAAGGAACGAATTTCACGGCCAATCTTTTCAAGCAAGTCATGACTCAGTTGGGCATCAAACACTGCAAGTCGAGTGCGTATCATGCCGAGTCGCAAGGCGCTCTTGAGCGATTCCATCAGACTCTCAAGAACATGATCCGAACCTATTGCTTTGAGCACGAAAAAGACTGGGACGAAGGAATCCACATGCTGCTGTTTGCAACCCGTGAATCCGTCCAGGAATCATTGGGATTCAGCCCTTTTGACTTAGTCTTTGGCCATTCGGTGCGCGGTCCCTTGAAATGCATAAAAGAGACTTTGTTGTCACCAACAGCCACTGAAGGACTTTTAGAATATGTAATTAAGTTTAAAACTAGACTTTATGATGCTTGTGTTCTGGCCAAAAATAACTTACAAAACACCCAATCCAGCATGAAACGCTGGTATGATAGAAAGGCCCGTGTTAGAGAATTTTCTCCCGGGGATAAGGTGCTTGTATTTTTGCCCATACCAGGTCAACCCTTGCAAGCCAGATATTTTGGTCCCTATGAAATTGAGACCAAAATTAGTGACCTCAATTACACAATCAAAACCCCTGACCGTAGGAAAAAGACTCAGCTATGTCACATAAACATGCTGAAGCCTTATGTATCTAGGCCAGATCACTCAGAGAAGAGTAATTGTGTTTTAAATACAGTCAAAAGTTGTTCAAATAGCCATGTTTCTCCTATTGATGATGATATTGTAAAGGAGAAATTTGGACAATACAAAATACCTAATTCTTTTGTATTACAGAATTTGGATGTAAAACTGTCTCATCTGTCTTCGACAGAAAGGCCAGTTATCATGAAACTCATTAATGAATTTAATGACATTTTTTCTGATGTACCAAAACAGACTAATGTTATAATGCATGATGTAGATGTTGGCGAGGCTAATCCAGTCAAGCAGCATCCTTACAGGGTCAACCCTGAAAAACTTGCCATACTTAGGTCAGAAATCAAGTATATGCTTGAAAATGACCTCATTGAACCAAGTTCCAGTAGCTGGAGCTCCCCATGTGTCTTGATACCTAAACAGGACAAGACTTATCGTTTTTGTACAGACTACCGTAAGGTAAATGCTGTAACAAAGACCGATTCGTTTCCTATCCCTAGGATAGACGATCTCATAGATCGTATTGGTGACGCTAAGTACATCACCAAAATAGACCTACTTTCAGGTTATTGGCAGGTTCCCCTGACTGATAGGGCAAAGGAAATCTCCGCCTTTGTCACCCCTGATGGTCTGTACCAATACAAAGTGATGCCATTTGGCATGAAGAATGCTCCTGCCACTTTCCAGAGAATGATAAATGCCCTGCTTGCTGACATGGAGAATTGCCACGCATACATAGACGATGTAGTAATTTTTAGCCAAGATTTTTCTAGCCATTGTAAACAACTGCATTGTCTTTTTACTAAACTTTTACATGCAAAAATTACTGTAAACCTGAGTAAGAGTGATTTTTGCCAGGCTTCCATCCAATACTTAGGCCATATTGTAGGACAAGGCCAGGTGAAACCTGTAATGGCCAAAGTAGAAGCTATCCAAGCTTTCCCTATTCCTGCTGATCGGAAACAACTCCGAAGATTTTTGGGAATGTCTGGATATTATAGAAAGTTTTGCGAAAATTTTTCTGTCATTGCCAGTCCTTTAACAAACCTCCTGAGAAAGAACGTCCGATTTACTTGGACGGATGAATGTCAGAAAGCCTTTAACCAAATTAAGCAGATATTATCTAGCTCCCCTATTTTGATGGCTCCTGACTTCGGAAAACCTTTTAGGTTAGCTATTGACGCCAGTGACACAGGTGTTGGGTCAGTCCTTTACCAAGAAGATAATTTCCAAGTAGAGCACCCTATTTGTTTCTTTTCCAAGAAATTTAATAGACATCAAAGAAATTATTCTACTGTGGAAAAAGAATGTCTTGGGTTGATTCTTTCTATACAACACTTTGATTTTTATATCAGTGGGTCCAGATGGCCACTAGTTGTATTTACTGACCACAATCCCCTTACATTTATCCACAAAATGTCTGGCAAGAATCAACGACTTCTCAGGTGGAGTTTATTTTTACAAGAGTACAACCTAGATCTTAAACACATAAAAGGCAGCGAAAATGTTATCGCCGATGCCTTATCTAGATTGTAAAAAGTATTTTGATGTATATATTTTTTTTTATATATATCATGATAAATACATTCTGTAAGGTAAATATCCTTTTTTTTAATTATTCTAAAAAGATTTCCATTTCGTGGAAATGTAAACTTTTTATTTTTAGGAGGGAGGTGTTACGTATCTAGGTAACAATGCCTAGATACTATTTTTTTTTCTTGACCTGTAGGTTGTCTGCCCCCTTGTGTAATAAGTTTTTTTTTTTTTCTTTTTTATTCGTCAAGCCACACAGACAGTGACCGGTCCTTGACCTGTGTGTGTACCTCTGGTTGAAAGGAGGGTGTTTTTTTTTCTGTCTCTTTGAAGAGCGTTCTAGATCTGGGAAATTGATGACGTATTTGGTTCGAGAAATTCCTAGATTTGTCTTGAGATCGACGCGCGGTAGATTATATAAAGACCGCCCGCGTGACGTTGACGGACAGACATACGGAGACAGCCGTGGGACAGAATAGCGGAGACATTGCGCGACCCGTGCGTGGTATACCAATTGATCGTGTAAGTTAAGATTTTTCTTTTTCTTCAAGGCCTTGCTTGTATTTGTAATTATATTTTCAAACTCTTGTATTGTAATATTTTTACATACCATTTTTGTAAAAGGGTTTTGGTCAACCCTTCCATTTTGTATTGAGTTATATTATGATTAAACATTAAGTTGATATTTTACCTTCCGATTTCTTGTGTCATTTTTTTTTTGTTATTCATTGTAAGTCTCTGATTAAATTCAGACTTAAGATAAGTGACACAACTACCTTTTTCTATTGTCACGTTCCCCTAGGCAAGCCATTTAAAAGTAGAATTCAATTTGTAATACGTGACAATTGAAAGAAACTTTAGTCACTGCAAAAGAGGACACAGTCGACAAAGTGGTTATTATCAATCGCTTAAAGTTCCAACAGACTTAAAGATACGTAAATTGTTTACGTAGACCCAACTTAAGGTAATCACCCAAAACAGAGTTCAAAACAAGGTCAGCAATTTTTTAAAGTACAATGAATCACTGACCTATATAGAGTATTGAACTGTAGTTAATAACTGTTTAGATTATAACATCGATACTTGTGAGTTATAATATGGGCAATGCGTGTCAGCGAAAAAGAAATTAGTTGGAGTAGGTTTTTTTTAAGTCGCTATAAAAACAATCGTGTTTGTACAGAAACTTTTACCAATAAAAAAATTCACGAAGTTATTTTTAGCTTTTACAATTACGGTCTTTCGATCTGCTTCTTGCACTGGCGATGTCATGTGAGTGTGGAAACAGAACGAAATTTTTTTTATAATGTTACTTTGTCATTATGTAGGTCAATTCACTTAGCGCTGACCTCATCTAAAACACACTGTAGATGGTGTAATAACTATGACCATTTGAAACGACTACGTTTACGAGGTGGAATACCGTGGGCCTCGGGATTTTAAAATTCTTGTCGAAATGCTAAAGATATGAAGATGGAAGAGCGAGCAAGCTTGGATTGTTATATAATTTTTTTTTGTTATCACAAAGGTAAAAACAAGCAAAATATATATTTTTAAATACTTTACAAAAAACAGCAACAAAGCTTATACAAAAGAAAGAAATCCCCATTTACAGTCACATGTATCAATATTTAATTTTTTTTCCTTTTTCCATATCAAAAGCAACTAATTAATTACTACTAATTTATTAATAAACTTGTTAATTTTTGGATTGACTCTTGTTTTGTTAGGGACAAGAAATAAGTATGCAAAGTTTGGACTTGATACGAGAATGGGGAGATGGAGAAATAACGAGAACAAAGTTTGTACCAGACAGACAGACAGACAGACAGATAGAGTACTTTATTATAAGCTTTATAAAAAAACAGTTTGAAAAGTTCTAAGACTAGCAAAAAGGGTAAGTCTAGACTAGTTGATCTGGCCATTTCTTTGTTTCAAAGTACCACAAGTCTTCTTCTGCCTTCCACCCTGCAATTCCAATTAGAATTAGCATATTTCTCTTTCCAACACTAATCACACAGCTTAGATTTTTTTGCTACTTCATGTCCAAAACATCGAGTGTCTGTTTTTTTTTAAACATGTTCAACATTTTTTTTAGTTTAAGATATATATATATATATAAAGATGAATATCTCTTTTAGACCTTGAGTTCTATGGAACATATATGTGGCCCGCACAACGACTCACCGCCTTTAATTCCCATTCTAATGTTAGCTACTCATAAAAGTCCCTCAAATACCGAAATTCAAAATTCCAGTTTTCACAGTGATTCGAACCAGAGACCCCCCACTCAGCCGCTACACCCCAACTCCCTTTTAAGGATATTTAAGCACAATTCCTCTTTTTAGATTGTAATGACTTTTCGTACCTACGATTTTATTTTAACTCTTAAATGCTAACGAAAGGTAAAATGAAAAGAAGATGGTGCGCAACATATTCCTGAACGTCTATTTATCTCATTATAACTCTTCGTCGAAAAGGGCCTATATATATGGGGATTCCCGCTGACGTAGGCCTGTTCAAGATAAAGATTGTTTAGATCGCAATTCAAATTTAAATATTTTTTAAAATACACTTTGAAAAATTATGACGGTCAAATTATAATTTCCCAGTGGCCAATTAACTAGTAATTTATTTCTTAAACATATACATCAGCTGTCAAATTTCTAGGAAAATCGTTAGAGCCGTGTCCATCAAGATTCCATGTTTTTGCCTATGAACGCGCAACCTGATCAGAGGAGGTGTACGAAAGCAAGTGAAACGAAATGCAGCAGTTTAGACAATCTTTTTACGTACTTTGCCATCCGAAAAAACCAGCCTCAGTGGCCTAGCTAAGGATTTGGGGACCCGGGGAGATTGACCTCTTTAGTATAACCTGCAATTTTGATTTTCGACAACATGAAATGAGATAATGGCTTAATATTTAATGTAAAATAACACATTTCGGACATTCATTTGGGTCCCCACCCCCTTTTCAAGTAAGGGCCCGGGGGATTTTCAATTTTGACACCCCTCCCACCCTAGCTACGCCACTGACTAGCCTTTATCTATTTTCGTTCATTGCCATCCGAAATAACTAGCCTTAACTTTGACGTAGCCTTAACTTTGACGTAGCCTAAAGGCAAAAGTAAAAATTGTCTCAGTTAATAGAAAAAAAATGCTATTGTGCATACAAATAAAAAAAGGCTCCCCGAATGATTCAAAGATGTATTTATCTTTGTTAAATCTTTCAACAACTCGCTTTGTGTTTGCCTCCCCCTCCCTTTACCTTTCCTTTTACCCGTTCCACTGTCGTAAAAGACTTGTCAGGAAATGCCTAAAATATCTACAATAAATAGGACAAATGAAAATGCCTAAAATATCTACAGTAAATAGGACAAATGAAAATGTCCACAAAATTTGTCTTCCCAGAGAAGACGATTTATTGGGGCAAAGTTCATTTACTTGAACAAACTCACGTATACGTCATATCATTGGTCTTGGTCTAACTAGATACTAAAGTAATTATAAGTTGTCGTCTTTAAAAAAAGATAAAGACAAATAGTTTACTCTTAGAAAAATGAATTCACTCATTCATCATATTCATAGTATTCTTGAGGAAAGAGGAATTTGCGCAACCAGTTAACGAGACCGTGTAGTGATTACTTATTGATCACTTATCACCAATGAGGAAAGATAATTAATTAAGGACACACAATTATTGTATGTACTTTCTTTACAATGATAATATTAGAAGCAAAGCATTGACGATGGCGTTGAATGAACTGGTCGCCTCTTAGCCATCGAGATTTGCTTGTACTTTCTATTGATCAGGATTTGATCAGGATTTGATCAGGATTGTCAGGATGTCTTAAGGTCTGTCATCCTGATGATCGAGCTCAAACTACACGTCCACTGTCATCCTTTACCTTCACCTATCACTTAACCTTTGGGGCACCGCACAAGAACTGTAAACCGTCTTTCTCCATCCCTCTTTTTTGCCTTGGATAGAATCTCTTTCAGTGACAGGCCCGTCCATTCTTTTGTGCTGTCTTCCCGTCGTTTTCTGTGTCTGCCTCTTCTTCTTTTTCCTGGTACTGCTCCCAGAAGGAAGATGTTTGTGAGGCTTGATGACTTTTCAATATAACCATAGAGATTTAGTTTGCATTTTTTGACAGTAGTTAGCATGTCAATGTGAGGTCCAATCGCTGTTATAGCCCTGCCTCCAATCTCTTCGTTTGTGATGACATCCTACTGGAGGTTTAAGCTAGAACTTGAGATTCTTCAATTCTGAAAGATTGTCTGTGTTGTAAGACAAGACAGTGTCTCTGTTAAAGACCAGACATTACGTGGTGTAAGATAATCTCCAAGAAGATACATCTTAATTGTGTATGTAAAATATATCTCACCAAAAGTAAGTAAAAGTGTCAGGGTGGGATTTCAGATTAGCTAAGGTATGATATTATATTACGGTCCCGTATCCCCAGCCTGAACAGAGTAACACAAGAACCTAAAGGTAATAGCATGTAAACTACAAACATTGAATAACAGTTATTCAACTGAACATTTAGTGAATAACAGCAGTTGTCAATAGGAACAATATTTAATTAAACTTAATTGTAATTTTTCAAACATATTTACATGTACATCAATATCATTGAAGTTAGCATTTGATTACTAATTAGTCTAGTATCACACCAACAGGTTTCCGTAACACACCTACACGCTCACACTCCATCTCGGCGCCCAACAGAAGCTCAACTCCCTACACCTCAACGCCGATAGTTACTACACAACTCCAAGGGCAGAAAGACGACACACTTTCCCATAGCCCAAAGCCTAACACCATGAAACGAAAAGACAACCTAGATCTAGCGCTGCCGCTACAAGAAAGAACTTTTCAATAGCGACCCCCGTACCGAAAGATCAGCGTACTTAATAAAACTATGTACTTACGTACCCTTACAAGGGGAACCAAAAAACCAGCTACCCAGCGCACAAAAGCAGCTCTCTTGCGGAAACTAAGGATGACGTAAACACAAACACACACCCAATATTCTTTACAAAAAACCGCACTTAAAAGAAACTACTTCCTATACCCTAAAACACCAATATTAAATGCAAAGAAAAACTACAAGCGCTCACGACAAAAAGCACTATTATTGAAATATGAAATCTTCATACTGACACAGCTTTGAAATCAATCCTTTAGTGTAAATCTTTTAAATAAAACTACAAGATCAATGTAAGCATTATTTCATTGAATGCTGACGCCATTCTGTTTTGACAAACAAGTTTGTATAAAATTAGATAACATTTCTTGGTACTAAGCACGCAGTTTTTATCGACGTAGAGATTTAGCTTGACGGCACACGACATTTTCACGGTCATTATTAACCTTCTTGTTCGACATTCGCTATCAACGTCGACTAACTTATAGTGTTGGCCTTTTGCCTTGTGTTTTTGATTTCTTTGAGTGTGACCTCCGTAACATCTGCATAAGACATAGCATGGAAGTACCTAACTCTTGAAATGTTTTTCCATTCTTTATTATCTTTAAAATGTCTATTGTTATTATTTGCAGAGATGGCCACATGTAAGCAATTATTAAAGCCTACCTTGACATCCAGCAGATTATATTTTGTTACCCCTCTTGTTCCCAGATCCTCCCTTAACTAAAATGAGTTTTTCGTTACCCCATCCCCCCCCCCCCCCCCCCGCCTACTACTAAGCGCCCCACTCTTCCATTACCCACCACACCAGGGCTAAGCCCAACAGTTCATCTTTCAGACTTCTCGACCGTTTTATCATCTCGTCTCGATAGAACAAAGTAAACGATCATTTGTTTGGCCATCTTTCCGCTTTATTGACCGATGGTCGGACCTTTTAAGCTACACTGTTGTCTTTGTCTTCACGGGAGAGAACAGCCAGAAACTGTTAGAGATAGACACAAGAGAAAGAGGTTTTGTTAAGACAGGAAATAAAAGGCTACTTTCTTCCGGTAATTGTGGGATTCCAAGCGCCAATCGTAGCACCATTAAGTATTTGGATAGAAAGAAAGGAAAAAGCCGCTAGAGAATATTGAGATTTTTGTCAACCCAGAAAAATGTAGCATCGTTTTCTGTTGTTTTTTTTATTCACTACTTAATATAACACTTTCTACAGGCATCTTCAAGTTGATGGAGAATAAGATTGTGCTATTCTTCGCCCAAGAAGGATGTGCTAAATATTATTATTATTATTTGTTTTATTATTATTATTATTGTAAAAGAGCGAGTATTCATTTTCTGGCGCTGCCAGGGTCGAGTTTCGTTGAAGGGAAACAAAATTCATCGTAGTCCCTTTATCAGTTTCCACCGAGGAATTTTCTGGTGATGTGGCAGGTCTGCAGAAATACCGCCCTCTGACAGGCAACGAGATTGTTCCTAGGAATGCCAAGGGCCTTGAAGGTATCTGTGAGGTCAGTTGTTATTATTCCCTCGGTTGATATGACAATGGGGTAAATTGTTATTTTAGAAAATTTCCATAAACGCTTAATCTCCAAGCCAAGGTTCCCATATTTTCGTTGTTTTTCCAGCTCAGTTTTTTTTAAATTATGAGATAGTGGTACGGCGATGTCAACAATGGTAGCGGCCTTTTCTTTTTTATCGATGAGCAGCAGATCAGGGCAATTAAAATCTACCGTTTTGTCAGTCATAATAGGCCTATCTCAGTACAGTAGATGATCCGTAGACTCGAGAACCTCTTGTGGTGAGTATTTGTAATATGGAGGAGTATCCTTACCGATCAAATTGTGTGTCAAAGCCAAATGCTGGTGTATTAGCTTTGCAACTTGGTTATGGCGACCTAGGTAGGCAGATTCCGATAGGGCTGAACATCCCGCCATAATGTGTTCAATTGACTCGCCCACATTTCCACATTTTCGGCATTTGTCAACAATATTGAGTTTTAGGATATGTTTCTCGTAATTTTTTGTTCTAATTACTCTGTCCTGTATTGCTGTGACAAAGCCTTCAGTTTCAGGGTAAAGATGACCTGCTTTTAGCCATGCTAAGGAAGCAGCCTTTTCAATGTTGTTCCCATGTAATAAAGCCGGGAATTTTCCGTGGAGTGTTTTTTCTACCCATTGGCGAATCTCATGCCCGACGTCGTCCGAACATTAACATCAACATTGTTTAGGTTCAGAGGGGTTGCATCATAGTCATATTTGCGTAGGATGGAGACTAGTTCATTGCTGGAGTCGTGCAGTTTTGATCGTATTTTGGAAACTTGTGTCTTACACAGTTTGAAAATGTTCTGCAATCCACGGCCTCCATCCTTCCGGGGCGGGTATAGCCTTATGGTGGAGGACTTGGGGTGTAAACATCGGAATTTGGTTAATAGTTTCCTCGTGAGTCTGTCAATGTCATGTAGGTCGGTATCTGTCCATTTGATGACACCGAACGTGTAGAGGAGCACTGGGACGGCCCAGCTCACGAGATTACTGCCAGACAGTTTTGTGTTGAGAATTTTATTCACTCTCTGCTTGTATTTGCCAAGGAAGTCCTCTTTTAATTTTTTATGGTTTATCGTGGCACTCTGGTTTATTTCAGGATATTTATAAAGGGAGGCAGAGTTCAGTTCTTCGATGCCTTCAAATGCAATGTTGGTGTTGGCTGCCTTGCCTTTTTTATGCTTATGATACCACACGTATCCAAGCCAAAAGACTTGCAGATATCGTCACTGAAACATTTTACTGTTTAAATTAAGGTGTGTAACTTTTGCTCGTTCTCTGCATATAGCTTTAAATCATCCATGTATAACAGGTGAGACACAGACTTTGTACATTTAGTGTCAACCCTAAAACCGTTTGTAGTGCCATGAAGTAATTTAGATAGTGGGTTAATAGCTAGGCAGAATCAGAGAGGAGATAGAGAGTCTCCCTGGTATATACCCTAACTTATGTGCACAGAACCTAGTCTATCATGATTAAGGTGTAGACTTATCTTCCAATTATCCATACAGACTTTCAGTAGTTGTTTTATTCTAGGGTTGATTCTATGAATTTCCAGGGTTTTCAACAGCCAATCATGCGGAACTGAATCGAATGCTTTTTTTGTAGTCGATGTAGCACATGTGTAAATTTCTCTTTCTTCTATTAGCTAGGAGCAATATTATACCATCTGTAGTTAGCTGTAATTTACATCATATCGACTCTTCAATGCAACCTTGTTGTTCCTCTGCTAGTAGCTTATGGGCAGAGCAAAATATATACATTTTAATTTTTAAAAGTGAAGTTAATAGTTTATACACCACTGACAGACAAGTGATAGGGCGATAGTTTGATGGTTGGTTCGGATCCCCTTTTTTGGGGAGGAGATATGTTCTCCCTTCAGTGAGTTCTATCAGCATTGAAGATGGTTCTGATATTAACTCGTTAAAATTTGATGTTAGTGGTACATGTATGGCTGTAAGTTTTTTCAGCCAAAAGTTGTGTATATTGTCCGGGCCTGGAGCAGTCCAGTTGTGAGTTTTTGATATAGCTGCTGAGACTTCCTCGGCTGTGAAATCCTCATCAGGCATTTCTGGTATTTGGTTGTTTGTAGTTTGGATTTCGTCGATCCAGTCAGTATGTACGTTGTAATGTAGAGGGTCAGACCAAAGCGCAGACCAATAGTCGATGAACGCGCCGTGTTTAGTGCTATCAATGTTTTGAATTTTGTCAGCATCTTTGTCAGCTAGTTTACGAAAGAACTGTTTTCTTTTATTTTGAAATAAAGCATTGTGCTCTTTCCTTTTAGTGGTTTCATTGTAGCGCTTTAACCTAGCTCCCTTTAGTTTAACTTTCTGTCTCAGCGTATCCTTCAGAGATAAGAGCTTTGTGTGGCTATCACAGTCCGTCAGCTTGATTTCAGTTGTTTTTAATATGGACTTCATTTTGTTAAGAATGTTCGCGGACTGGTTGTTTCCAAGATATTGTCCAATTGTATCCATTAGGCTATTATTATTATTTATTATTATTTATTAATTATTATTATTTATTAATTATTATTATTTATTAATTATTATTATTTATTATTTATTAATTATTATTATTTATTATTTATTATTTATTAATTATTAGTATTTATTATTTATTTATTATTACTATTTATAATTTATCAATTATTATTCTTTATTATTTAATTATTATTATTCTTTATTATTATTATTATTATTATTATTATTGTTATTATTATTATAATTATTATAATTATTAAAATTATTAAAATTATTATTTATTAATTAATTATTTATTAATTATTTATTAATTATTTATTTATTATTTATTTATTATTTATTTATTATTTATTTATTATTTTTTTTTTATTTATTTATTAATTGTTTTTTATTATTATTATTATTATTATTATTATTATTATTTTTATTTTTATTAATTATTATTATTATTATTATTATTATTATTATTATTAATTATATTTTTTTTATTAAAAATAATAAAATTATTATTATTATTATTATTATTATTATTATTTTTATTATTATTAGTTTTAAAAAGTTTTATAAGGCATCAGCACGATAAAAAAAAACAAGCAAAATATAAAAAAAACTCATATATAAAGTGTATCAATTAGTTTGGATGTGTCATGTCATTAAATTTGTAATAAGCCTCAGACGACAATCTATAACGGGGAGAAATTCAGCTCATACCACCACTTCAGTCTAGTACTATTTCTTTCCGTTGTTTGAGTACCGAACAGAATAATTTATTACCAAAAATTAATTAACTACTTGGTTAATTATTTAAATTGATTCTTGTGTTATTAAATAAAAGAAATGATTGTGCAAAATTTCAGCTTGATCCGAGATTGGGTGTCGGAGAAATAACGTGTACAAACTTTTTGCCATACAGACAAACAGCGTGAGTTTATAAAAGCTTAGTAAAAACAACTTTTTTATATTTATTGTTTTCTTAAGTTTTATCTGCTTACTTTAAGGGAATAATTTCATAATTGTGTTTAATGTCTATTTAATGTTAACGTCCCTTTTTAAATTTGTGAGTGTTAGAGATTATAAAGCAAATTATTAAGCAATTTAAAATCGATCCCTCTCTAATCGATAACCGGATGTAAAAAAGTGCAATGAATTATTCAGAGCTCATTATGACCCAATTGATTGTCAAGTGTTAAGTGGTCATCAATTAAAGATGACGCGATGTGTCAATCACTTACAGTTCCTGCACTGCCAGGTAATGTGAAGTGTTTTCCTTCAGGTCACGTGCTCTTTCTCATCACAAATGCATGGCGGTCCAAAGTCAAGACAAAAGTCGCCGATGTTATTTCGGAACGATCTAGCTGCTTTCTGAACAATTCATTCAATGTGCGCCGAACAGTTACATTGTCTATCTTACGGATGGACAAAAAAATGCCCTTCAAAGTCTAAAGAAAAACTTTTAAAATGTTTTCTATATCAATGCACTCAAAACGGAACTTAAGACAACACCCAAGACTGCACTCAAGACAGCACTTAACAATCTAGATAGCTCTTAAGACAGCTACTCAATTAATAGCAAACAATCGATCTTCAAAGAACCAATCAAACACAAAAGAGTCCCAGGAACTGAAGCTGAAAACTTGCCAATAACGGAAGAAGGAATTCAGAAATTTCATTGCATAAAGAAAAGACGTTGGATGTCAAAGACTCATAACAAAGAGAGTTAGAATGTCATGTGAAAGATATTACCTTATACCAAAGATAGCTAAACTCTCATGTCAAATAGAGTACCTTATACAAAAAATACCTCAAATCTCATGTCAAAAAGATTACTTTATACCAAAGATAGTTCAAATCTCATGTTAAAAAGAGTACCTTATACCAAAGATAGTTATAATGTCATGTCAAAAATAGTATATTATACCAAAGATAGTTCTAGTGTCATGTCAAAAATAGTACATTACACCAAAGATAGTTCTAATGTCATATCAAAAAGAGTAGATTATACCAAATACAGTTCTAATGTCATGTCAAAAAGAGTACCTTATACCAAAGATAGTTATAATGTCATGTCCAAAATAGTACATTATACCAAAGACAGTTCTAATGTCATCTCAAAAAATAGTACCTTATACCAAAGATAGTTTTAAAGTCTTGTCAACTAGAGTACTTTATACCAGTAATAGTTTAAGTCTCATCAAAATCACGACAACATATTTGCTTAGTTTTATCGTCACGCCCGATATATAGCCTATAATATACAGCCTACAATATACAGCTTACTATATACAGCTTACTATATACAGCTTACTATATACAGCTTCTATATACAGCCTACTTTTTCACCAACTGAAAAGCTGATCCGAAATATGTCATACATTTCAGAAGATGAAAATCGGAAATGACGTTGGCTTATTCATTGGAAGCCCTAAACGAGACAGGAAGAGGGAGCAGCGCAGAAATACGTGTCCGGAGAATCGGATGCAAGAGCCCAGCAGATGGGTGAGACGTGGCGAAGGACGGAGAGACTCGCCCAGAACCAAGACGCCAGGAAGGAAGCTGGTTGGCGGCCTATGTCTCAGACGGGACCCCAGACGGAGATGATATGATAGGAACAAAAATGTATGGCAGGTCTGTTTATTTCAGACAAAATATGTGTAGGTGTTTAAAGTAAGTAGAGTTTGTTGCCATTTAATCCTTGCTGAAGAGCTCGAAGCCGTGAAGTAAATCTTTTCTCTCTCTAGCCCTAGAAGACTTCTAGTGGTAATGCCAGTCTTCTGCATCAGATTTTATAATCGTTTTTAAAAATGCATCAATGCAACGCAAAGCCATGCTGTAAAGTCTTACGACATAAACTATAGTGTTATGATTGTATTTGTTGATTGCCAGCTAAGACAATGGAAGCGACCAAATCGGTCTCCTGACCACTGGTGGATAAACAACAAACACTTGAATAAAACATTCTTTTAATTCTATTAATGATTTTCATTTACGGTGGAAAAAAAAACTATAAATAGCTTTCTGGTGTATCCGGTGTGCAGAGTGAAGAAAGTGCTGATAAAGCTATTTCATTTTAGAATGTGAGACGATAATTCCTGCAGAATCCAACGTACTATAAAAGGTTCTTTTATTTCTAGCTCAAATTGGGCTGCATAGAGAAGAGAACTAGAATTCCACTCTACCACTTAACTTTCTCTCTCCGTAATAATTTACCAGTTCTGGAGAAATCAGCGTTGGTATCGTCAGTTAGGAGAGAAAGAGTTAATACGTATTTAATAACAATAAATGCAAATAAATAGCAGTAATAAAGACGTGCTCTTATTAGCATAAACGAAAAATTAACTTTTTATCGTGTCGCGAGTTGATACAAGTAAAGTGCCATTTGATTAAAGAGACATTTTTTAGCAACAGTTTATTGATACATGGACACCATACAGAAAGCAACTAAGACTTCTTGAGCGCTTTCACCACAGATGTTTGCGCTCCATCATGGACATACGGTGGCAAGACCGCACTACAAATAGCGATGTCCTTGCGAACGCCGGTATGGACGGTGTAGAGTATAGAGGGACTTCTTATGGTCCGACAGTTACGCTCCCGTGTTGGGGAGACCAACGTATGCCAAAGGCAGTTGTTTTTTTTTGAGAGCTAAAAGGTGGTCGACGTAACAGAAGAAGCGCTTCAAAGACCAGCTTAGGCGCCAGCTTTCCTTAGCTGACATAGAGGGCCGCGGGATACACATTTCAGACCAAAACAAAATCCGCTGCCGAGGACTAAGGCAGACAATCTAAATCGACCACCTACGGACAATGGTTATGCTTGCACTGGATGTGGCAAATAGGTCACAGATGGGGCTGCGCAGCCATGAGAATTGTGTTACGCTTTCGACTCGAATATTAACCTTATATATTAATAACAATCTTCAATAAAACTATTTAGAAGCTGGTGTTTTTTTTTGTGAAGAAAATAAAATACCTAAATTAAAAACCTGTACTTATAACAATTTTAAACCATAACAAGAGATATTAACTTGTTACTAGGACAGACATGAAGTACTCAATCGAAACTGTTTCATAAATGTAATTTTTGTATAAAAAAAACAAGTCATATCATCTCCTGATCTATGTCATATTTCACGCTTATTGCCCCTTACTCTAATTAGTCCGGTTATTGAAACAGAAAATCGATTATTTTCTTCAGCCATCTCGTAGAGGAAAAAAAAAATTAAGTTTGATTATTATATTCTCTAGACCTTTTTTTTTTTGAAATCACGACAGAATGATGTGCCATTTTTTACCTTTTCGTGTGATGGACTAGATTCCCTGGGGACATTACTCTGGATATTTCAGGAACCATCTGTTTCCGGCACATTAGGGATTAACTAGGAGAAGCGGACTTCTTGATGTTCTTGTGTATTAAGTGTGATCCGGGCATGGTTGTGCTGATTTGGTTCATCCGAAAAATCTCTAGACTAATTTTTTTTTTTTTAAATAATGAACAGAATAATTTTTTTTTCAAAACATGGAAATGTGAATCCAAGTGAGTTCCCTTATTGGACATTCCTGAAGGTGATTTTTTTTAAAAAGTTATAGACTTTTACAGGAAGAGGGTTCTATTTGGAAGACAAAGAAGTAAAGTTCCTTTTCAGACCTTAAGACTTAAGGGACAGATGATGTTTAGGTTATATTTCTGATACCCACGGTTAACGAGGTTGTCATGTGACCAGCACAACAACCAACCACCTTTACTTTTTTCTTTCTAATGTCAGGTAACCATTTGAGCTGGGTAGAGGTGCCTAAGGATCCAGATATTAACTCTTTACCTCCGTAATTCTTTGTGCACATAGAGACGGAATTCTTCATTTTGCTCATTACTATTTCACTCCCGTAGTAGGATTAAG
Source organism: Biomphalaria pfeifferi (assembly GCA_030265305.1). Classification (NCBI taxonomy): domain Eukaryota; kingdom Metazoa; phylum Mollusca; class Gastropoda; family Planorbidae; genus Biomphalaria; species Biomphalaria pfeifferi. The sequence goes on from JASAOG010000067.1 coordinate 1,541,292, forward strand.
ATTCAACAGCCTTGTGATCAGAAAATGTTTAATTTGGTATAGAATTAAATGGGAATGCATGCTCCTTCTATATAACATCAATTAAAGTTTTTAAAATCAAACATTAGTTTAATTTAATGAAATCAAATCACCGATGGTATCGTCGATTAGGAGAGAAAGAGTTAACTTACCAGAGGGATCAAATACTGTAGGGTAACATGGTAAGTCAATCTATATAGCAACACTCTATAGCTAACTTTCTCATTTGGTATCGCTCAGTATGTTAGTTAAATCTCAGTGCTTTAGTTTACTTCCAAGACATTCGATTGACTTTGTATTACAAGTTTGAAATTTAATAATAATCATAGACTGTACTTTTTTTTCCTGCATCCTAAAGATCTTTAGAAGAAAAAAAAAGGAAAGGGAAGTAAGCTATTATACTCACTTACTTCCCCTAGATCCGCACCCCCTTGACAAGATCGGTGACTGATCAAATGAATAATGCATCAAGACCAAGAGCCACAGACTGAGGCAGCAATGAATTGACCCGAGATGACCCTTATACGACTGTCATCGGTGACATTAACGTATGGCTCTCATGACTACACGCTGGGGACTTCTAGATTCCAATACTTTCAAGTGTTTTAATTTAACCTTCTTTTTTTTTAACTTGTTAGTTCTAAAAAGTCGTTTGGTTAGAGAAATGCAGCCCTTGATAGTTAAAAGTGCCTTTAGTACTTCATACTGACGCCTTGGCTGTGGCTGTGGCGGTGGCTGAACAGTAAAGCGCTTGGCTTCCGAACTGGAAGTCCTGGGTTCGAATCCTGGTAAAGATTATGATTTTTTTTTACTTCTTTGGGCGCCTCTGAATCTACCCAGCTCTAATGGGTACCTGATGTCAGTTGGACACAGTAAAGGCGGTTGGTCGTTGTTCTGACCACATGACACCCTCGTTAACCATGGGCTACAGAAACAGATAACCTTTACATCATCTGCCCTATGGATTGCAAGGTCTGAAAGGGGAACTAATGACGCCTTGCTGCTCATAAATCACTACGCATTAAGCGTAAAACAGTTGTGTTATAATTATGTTATAGTTAACCGTTTCGAGTTCAGTCGAGTGTTATTTGTTTCTTATCAAGCTTATATTAAACTCACTCACTCCGTCTGTCTTGGCTTACTGTTGTACATGCGTACTTTTCTGTCGTGGATCAAATTAAAACTTTGCACAATTATCCATTTTCTAATAACAACACATGAATAAATCAAAATATTAACTAATTATGTAATCAATTCATTGTAATTAATACGATTTGTTTATAAATGAAAACTATACTTGTGCTTATCCTGTGCTTTCCTTGATGAGCCTACACGCCCAAAGAGATCCAGACAACAAATTGAAATCAAATAGAAACTCTTGGAGAATAAAAACCCTCCACACACTCAAACACACATACACACCCACGAACATATGTCAAACAAGCCAGTTATGAAACTGTCGAGGAGACACTAGAAAAACCGAACAATAGTTGCTTTTTTTTTTGTCTTTGTTTGTTCAGTGTCATAGAATTTGTCTTGCCTTTAAGCCTTCAGATTAAAAACAGAAGAGAATAGCCATCCATTGCAACTGTCTGCTTCTATCTGCAGTTTGTCCTCATTAGTTTAACTTTCGATTACTCGCGTCAGTGTTATCAATTTTTAAACTACCGATAACAATGGCGGACGTCATCTCCAGGCTAGCAATGAGGAAATGACCATTGCACAAATCTTTTGCAACTGAAGCGAGCGTTTTGTTCTGTTACAAACAAATAAAACATTCTTGGGCACATCATCTTACTCAATATCACTCTCTCTTTCCCTCCACCACCTCTCTCTCTCTACCTCCAACTCTTTCTCTCCGCCTCTCTCTCTCTCTACCTCCAACTCTTTCTCTATGCCTCTCTCTCTCTCTACCTCCAACTCTTTCTCTCCGCCTCTCTCTCTCAATACCTCCAACTCTTTCTCTCCGCCACTCTCTCTCAATACCTCCAACTCTTTCTCTCCGCCTCTCTCTCTCAATACCTCCAACTCTTTCTCTCCGCCTCTCTCTCTCTACCTCCAACTCTTTCTCTCCGCCTCTCTCTCTCTACCTCCAACTCTTTCCCTCCACCTTCTCTCTCTACCTCCAACTCTTTCTCTCCGCCTCTCTCTCTCAATACCTCCAACTCTTTCTCTCCGCCTCTCTCTCTCAATACCTCCAACTCTTTCTCTCCGCCTCTCTCTCTCAATACCTCCAACTCTTTCTCTCCGCCTCTCTCTCTTAATACCTCCAACTCTTTCTCTCCGCCTCTCTCTCTCTCTACCTCCAACTCTTTCTCTCCGCCTCTCTCTCTCAATACCTCCAACTCTTTCTCTCCGCCACTCTCTCTCAATACCTCCAACTCTTTCTCTCCGCCACTCTCTCTCAATACCTCCAACTCTTTCTCTCCGCCTCTCTCTCTCTCTACCTCCAACTCTTTCTCTCCGCCTCTCTCTCTCTCTACCTCCAACTCTTTCTCTCCGCCTCTCTCTCTCTACCTCCAACTCTTTCTCTCCGCCTCTCTCTCTCTACCTCCAACTCTTTCTCTCCGCCTCTCTCTCTCTACCTCCAACTCTTTCTCTCCGCCTCTCTCTCTCTACCTCCAACTCTTTCTCTCCGCCTCCCTCTCTCTACCTCCAACTCTTTCTCTCCGCCTCTCTCTCTCTCTACCTCCAACTCTTTCTCTCCGCCTCTCTCTCTCAATACCTCCAACTCTTTCTCTCCGCCTCTCTCTCTCAATACCTCCAACTCTTTCTCTCCGCCTCTCTCTCTCTCTACCTCCAACTCTTTCTCTCCGCCTCTCTCTCTCAATACCTCCAACTCTTTCTCTCCGCCTTTCTCTCTCTCTACCTCCAACTCTTTCTCTCCGCCACTCTCTCTCAATACCTCCAACTCTTTCTCTCCGCCACTCTCTCTCAATACCTCCAACTCTTTCTCTCCGCCTCTCTCTCAATACCTCCAACTCTTTCTCTACGCCTCTCTCTCTCTCTACCTCCAACTCTTTCTCTCCGCCTCTCTCTCTCTCTACCTCCAACTCTTTCTCTCTGCCTCTCTCTCTCTACCTCCAACTCTTTCTCTCCGCCTCTCTCTCTCTCTACCTCCAACTCTTTCTCTCCGCCTCTCTCTCTCTCTACCTCCAACTCTTTCTCTCCCTCTCTCTTCTTTTCTCTATACTTTCTTGGAACGCGGTGGCAGAGTGGTAAAGCGCTTGGATTCCTAACATGGTGTTCTGGCTTCGAATCTCGGATTTTGAATTTCTTGATTTTTATTACCTGCGCCAACTCGTACATGGCTTTAGTTGTGGAAAGTAAAGGCGTCTGGTCGTTGTGCTGGCCACAGGACACCCTGCTCTTTAACCGTATGACAAAGAAACAGGTGACCTTAAAGATCTTCTGCAATATAGATCACAAGGTCTGAAAGGGAGCTTTAATTAACTATTCTCTGTACTTTTTTCCTCTCTCTTTCCCGATCTCCCTCTCTCTCCCCTTCCTTCTATTTCTCATTCTCCTCCCTTTTCTCTCTCTCTCTGTCGCTCTGTACTTTCTTTGGCTAGAAATATTTAGGATAAGAAGCAACATTACTAGAGAATATGGTGCCAGAGATATTTCGCTTGTCAAAATGCAAATGCACGCTCCATCAAGTAGGCCTAAGTCACTTATGTCTGTCCTCCAGTGGTATCGCTTCTGCGCATGCTTGGGAGACTAGTGGCGGTCCAAATTGCCCGGAAAAAGAGCAAAATAATGAATAATAGTTCTACAGTGTGATTATGTTTTTATTGCTTCCCTAGGAAAACAAAAAGCGGTCATAATGATATATTTGAGAGTAACTAATGCTGGCATTCTTCAGTCGTAGAACGACTATGATTTATTTCGTAGAGAACTTTTTGCATGCGACAGTAGAGTGTAGAGCCCCATTCTCGAGAACCATTCCCATCTATATACTGCGCAATGTGGTAGTGGAGCTTAGCTTTGGTCGTAGAAGAACAAGTGATTTCTCGTGCGGAACGCGTTTTGTTTTTCTTCCAAAGCCTGAAGCCAATTCTTTTTCGTTGTGCAGAGCTTTCTTGATCAACAACTCTCTCCACATGTCTTCACAGAAATGAAAGTACACATCAGAATAGAGTAAGTTTCTTTGCGTTCTTCAGAGTGTACTTATAATAAGCCGAGCCATGAAATATTTCAATGGAATGTACAATTTCTTTTTACAAAACGTCTTTCTATCTACTTGCTAGCAAACATGATTAAGAAATAGACAATGACAATCAAAAGTCTTAACATGTTGATATTACTCATTATTAATTCTAAGCGATGCATTGCTATTAAAATAAACATGGAATTTTAAGAGAAGTCACGAGCTCCTAAAATCGACCCCCAGAAGACAATCGTTTTATCAGCGTCGAATTTGCCAAAATATGTAGGATACTTCTGATAAAAATAGAGAAGTGAAGCTAGGGGCTGAAACAAATGATGATACATACATATTAGACATAAAAAAACATCAGCACCAGGGTTTTTAAATGAGAGAAAGTAGTGAATTAAATGCGACGAAAATAAGGGACTGCGCCTACCAAGGCTCGAACCAGTGGCCTAGCGATAACGCACTAAGCGAACTTAACCTCTAGACCATCGGAATGTCCGATAAAAAATTCTTCTGGTCCAGAGTCATTTCGCCCGTATGCAAATTACCACCCCAGTGGTCAAAGGTCACATGCCCTAGCTAGCCCCTCCCCCACCTCGCCACATCCGTTCACCAACAACTTCAATAGAGCCGACACAGACAGCCGTTAGGCATGTATTAGACAAACAATGGCTTTATTTAATTGTGTATCTCTCATAAAGACAAGTGGACAACATAAATACATAACATATAGATGCTTCAGTGGGTACGAGCAATTAAGCTGTGAACGTAAATATAGTAGTGAAGCAAGGTGCTGAAACAAATGATGATACATACATATTAGACATAAATAAACATCAGCACCAGAGACCAAGTTTTTAAATGAGAGAAAGTAGTGAATTAAATGTTGTTTCCTGGGCCACTGGTTCGAGCCTTGGTAGACGCTGGTGCTGATGTTTATTTATGTCTAATATGTATGTACTTCTGATAAACCACGTGAAATTCTGCTAACTTCCTTAATCCTTTTTAACACAACTGCAGATCTAATAGAGAAGTCCAAATAGTCTCTTCAAAGTCATTGCGTCTCCTGGTTTCTTATAATTTGAAATCTAAATATTCTTAACTCTTACTCTCTACCTTTCTCTCCTTCCCCCCCCCCCTCTCTCTCTCTCTCTGCTTTTAGCAGTTTATCAGAAGAGAGGCAGGTCCATTGTCTTACGTTGTCCAGCCAGCTGTTCGTCTGCTTCCTCCCACTTCACTTTGTATGATGACTTTTGACAATGTGCCATGTCCTACAATATATAAAATGAAATGCGCAGATCTAGTTCAATAATCACGTAAGACTTTACATCTTCGGTAGATAAAGCATGGGGCAAATCGGTCTTGAGGAGATAGCTGCCACTGTGTCCTATTAAACTCAACAAAATGCTAGGACAAACCATAAACCATTGATATCCATGCAGGATTGGTTGAAGCCCAGATCAACAATGAACGGCGATTCCTGCGGAGGTGTCGTAGGGTTAATGGTAGCGAAATGTATGTTACTGAGACACACCTTAAAACAATTCTTATATAGCCTACATATTAAAGTGAATATTGTTTTTAATGACATACACGATATATATGCTATCTTTAAATGTCTTTAAAGAACGCAACACAAACCAAGAGATTAGAGACAGGCTGCTGCAGCGATTGGACCTCATGACGACCTGCTAACTATCGTAGAAAAACACAAGCTAAAAATCTATGGCCATATTACAAGGTCTTCGGGGCTCGCAAATACCTTCCTTCAGGGAACAGTACCAGGAAAAAGAAGAAAACGCAGACAGAGAAAGCGATGGAAGACAACATAAAAGAACGGACGGGCCTGAAATTGAAAGAGGTTCTAAGGCAAAAGACAGAGAGGAATGGAGAAAGACGGTCGACAAATCTTGCATGGTGCTCCAACGGCCTAACAGACTAAGGGATAGGTAAAGGTAAAAAGGTAATATGGTATATATTTAATGACTGATGATTTTTAGTAAAAAAAAAAAATAAATAAATTCTGCTCTGACATTGTTTGTTATTGTGATGTTAGACCCCATCCTAGATTCACTTTCATACTCCTGCGTCGTCAGCGCTTTTAGCAACACGTTGATTTTGCTGCTTGCAGACACAAGCGACCATATGGGCAGCAGCATTCGATAATTTTACCCGCCCCTCTCCTCTCCAGGTTCCAGATCTAGACAGCGTTGACACTACAGGTCGTAGATCTGACTGCTTTGTGTTAAAGACTTCGCGCTGCAGTAATGTGGCTAGCTGCCTGTTGTTGTTTGCTGGAATAGATTCTTATTAAAAACTCGGTTTCCTTCTTTTTGTCTTCTGCTGTGTCTGTATGGGTGTTATAGAGGAGGGGGGCGTTTTTTGCCTCGAAGTGTTGGTCTCTATTGTCCTTTCTCTCTTTCCCTCTCTCTTTCTGTCTCTCTATTGTCTTTTGCTCTCTTCTCTCTGGTCTCTTATTCACTTTTTTACTTTTTTTCTTTTTGCCGGTGTCGTGTCCTAGAAATACACATTTTTTCAATCCCCTTCTATTTGACTGTTGGAACAATAGAGTTGACTAGACCCGCTGAGAGCATGGGGGAACGAGATGAAAGTAGTGAGGTTTGGCGAGGGGGGATGGGCAGGAGTGACTAAGATAATCAAGGGGCAGATTTGATAAAGCAGAAAAAGAAATCAATTCTAAATCGGCAGAGTTCTTTGTGAAGGGATTTTCATTACAGCGAACATTAGCGCTCGCCTCGAGTTGTATTGAGAAAAAAGATCGAGTCACATACAAAAGGCGTGTTTAGAAATATAGTGGGCCTAGATATGTATATTGTATCGTGAATAGTTTATAATTTATATGTATATAGATGGGCATGTAACAAATATGGTAAAAGATATATATATATATATGTGCTCCTTCTTCCCTATGCTATTAGAGCATGGAATGGGTTGCCTGAGCCAGCCAGGAAAACCAATGACTTGGCAGAATTTAAGTTATTAGTTAACATGCATGACTAAATGCATGACGCGTAGGACGTAATCATCTTCTTTTTTCAAATAACGTCTACATTTTATAATATATATATATATATATATATATATATATATATATATATATATATATATATATATATATATATATATATATATATATATATATGCCCAACCTGCGAGCGACCGCATCTGTGTATCAAGGCTTAGCCTCTTTAGTCACACAAGAAGTTGCAAATGGAAAAGATGATTTCTCGAGACGTAAAATGCCATATATTATATATAAGTATATATATATATATATATATGAAGAACTATCGGAATAAGATCCCGGCATGCACTGTGCCTTAGTAGCCTTCACCTCATGTCCTCCCAGACTTCTATAGATTTTAAGGACATCTTCCAGCACTCAAACTCTTTTTTTTCCAATTTCTATGGTTTGCATCATTGATACAGCAATTCTGAAATGTACATTCAGCTAGATGTGTGAACTAAATGCACAAAACAAACTACACTGATTTAATAATAAAGGTTTGGCTTAAAGATTCTACACTGCTCTAAGTAGATTTTGAAAAAACACAAAAGTTTAGACAGAAATCTCGATACACGAGACGGAGAAATGAAACAAGACTCCGTTGGAAATTTAATTCTATTGATTCTTCTTGGGTACATTTGTCGCCTTTGAAAACTCTCTCGTCTCATGTTCTCGGGATTTAATAAATCATGTTGTCGCTTCTAAGCCAAACAAATTAAGTTTAGAGAAAACAAGCAATTTTAACAATGTATTTAAATTTGGATTTTTGTTTTGTAATACTTTAATTATACCGTCTGTTAAAGCATATGAAGGAGTGCTATTTAATACCATGGCTCATTTTCTTCGATCGATGTCTTAAAATGTAAACGTAGTTACAAATTAAGAGTAACTATACGCAGCAAAAAAATAAAATTTAACAATAACTCCAATATAATTTATGACCCCAAACCTGAACCAAATAAGGGTATAAGGGTAATTAGTATAATAATAATATTAGGCTATAACAGAGCTAGTCATTCGTGGTCGAAGAGGAGCGATATCTCATTTCATAGAGACTTGAAGATGGCGATGGATTCGTGTCTTCCCCTCTAAAAGCCGGCAGCAGACTGGGCATGGGAAGGTTCGGTCTGTTGCAATGCAGTTTTGTGCGTACTCTTGTGACTTGTAGAGGCACGGTAGCTGAGCGATAAAGCGCTTGACCGGGTTTCGAATCCTGGTGAAGACTGGGATTTTTAATTTCGGGATCTTTGGGCGCCTCTGAGTCCACCCAGCTCTGATGGGTACCTGACATTAGTTGGGGAAAAGTAAAGGCGGTTGGTCGTTGTGCTGGCCATTTTACACCCTCGTTAACCGTAGGCCATAAAAACAGATGAACTTTACATCATCTGTCCTATAGACCACAAGGTCTGAAGGGGGAACTTTACTTTTTTTTTTTTTTTTTTTTTACTCTTTTGGTTTGTGAGACCCTGTTTGGGCCTAAATGATCGCCTGCACACTGGGTAAAAACTAATATAAACTCTAAAGCCTTAAGCCAGCGTTAGGCATTTTTATAGTAGAAATGGAGATCGCGATGAAAAAAAGGTCACAAAATAAAACAAAACTTTTTAATCATTTTATAGACAGAACGTTTATTTGTAAAGTAAAAAATAAAAAACAGTGATTTTCCCATATAATTTTATAACAAGATCTAGAAAAGATTGTAGGGACAGCCTATTGCTAATTCATCCGTTCCATTTCCTAATTAACAACAAATATCCTTAATGAGCAATGGGCGGATTAAAGAAAATTAAACCTGGCAAGACAAGATATGAGATTGTGACCATCTGAGGTCGTTGCGTTTGTCTGTCCATCAAAAAACTATCCCTCATGGCATCCTGGGGATAAATATTAACTCCACTGCATTTTTTTTCTGTCTCTTTCTTTCTAAACACCCGGCTCCTCTCTCATTACCCACAGTTACGTATTCTCCCCCCCCCCCCCCCGGTCTCCCATCAATCTTGGACATTGACGAACAAGCAAATAATAATAATTAAACGCTTTTTTTCTTTGGTCCTCTCGTTTGAACCAGACCAGAATGTTGGAAAGGGGGAAACACTGTACTTCTATTTTTGTTTGACTCGTTTGAACTTTCCGTAAAGGGGGGGGGGGGGGGGAGCAATGAGTGGCAGGGAAATTGAGGCCCTAACAATAGTATGTAATGTATTTAATGTGGTTAAGGGGCTGATCAAGATTCAGACTCGGTTTATCGACTATTAAGTCGGTAAATGCATTGGAGAATGCGTAATAGGTTAGTTAGCGTACTTGCATCATAGAGGTAATAAACTTAAAATAAGACTTTGAGTTTTAACAAGAAAAACATTAAAAATACTTTTAAAAAAGACAACACTTCATATGTGTTGTATTAAAGATTAATGAATGTTAGATTTAAAAACATTTTTTTTTACCACACTCTCTTTCGCCTAAGAAAGAATCCTGATTAAGCGAATGTATAGATCTTGTACACCTTTTAATATTCCAATGATTAGCATTTAGATCTAGACTTAGCAGACAGTGCGCAAAATTTCCCTGAACATTAATTTTATTAAAATCTTGAATGAATAAATCGGAAATACCCGAACGCGATAGCCCTTTCAATACCGATGTTGGATCTAGACCTAGATTTAGCTTCTAGCCAAATTTACATTTATTTATTTTGATTTCGAAAAATTATAAAGGTCGAACTCGAGTTTTCCCCATGTGGCTAAAGGAGATAGTAATTCTTTTCTCTGCGATTTACATCAACTGTTAAATTTCTACGAAAATCATTAGTCTTTTTTGAGATCAGCTGTACGTCCACCCACCCAGGTTCCTCCATGAATTAGTAACTTGAATAGAGATATTGTAAAAATGAATTTATACACCATTTTCAGAAATTAGCAAGATTGGATTAGATGACTCTTTACACGCCGTGTATTTGTTTAGTCTCACAGTGCAGGGGGGACTTTATTGTGAAGGGATAAGGTTTCATTTTGTAATCCTAACTTCTAAAAAAGGATAGGCCTAGGGTTTGATTATTTGTTTCACCACTACAGAGTGGACATAAAACTAACGATTTAATCTAACCCCCCGTCCAAACACGTTCTTGAAACATAAAAACTGTAAATGAGAGAAATAATCAATCAGATCTATTACACATTAACATTACACAGACATACATACAAATAATGGCAACTGACTGTTAAGCTTACCTTTTTTACTTCCTTTTAATTTAAAGACTTGCTAATTATCAATTAGATTAAGTCTTTTTTTTTTTTGCATTGTTTTTGGCAACAGGTTAACATGATTTTTTTAAATAGCTTTTACATATCGCAACTTTCATGCTTATAGCATGCTCAGAGCGCTGTGGTCCAATCTTTATAGTGGACCAGTGGGGGGGGGGGGGGGAGGGGGGTAACTGGGAGAAGGCTTTTCGTCTGCCCTTAGGCGCTCAGTTAAAAACAATTCTGCTTGAGTCATTTGTCGAACCGAGACCATTCGCTATAGAAGGCCTCAACACTAACCTGCAACGTTACAACCTGTGGGTAGTTTAGACCAATAGCTCGTTGCCACGTCACAGGTCTGTTTGGACCAGTTGGGAAAGGGTGGGTGCGAGAAAGAAAGGGGTATATGGGTAAATGTTATCGTGCATTTTATATAATAATAATAAAAAAAGTTGCACGACTTGATTTCGAACTCGAGGCTTCCTCAAGATCCTCAAGCCTAGACATTAACCACTGTGTCGCAAGAATGCGTATAAAAATAGACGGTTTTATAGCTATCTATTGTTTCTTTCAAACTTTAAAGTGGCGACCTGATTCTCTACACAAAGTATAAAGCGCACTTATTCAACTTTTTACAATCACATCTGATAAGTAATTTTTTTTTCTTGTTCGATTCAAAACAAAATAATTAACTACCAATAGTTAATCAACTAACTGGTTAATTTTTGTAATTGATTCTTGATTTGTCAGGTAAAAGAAATAATTTTGCAAAATTTCAATTTGGTCCGAGATTGGGTGTTTGAGAAATAACATGTAGCTTTTCACCAGACAGACAGACAGACAATAGTCAGTTGATATAAGCTTTGTAACAAAATAAAATAACAACATATTATTAGTAACGGAAATATGAGTTGAGCCAGACTGGCTTTCCTTTTTTACAAACTGACCTACTTTTGAGTTGCCCACGTTGGGCGCTAGTTTTTTTTTTAATAAATAATAGACTAACCAGTAGACTCTCTTTGAACCAACATGGCGGATACGTGTACAGTTCTCATTTGTTCTATGGCATTATGAAAGGCCCGTAACTACACCGAATACAAAACTATATATATACAAGGGAAGTCACTTAAAAGACAACAAAAATATTTCTATTCGAAGTTCTTTATGTCAACCACAAAGCTCAGGTGCGACATATGTAAATCTGTAGACGCGTGATTCAATGAACATAATGTTCAACAAGGTGTGGGCTAGTGAACTGAACAGTACATACAAAACGGATATAGCTCTGAATACAAGAAACACAGGTAATATTTCAATAGGGGATACCGCTTTGCCTCTCTCTCTCCCTAGCTGTACTACAAAGAATAGTAAATAGCCTTGATCATACTTGTCTCAAAATGATTGAAATGTTAGCATTGTCCACTAGGTTATTAATAGACGGATTTAATTAGACGATTTGACAACATGGAAATGAGTAAAAAAATAGGGCATAGTTCAAGTCCTTTTCATACAGATGAGCTTGCTTGAACTAAAACTATGTATGGAAAGACAACTTTATTTCTGAAAGTCGGACTAGAGTCACCCAATGTAACTTTTGCGGCGAAAAAAAAAAAACGGGGGTGGGGGGAGAGAACAAGTAATCCCTGTATTCAATCGTCACTAAATAGTATGGCCGGACATCACTATTGCTGGGGCTTATGCGAAACGGATTGCGCGGAGCCCAGTTTGGGTAGGGATACGGATGTTACATATTTAATGACACCCCAAAATGACACTATATAGAGACTAATACAGCGATGACCTAAATACTGTCAACAAATAAATAACGCAAACTAAAATTCTACGGCCATATCACAAGGTCCCCCGTGCTCGCATAAAACCTTCCTTCAGGGAAAAGGACCAGGAAAAAAGAAGAAGAGGCAGGTGGGAAACCAATATTGAAAGAGATTCTATCCAAGTCAGAAGACAGAGAAATGGAGAAAGACAATATAAGATCTTCTGTGGTGTCCCAACAGTCCAACAGACTAAGGGGAGGAATGACTGAGTGACTCGCGCGTACAAATTTGATTGAAGTGAAGAAGATTCGCGACACACGTCGACCTCACTCTCTCGACGTAAAGCCCATCCTTTTCCAGAAGCAAGATTTGATCAAGACATCCGGGGATGAGTTTGGCTACAGTGAATGTCCAGAGACTTTCTGAGTGTCTTATCCTGATCTAGAGTGCTCCACAGCGCTGTTGCTGGTAGCTGCCTTTCTGTCCAATTTGTCTAGTTATTGTGGCGTTTCGCTGAGATAGCCAAGTCCCGACTTCACGTGCTAGATTTGACTAAGGCATAGGTAAAGGTGTAGATGCACGTCGCAACACTTAAGGAACCGGGGGTCCACCACCGTTTGGGAAACGCTGATTTCAAAAGAAGCCTTGAGAGCTACGCTGATCTACTAAGGTGGTAATAGTCACACAACAACCAGTGAATTAAAACGCATACAATACTGTCACTGCTGTTGTGTGTTTCAGACCTTGATAACTGTGTAAAGTAAATTACTACATTACAATAGGCAACAACTTTAAAAAAAAAATTATTTGTTTTTCTTTCCAAGCTGTTGTATTTTGTAGTTTCAGTGCTGAGACCAATGGACGATGGGAAGACTAGTCATTTACATACAGAGTACTCGATCTTTGTCAGTGGAGATAAGACACTAAAATAAACAAGTTTATGAATTTATTGGGTACGTGGTGACTGGGTGTTAAAGTTCTTGACTTTCGAACCGAGGGGCCCGGGTTAGAATCTCGGTTAATACAGAGATCTTGATTTTTAGGACGCCACTGAGTCAATCCAATGGGAAGCGTGGTCGAGAGGATAAGTGCTACCTATGAAGGGGGCTCGAGGTTCGACACCCGACTCGGGCAGAGTTACGTTTACTGAGCGCCTAAAGGCAGCAAGGAAAACCAACTCCTAGATACCCCCTCCCCCCTCCACAAATGAGATTGGACAAAAGCGCCCTTAGCATGCTACAAGCATGAAAGTCTGTGGCATTCTGTGGCATGAAAGTAGCGCTATATAAAAGCTATAATAATAATAATAATAATAACCCAACAATAAGGGGAACATGACATTAGTTTGAGAACTAAAGGGGATTGATCGTTGTGCTGGCTACATGAACCCTCGGCCAAAATAAAAAACAACAAATAAGCTTTACATCATCCGCCTCTATATATCGCAAGGTCTGTATGGTGTATGTTAATTCTTGGGCTCCTGGGTTCGAGTCTCGGTGAAGACTGCTATTTTGAATTTCGGATTTTTTTAGGGCGCCCCTGAGTCCACCCAACTCTAATGGGTACCTGACTTTAGTTGGGGAAAGTAAAGACGGTTGGTCGTTGTGCTGGCCACATTGCACCCTGCTTGTTAACCGTTGGTCAAGGAAACATCCTCTACCCCATTGATCGCAATGTCTTACAGGGAAACTTTCCTTTTGCTATAGAACATTGATTAAGAACATTGTTCTATAAAATGTTAGCACTAGTTTAAAAACTGTAAGTAGGTCAAGGTGACAGGTAAGAGACGAAACCATTTGTTAATTAGTTTCGCGGATCAGGCCGCAGGTAGACATAAGTAAATAGCACTTAATAACAGCGTTAACAACGTGTACATTAAATAGCACTTATGAAGAAAACATGTCACTATACACATGAGACATTGAACAATGTATAGGAGAAAAATATATAATGGACTGACTAATAATGTTACGACGATATTGGCCTTGGACGATTCTAGATAATTAGTTGTTGTTTTTTTTGGCGTATCCGGCGTACAGAATAAAGGAAGTCTTGATAAAAAAATGAATAACGATGACAACTCGTAGGTCGAGTTAGGTCTATTGACTGCTCACTAAAGACCTGCAGCCATTTAGCAGCACAATTGGTTTGGGCCGGGCATAAAAGAGATGCAGATCGCTACTGGTTATGACGTCATCGCGACGAGAGAGCCTACTACTGATATGCTCTAGCGAGTGAACTTAAAAGTGGTGAGGTAAGAGAGGCTTGTTAACACGTACTCATTCATTGCTCCTTTCCCAGGCGCGGTCCATGCGGGCGTGATGCCCCCCCCCCCCCCAAGGAACGCAATGGCACATTATAGGAATATGAAGTTAGTTTCCTCGTGGGGTTGCTTCCGGCCTCCCATATGATGGCCCAACCCATTGCATTGGCTCAAGGGACCGTGACCCAAGAACAAACGTATCCGATTAAAAGATCATCTAGTTCACGGGGGCCTCCAGACAGAAGGGTCGGTGAAGATCCAGTCCTTCATCCTGACCACGGGATAAAATCCTTTCCTGGGTCAAAGGCTCATAAAAGGGATTGATCCCGAATCTCTCGACTAAGGATGTAAATTTTCTACTTTATTTCGCTTTTTTATGCGCGGACACTCAACAGCCATTTTTCTGTGGAAAGGTAAGATGGCTACCGATTTGAGCTGAAGAAATGTCCCGCTCACTACATAGGGAAAGTATTAAAATCCCACTCTACCACTTGAAATGTGAGTAAAAGCTTGTGAAGAAATAACAAGCGGTAATAAAGGGGAGTCAATACTAAGATAAAACGCCTTCAGATATTGTAAACTTACAGATTAATTGCCTTTTAATTTAGTTGTCAACGGTGAAGATTAATTCAGCGTCCTTGACATTGTCTATTTAACCTTCACGTTTTTTTTTCTGGGCTACCTGAAGTCAGAAGTTAGAAAAAGGTTAGCAAGGGGGTTAATAATGTAATGGTATGTATTGCATCGTTTTATTATGTTGATACTGCTTTTGTTATTATTATGTATTTACAAAGCTTATACCAACTCACACTAAATGTCTGTCTCGTAAAACATTTGTGTGCACTGTTCTAACAGCATAGTGGGAATGTGGAATGGTGCGTAGCATAGTGGGAATGTGGAATGGTGCTTAGCTTAGTGGGAATGTGGAATGGTGCTTGGCGTATTGTGAATGTGGAATTGTGCGTAGCATAGTGGAAATGTGGAATGTTGAGTAGCGTAGTGGGAATGTGGAATGGTGCGTAGCATAGTGGGAATGTGGAATGGTGCTTAGAATTGTGTGAATGTGAAATGGTGCGTAGCATAGTGTGAATGTGAAATGGTGCGTAGCATAGTGTGAATGTGGAATGGTGCGTAGTATAGTGAGAATGTTGAATGGTGCTTAGCATTGTGTGAATGTGGAATGGTGCGTAGCATAGTCTGAATGTGGAATGGTGCGAATGCATGTTGAAAGAGGAAGATAGAAGAGAACTGAAAATGGAGTGATGTAAACGAGGCTATTATTGACATATTATTTGTTGAATCAAGGTTGAAGTCCTCATAATCTACTAATCTACTATAGATGAGCCTGCTCAGCGTATGATTTAGAGTCTCATCTGCTCGTAACACCCTTATTACGCATCCTCCCTGACATCGCCAAGAAGAATAAAGATTTATATATAAAATTCTTTTAAACCCAATCTACATTGAAAAACAAGGTATGTCTATTCATTTGTTAGTGTGTGTTTGTGGCTAATGTACTTTGTCACGTATTACAAATTGAATTCTACTTTTAAATGGCTTGCCTAGGGGAACGTGACAATAGAAATAGGTAGTTGTCACTTATCTTAAGTCTGAATTTAATCAGAGACTTACAATGAATAACAAAAAAAAAAAAAATTACACAAGAAATCGGAAGGTAAAATATCAACTTAATGTTTAATCATAATATAACTCAATACAAAATGGAAGGGTTGACCAAAACCCTTTTACAAAAATGGTATGTAAAAATATTACAATACAAGAGTTTGAAAATATAATTACAAATACAAGCAAGGCCTTGAAAAAAAAAATCTTAACTTACACGATCAATTGGTATACCACGCACGGGTCACGCAATGTCTCCGCTATTCTGTCTCACGGCTGTCTCCGTATGTCTGTCCGTCAACGTTACGCGAGCGGTCTTTATATAATCTACCGCGCGTCGATATCTAGCAACTTCCAGAACAGAAAGTCATCAACACCCAGATCTAGAACGCTCTTCAAAGAGACAGAAGAAAAGAAAAAAAAAAACACCCTCCTTTCAACCAGAGGTACACACATAGGTCAAGGACCGGTCACTGTCTGTGTGGCTTGACTCACCGTGAAAAATAAAATAAAAAAAAACTTATTACAAAAGGGGCAGACAACCTACCCGTCTCTTGACCGCAACAGGTCAAAGAAAGAAAAAAAACAACGCCTAGATACGTAACACCTCCCCCCTAAAAATAAAAAGTTTACATTTCCACGAAATGGAAATCTTTTTAGAACTACAAAAAAAATATTTACATTACAGAATCTATTTATCATGATATATATATAAAAAAAAATATATACATCAAAATACTTTTTACAATCTAGATAAGGCATCGGCGATAACATTTTCGCTGCCTTTTATGTGTTTAAGACCTAGGTTGTACTCTTGTAAAAATAAACTCCACCTGAGAAGTCGTTGATTCTTGCCAGACATTTTGTGGATAAATGTAAGGGGATTGTGGTCAGTAAATACAACCAGTGGCCATCTGGACCCACTGATATAAAAATCAAAGTGTTGTATAGAAAGAATCAACCCAAGACATTCTTTTTCCACAGTAGAATAATTCCTTTGATGTCTATTAAATTTCTTGGAAAAGAAACAAATAGGGTGCTCTACTTGGAAATTATCTTCTTGGTAAAGGACTGACCCAACACCTGTGTCACTGGCGTCAATAGCTAACCTAAAAGGTTTTCCGAAATCAGGAGCCATCAAAATGGGGGAGCTAGATAATATCTGCTTAATTTGGTTAAAGGCTTTCTGACATTCATCCGTCCAAGTAAATCGGACGTTCTTTCTCAGGAGGTTTGTTAAAGGACTGGCAATGACAGAAAAATTTTCGCAAAATTTTCTATAATATCCAGACATTCCCAAAAATCTTCGGAGTTGTTTCCGATCAGCAGGAATAGGGAAAGCTTGGATAGCTTCTACTTTGGCCATTACAGGTTTCACCTGGCCTTGTCCTACAATATGGCCTAAGTATTGGATGGAAGCCTGGCAAAAATCACTCTTACTCAGGTTTACAGTAATTTTTGCATGTAAAAGTTTAGTAAAAAGACAATGCAGTTGTTTACAATGGCTAGAAAAATCTTGGCTAAAAATTACTACATCGTCTATGTATGCGTGGCAATTCTCCATGTCAGCAAGCAGGGCATTTATCATTCTCTGGAAAGTGGCAGGAGCATTCTTCATGCCAAATGGCATCACTTTGTATTGGTACAGACCATCAGGGGTGACAAAGGCGGAGATTTCCTTTGCCCTATCAGTCAGGGGAACCTGCCAATAACCTGAAAGTAGGTCTATTTTGGTGATGTACTTAGCGTCACCAATACGATCTATGAGATCGTCTATCCTAGGGATAGGAAACGAATCGGTCTTTGTTACAGCATTTACCTTACGGTAGTCTGTACAAAAACGATAAGTCTTGTCCTGTTTAGGTATCAAGACACATGGGGAGCTCCAGCTACTGGAACTTGGTTCAATGAGGTCATTTTCAAGCATATACTTGATTTCTGACCTAAGTATGGCAAGTTTTTCAGGGTTAACCCTGTAAGGATGCTGCTTGACTGGAGTAGCCTCGCCAACATCTACATCATGCATTATAACATTAGTCTGTTTTGGTACATCAGAAAAAATGTCATTAAATTCATTAATGAGTTTCATGATAACTGGCCTTTCTGTCGAAGACAGATGAGACAGTTTTACATCCAAATTCTGTAATACAAAAGAATTAGGTATTTTGTATTGTCCAAATTTCTCCTTTACAATATCATCATCAATAGGAGAAACATGGCTATTTGAACAACTTTTGACTGTATTTAAAACACAATTACTCTTCTCTGAGTGATCTGGCCGAGATACATAAGGCTTCAGCATGTTTATGTGACATAACTGAGTCTTTTTCCTACGGTCAGGGGTTTTGATTGTGTAATTGAGGTCACTAATTTTGGTCTCAATTTCATAGGGACCAAAATATCTGGCTTGCAAGGGTTGACCTGGTATGGGCAAAAATACAAGCACCTTATCCCCGGGAGAAAATTCTCTAACACGGGCCTTTCTATCATACCAGCGTTTCATGCTGGATTGGGTGTTTTGTAAGTTATTTTTGGCCAGAACACAAGCATCATAAAGTCTAGTTTTAAACTTACTTACATAGTCTAACAGTCCTTCAGTGGCTGTTGGTGACAACAAAGTCTCTTTTATACATTTCAAGGGACCGCGCACCGAATGGCCAAAGACTAAGTCAAAAGGGCTGAATCCCAACGATTCCTGGACGGATTCACGGGTTGCAAACAGCAGCATGTGGATTCCTTCGTCCCAGTCTTTTTCGTGCTCAAAGCAATAGGTTCGGATCATGTTCTTGAGAGTCTGATGGAATCGCTCAAGAGCGCCTTGCGACTCGGCATGATACGCACTCGACATGCAGTGTTTGATGCCCAACTGAGTCATGACTTGCTTGAAAAGATTGGCCGTGAAATTCGTTCCTTGGTCCGATTGGATGGACTTTGGTAGACCAAATAGAGTAAAGAACTTGATTAAGGCCTTTACAATGTTTGATGCTTTTATGTTCTTAGAGGAATAGCCTCAGGAAAACGAGTTGAAGCACACATAATGGTCAACAGGTATTGGTTGCCAGCTTTTGTCCTTGGGAGAGGACCAACACAGTCAATAAGTACTCTGCTGAAAGGTTCTTCAAAGGCTGGAATCGGCTTCAGAGGAGCAACAGGGATCTTTTGATTTGGCTTGCCAACCATCTGACAGGCATGACAAGATCGGCAGTACTGGATGACATCTTTCTTCAAACGTGGCCAGAAGAAGTGTGACATAATCTTGTGGTATGTCTTGTGGATGCCAAGATGACCTGACATTGGTGTGTCATGAGCCAGATTCATGATGTACGCTCGGTATCTTTCTGGTAACACGATTTGATGGCATATTCTCCATTCTTCTTCGTTGGATGCGTCTGGAGGTTTCCATTTCCTGAAGAGCATATCATCTTGGATGTAGTAGCACGTTGATGCTAGCTCTGCCTCTTGTGATGTCATTGCGGTTTCTCGGAGTTTGGCGAGCTCTGGATCCTTCTTTTGGTCCTCAATCAACTGTTTTCGAGTTGATGCCGGCTTTTCAGAATTTGGCGTTGGTTCTTCTTCAAGAGAAGCAACGAATGTGGTGCTCAAGTCCACATCATCGTGGTTACTGTTGGCTTTGATGACGTTCTCTTCTTGAGATGCTTTCAACCTCATTGCCCTTGTTACTGCACACGCTGGATATAACTCTAGGTCTTCCTCGGGTGTGGCAGATAAGTCGGGTGTTTGAGTGACGATGGGTTCGGCTATCACCTTTCCACTTGCTAAGTCATTGCCTAACAGCAATGAGATGCCTTCCAATGGTAATGTTGGTCGGACACCTACAACAACCGGTCCAGTAATGAGATTTGACTTTATGTCGATTAGATGTAGAGGCACATCTATACATCCAAGCTCTACGCCTCGTAACAGGATGCTCTTCCCAGTCGATGATGATTTTGACAAGGGCAAGATACCCTCTAAAAGTAGCGATTGTGAGGCACCTGTGTCTCTCAAAATGGTGATAGGTCGTAGACTTGTAGAATCACCGGGTAGTGATACGAATCCTTCCGAAATGAAAGGCTTAAAATCCTCTAATAAAACATCAATTTTAGTTGATGCAGACTGGACTTGGGTCGAACTCTCGCTGGAGTCATTGACATCTCTAGGAGACGCAGTGGAGAAACTCTTTCTTGAGTCAGTAGAACATCTTTTGGATGTATTTGGAGAACTCTTAATGGAGTCATTAGAACATCGGGGTGATGTCTTATGGGAACTCTTGATAGAGTCATGGGAACATCGGGATGATGTATTATGGGAACTCTGGATAGAGTCATTGAAACATCGGGATGATGTATTATGGGAACTCTGGATAGAGTCATTGGAACATCGGGGTGATGTATTATGGGAACTCTGGATAGAGTCATTGGAACATCGGGGTGATGTATTATGGAGAGTCTTGTACAGTCAATACATTTGAAACAGGTGGTGTCGAGGTATTCTTGATATGACTTGATGATGAGGGAGTAAACCTCGACGACCACTGTACTGTGCAAGCGCTGACTTTTGAAGGAGCTTTTTCGTTTCTCTTCCTCAATTTCCAGCAATCGTCAATTTTATGGCCTTCTCGTTTGCAGTAGGAACAAGTAGCTTTACTTGTAGTAGGTTTTCTGTCATTTGTACTGCTGTTCTTGATGGAGTTGCTAGCAATGGACTCAGGCTGTTTGACTTGTTTTGGCTTGACATCCGTCGTATACTTGGCAAATTGATGTGATATTATATAATCGTCTGCCAACACTGCAGCCTTGTGCACATCTTCCTCGCCACGATCAGCTATATGCGTACGGACGTCCAGCCGCACACAACTCTTGAACTCTTCCATCAGCATTAGGTTCTTGAATTTTGCAAAGTCGGTGCCGATTTCCCTGGAAGTGAGCCATTTCTCAAAGCGTCGCTCCTTTTCCCGCAGGAATTCTACATGGGTTTGGCCATCCGATTTGCGACAATCCCTGAACTGCTTTCGGTAAGCTTCCGGAACAAGTTCATATGCCTTAAGAATTAAGGCCTTAACAACATTATAATCTTTTTGTTGTTCAATGGTCAAAGAACAAAATACCTCTGCAGCTCTACCAGTCAAAACTGTTTGCAGCAAAGTGGGCCACAAAGTTTCAGGTACATTAAAATTTTTCACAGCAAGTTCAAATTGTGGAAAATAATTGTGGCTTCATTAAAGCGTGGAATTATTTTCAAAAATTTTGTTGCTTCAGCAGTATGACTGGCAGGGGAAGAATCTGGTCTTACATTAGCAGCTAACTCTAATTTTTTTAAACTCTATTTGTAATTTCATTTCCATTTCTTTCTGCTCTCTAGCCGCTGCAAGCTCTAATTCTTTTTGTTTAATTTCTTTCTGCTCTCTAGCCGCTGCAAGCTCTAATTCTTTTTGTTTAATTTCTTTCTGGGCTTCTATTTCCATCTGTTTTAATTTTATCTGAAGTTCTAAATCTGATTTACCCTCATCGGGTCTAAGGGTTTCTAAAAGGTCTTCAGAAAACACTTCCTCGTCTACATAATGGATTACAATGTTATCTCTGATTTCTTGTTTAAGGGCATTTGATTTTATTTTTAACCCTAACTGTTTAGAAATAAGGACCAGTTCCTTCCTAGTACAAGCATCAAGCTCTTCCACAGAGGGATTTGCAAGAAAAACCTGAATATCCATGGCTAACTAACAACTATTACAAGCAAAAAATGTATACAATGTAAATATACAGTACAAAATCAGTACAACAAAAAAACCTTAAGAGAGTTTGGTCAATACTATTGATACTTTACTTCCGACTCTTTGACACAAAAAAAATTTTGTTAAAGTCAACTTCGCCTTTACAAAATTACTCAAGTAAGACGAAAATAGGTTCAGAAAAATATCCGGGACGAAAGCCCTCAAACTTCTTTTGTCACGTATTACAAATTGAATTCTACTTTTAAATGGCTTGCCTAGGGGAACGTGACAATAGAAATAGGTAGTTGTCACTTATCTTAAGTCTGAATTTAATCAGAGACTTACAATGAATAACAAAAAAAAAAAAAATTACACAAGAAATCGGAAGGTAAAATATCAACTTAATGTTTAATCATAATATAACTCAATACAAAATGGAAGGGTTGACCAAAACCCTTTTACAAAAATGGTATGTAAAAATATTACAATACAAGAGTTTGAAAATATAATTACAAATACAAGCAAGGCCTTGAAAAAAAAAATCTTAACTTACACGATCAATTGGTATACCACGCACGGGTCACGCAATGTCTCCGCTATTCTGTCTCACGGCTGTCTCCGTATGTCTGTCCGTCAACGTTACGCGAGCGGTCTTTATATAATCTACCGCGCGTCGATATCTAGCAACTTCCAGAACAGAAAGTCATCAACACCCAGATCTAGAACGCTCTTCAAAGAGACAGAAGAAAAGAAAAAAAAAACCACCCTCCTTTCAACCAGAGGTACACACATAGGTCAAGGACCGGTCACTGTCTGTGTGGCTTGACTCACCGTGAAAAATAAAATAAAAAAAAACTTATTACAAAAGGGGCAGACAACCTACCCGTCTCTTGACCGCAACAGGTCAAAGAAAGAAAAAAAACAACGCCTAGATACGTAACAACTTAAACGTTTATGTGTGAGGGTATTTGTTTGTGTGCGTGTATTTGTGTGATGTGTGTATGTATAAACGTTTTTACAAAAAAATAAAATAATTGTAATTGTATTGAACTATATAGATATTTCAAATATTTCCTTAATTCGTTTCAGTTCACATTAAAAATTAAAGCAACTAATGATTGTGTTTTAATGCATATTGCAAATAAGTAAGTTTTTGCCTAAATAATTATGAATAATTACTTCAGGCGATGTAAATAATTTTTACTGTAATAGACATTTTTTTTTAGAATTTTACGTTTTCAGAATTCACAAAGAAAAAAAAGCGAAATTTAAAAAAAATACATTCAAACACAAAGCTAATCTAGGCTGAAGAACTCGACATTTACAACTATATCCAAATACTGTAGGATTTATTTCACATATTGTTGTCAAACAAAAATAATTAATTATCACTTATTAATTAACTAGTAGGTTAATTTCTGTAATGGTTCATGTTTCGATAGGAACAATGAATAATTGTGTAAAGTTCCAAGAGTGACAGGAATGATGTAGGCCTATTCAAAATTTTTGTAAGACAAGGCAGACGAATCGAGTTCATGCTAGCTTTGTAAAAACATGCCAGTTTGTAATAAACTAAGAGGTGTATAAACATCATGAAATGAGGCGCATAAATATCAAACTGTAAAAAAGTTGTTTTTTTTAATTTTAAAAGAGATAGAGAGAGAGAGAAAGAAAGAAAGAGATTGTAGCATTTAAACAGTGTATTTCAAACAGAGAAAGAGTATAAGAGATTGAAAATAAAGAAGCAAAAAGAGAGGGGGAGAAAGGGGGACTGGGACAGACGGGTCAAAGGTGACAATGTATGAAAGAGATTGAACATAGAAGAGAAAGAATATGAGAGAGGGGAGGGGCGCGGAAAACACTGAGAGAGTGAGAGAATAAAATACAGAAGGAGAGACAGATGGGACAAGGATAGTCTAGTTAAGTTTGACAAAAGACCTTCTCCTTTAAATAATGTATGATATCAATGTTGCTATGTGAAAGTCGGGGTATTTAAATTATGTCATGTAAATCTGCTTATATGTAGTTATATTGATATTTATTTACAGAATATATTCCATATATATAGAACTATTAACACTTGTGAAGAAAATCAAATCTACCGACCTGAGAATTTTAATTGTGTTACTATTTTCCTTCTTATGGAGTATGAACTAAAATGGTAAACTCTTTTGCGATTTATAAATGAAAATTTTAATTATATTGACATATTGCATCTGTTAGTTCCCTTTCTACTTCTCTTTAGTACTAAACAATTGCCCTTTTTTTTTTTACCATTAGTTGAACTAAAAGGAATCGGCTCTACAATGTCAGATTTAAACAAATTATTGACAAGAGCGTAATCAAAATAAATATTTATATTGAAAAAAAAAAATGTAAAGGGTCATTTTAATACATTGAACCCAAGTTAATAACCCAGCCGTACTTTTATTTGATTTTAAATTTCAATGCACAATGTTTTGCACTGAGATATAATTCCCTTTAGATGAATAAACAACATCCTTAAGATCCAGAATAGTTAAATATTTATGGGTTATGAATAGTGTAGTACTCCCACATATAAACTAATGATGACAAACATCTTTAGGAGCGGTACAAAAACTAATAAAAAACAATTTCACTGACCCATAAAATCCAGAAATTAAAAGAAAATTGAACCGGTAATGTACAACGTCAGATCTGAAACCCGCGACCTTCAGATGGTCAGTCGAACGCGCCACTCCCCCTCCCCATCCCTTTTCCCAATTTTCAACTAGATCCCTCACACATTCGGCTTCCTTAAACCCATAGTCAAGTAAAGAAGTTTACCTTTCAAACATTTTACACTGCATGCATATTACTATTACCTATTTAAATTCCATGATTTGAAAGCTGGTTCCTTTAAAACTCTGTCCCAAGAATTCTTATATACAGTGACATAGGTCCATATCAGAGTGCTCTGTAATCGCGAGCGTTTGCTCCCTGGAAATCAGGCTTCCGGGGGAAAAACAGCGACCACACACACAAAATTCACCACAAAATTTAATAATCCAATACAGAATCAAGAATCCATTCACAGCTTTAAATTAAGCGAGCGCGTCTCGATAATTACACACGTGGTGCAACACATTAATTAAAATCAGAGCACATGAGCCCCAAAGCACTCACGGAAGTAAGAAGCTGAGAAGTCGCTTTTGTTGTTTTCAGTTGAACATGTGTGGAGTAGACAACTTGAGCTCAAATCTTAACGGGTGGTTTGTAAAGTAGTGTGTATGTCTATGTTATGTGTAAAGTGGAAATATAACACATTGAAAATAATGTAGGCCTACTAAAATAAATGGAGGTATATATTAAGCTAGAAGTTGGTGTTATACAGAGGTTGGAACTCACAATGCATGCTTAGGGATTATCTCATAACATCTGTTGCCAACATTTGGTGGATTAGGTGCCAGTGGACTTAAATTTTTCCTTTTTTCCCCCCTTGGTTTAAATTATAAGTTTAAAAAATTGTTTTTACCTATATACATATTTTATTTACAAATACATTTTTATACTTATGTATGTAATTTTCATCACCATAGCGATATTGGAGATATTGCAATATTTTTTTAACAGCCCTTTATTTTTGCCAGATGAAACACGGATGCTCACTGTATACACCAAGCTGTCAGTAATAGGCGGATACATGGTTAGAGCACTTTGAGGCTGAGTAATTAAGATCTCAGTTTCTGATCCAAAAGAACTGTAGTTCGAATCCAAAGTACTTTGTGTTTCGCTGCGGAGAGTAAGGGGGATGGTGGTTTGATTATTATCTTTCATAATCACATAGAGATTCCTTATAAACAAATGTTTCGGATGAGATGCAAATCTCTTTAATGTCTGTTGACAATCATTAATCGCTTGTTAAGTTTGACTCGAAATATAGTAATGATCTATCCATACAGTTCACGCGATAATATGAAAACTACTTATTAATTGTTGTTTTAAATTATGTCTGACTTATATGCATACTTAATAGATTTTTTCTCTTTAAAAAATAATAAACATTTTTGTGTGTGTAAATATAGTACTTAGTATAAGAGAACTTACATAAGTTAACAATACGAATATAAAAAACATTTTGACAAAAAATCTACAACCATTGGCATAAATGTGTTAAAAACATTGTACGGTGTTGTTTCTCCTAATAAAAAGCCTCAAGTGTTTGTTACTATTAATAGCGAATAGTTGTAAAAGTGGTGCATTTTTATGAAAAAAAAACTGCTTGCATAAATAATTTAAAAAATTAGATTTTTCGATTTCAGAAAAAAAAAAAAAGTAGCAGTTGCACCAGAACTTTGAATGATCTAAAATATTGTGATGTCGGATTTTCACTATCTTTTCTAGTTTAAGAGAGCTAAACGGGACGGACAGACGTACAGACAGGCCACGCAAAACTAATAGCGTATTTTCCCCTTTCGGGGGCCGCTAAAAATACTAAAAAAAACAAAAACAAAGCTTATTCATGGGGAAAAATTGTAATTGTAAAACTATATAACTCAAGAATGTGGACGTTTTTTCTGTATACAGTTATTTAAGGGCCTAAACCCGACATATTTGAGCATATCTGTAAATACTGAAGGATTAATTTCCCTTGTTGATATCAAACAAAATAATTAACTAATCGCCTATTTTTCTATTGATTCGTGTGTTGTCTTTGTCAATGAATAATCGTGCAAGGTTTCAACTTGATCCGAGAATGGGTATGGGAAAAACAACGTTTTCAACTTTTTGCCAGACAGACAGAGTTCATATAGCTTTGTAAAAAACTAGCTCAAGGCGAGGAGCATTCAGTTTCTAGATTTCATGATACGAGACAAAGAGGCATTAAGAAATGCAGACGACTTTGCATTGAATCCACATTTTTTTCTTCAGTAAAATCGACTTTTCCAAGCGAAGATCGTACTCTACAGCTCTCTTTGTTTTCACCCAAAAAACTGAAACAGGGCTGATCTTCCACCTTGCTTTTATATCTTTATACTCAAACTTTGACTCGTACGTAATTATAACCTCGCAACCAAATGTTGACAACTTCTGAGCGGCTATTATGTTTAAGAATGTCAAACTTGTCTCTTTTGGAGTTATCTTGGGTTTAAAATAGTATTAAGATTTGTGTTGATATGTCAGCTCATTATTTTGAAAGCAATATATCTTGTCCGTGTAATCCCCCATGTTTTCCACTCCCCCCCCCCTCTTAAATATTGATCAAGATTTATAACAAAATGATTAACGGATAATATTACATTTTATAATGGTTCGCCGTCTCTCCTCCACCCCACTGTACTCCCAATCTTACATAACAGAGCCACGCCTATGTAAGCTATTATAAACATTCGTATACTGGCGGGATCTTTTGGCGCCTCAATTCAATTAGTTAGGATAAGTCGTGTAGTTAACGTTGTAATAGATTTAAAACTAGAGTAATGATAAGAAATCTGTGCGATTGCAATATCATGCTTTTAGCTTCTTCAATACGCTATGATCCTATAACGGGTAGAAAGAAGCGGTATCTGGGTTATCGCTTTTTAAATGCATTTTATATATAAAAAAAAAAAGAAAAATTAGAAAAAAATTGTACGACTTGAATTTGAACTCGTGGCCTCTAGCCTCCTCAAGTCAACACACTAACTACTGTGCCAGCGAAGTGCTTATGTAAATAGAAGATATTGTCAGTTTCAAACTTTTAAGCGACAACCTAATTCTCTACACAAAGTATACAGTAGATTAGATTCAACGTATACCACCACACCTGTCCAGTACAATTTACTTCCCAATTTCCAATTTACTTGTTCGATACCATACAAAATAATTACCAAAAGTTAATTAACTAATTTGTAAATTTAAAAAAAAAATTGATTCTGGTTTCTGTCAGGTACAAAGAAATAATTGTGCAAAGTTTCAACTTGTTTCGAGATTTACCTGACAGACAGACAGAATGAGTTGATATAAGCTTTGTTAAAAATATGTTTTTATTTTGTCATTGTTTTCGCCTAAAGGTAATGGTGAATGATCTGACCCGGTCACTCTGTCTCCTACAGCTCTGTTCTTTTTCTTACACTCCCCACAGTCTCTTTATTTTTTTTTGGGGGGGGGGGGGGGGGTAGGCCATGTTTTGTTGAAGTCTGCATTGTTCCGTCCCACAAATCAGGATTAGAAACTAAACACTTGCTAAGCAGATTAACATTTTCTTGCAGTCTATTCCGAATAGTTTGTATGACCTAGTTAGACAAGGAAGTGGATGGTCCTCAACTCTTTAACAAAGCGTTAGGTCGGGTATGAGTCGTTTGGCTACCTATCGTTGTACCAAAGGGCACGAGTTCGAAACTCAAGCTGTTTGTTGAGCGCCTTCTCACGGACGTCACCTCTACCTACCCATCACATCGCATCTGTCCCTCGGCATACGTCGTAGCTGCACTGTGACAGTTCGCGTGACAAATCCTCCAATTTTCCCGGTCAGCAGCTGATCTTACTAGGCTATCAAGAGAGAGGCCGGTCCATCCTTTGTGTTATCCAGCCAGCTTTTCTTTGGATGACCCTTTTTTCATGCTCTCCCCCACTGTACCCTTGAAGAATGACTTTTGATAGTGAGTCATGTCTTACAATATGACCAAACCAGTTCAGCTTTCGTCCCTTCACAGTACTGAGATATTCTTCCCTTCTGCCAGCCAGAGTTTGGAATCGGAACAAGAAAAACATGAAAATACTTTAAAACACAAAAACAAACAAAGCGTACAGTAAGTGCAAGTGTATCTGTTAGTTTGGGATCCGTCGTGTAATGAAATTTGTAATAGATCTAGACCAACAACAATAAATTTGCATGTTTATAAATATTTTTACCAATCGCTTTTATTCAGCGCTATTTTATGCTATTAGTTTTCTCAATACGCTATGATCCTATCACTTGTCTTGGACCAGTTGGTAAATTAGGGAGAAGGGGCGAGGGAGAAAGAAAGGGCTGTCAGGGTGGATTCTACCATCATTTGTTTTTTAAAGCATTTACACACACACACAAGAGGGAACGACCTGAATTTGAACTCGTGGCTCACGCCTTCTAGGGCCGACATGCTAAGCACTGTGCTAGTGAGGTACTAGAGTCTATTGATTTCATTATTTAATAAAATTAACCTTCAAATTTGTGTTTCAAAAGCATTTTGACATTACTTCGTTTATTTATATCTGCGAATTTAGATATCCCGATGCACATTCTTTCATTAGACATTACCGAATGGTTACACATTAACACATCTCTCTACTGAGTCTATTCCTAGGTCTAAAATTCTTATTCAACTCTAAGATGATAAAATTTCTTTTCGCAAAGATAGTTTTATGCTTTAACACATGAACATACTAATTATAGTCCATTCATTTCATATTTTAATCAAATTAACATTCAAATTTGTTTTTCTAAAGCATTTTTAATACATTCGTTCGCTGTTCCCTAAAGCCGCGTAGCCATGTTTAGATAGGCCTAGGGCCTATATTCATTCATGAAAAAAGGTCACGCATGCGCAGAGCAAAGCCTTCACGCAGCACAGAATGAACTCTATAAAACGCCAATAGTCAATAGTTAACTCTAGATTAGTCTAGATTTAGATCTATGTCTACCCCAAGATCTACTTTATACTTTAACACATGAACATACAAAATTAAGTCTATTCATTTCAAATTTTAATCAAATATATGTAGGCCTACAAGCAAATGTTCTAATTTGAAAAAAAAAATGGATTTAAGTAGATTAACTATTTTGATTTGATAGCTTCATTCGTACTATTTTTACATTTACACATTCGCTTTTTTTATTACATTATTATCTCGTTTAAATGTTTTAAAAACACTCTCAGTAACTATATCGACAGTAATACGCAAATAAAGACCCGCGGGTCGCGGGTAAAATGTGTCTAGTACAGTATATAGTATTGCCTTTAGCAACCACGGTATAAATTTCAAACAGAAAAAAATATTTATTCCAAATTTACATGACATAATGCAAAGTTAACTCTCGTACATTCAAATGGTTTCCCATATTTATTAGAAATAACATGATTGTGTTTGTTTGCATGTTTGTTTGTTCGCTAGTTTGTATAATGTTATTGTGGTATGTTATGTTTTCAAAACATTACGAGATAATCCTGACGAGAATCGATTGAGGAAATATTCGTAAACCAGTCGATAAACTTGCTGGCTTAGCCGCTATTGTACTCTCAAATAAGTCTGACGGGAGACTGAGATGAGATAAGAGAGACAAAGAATAAGAGAGGGAGAGAAATGCACAGAGAGAAAGAAGGAGAGACAGACAGAAGAATTAGTGAGAGAGGCTGAGAGACAAGGAAACAGAGAGAGAGACAGAGAGAGAGAAGGGGGTGGGGGAACGAGAAAGAGAAATGCGAATTGAGATAGAGTAAGAGAAATAGAGAGAGAGAGAGACTCAAAAACGTTGACAGAAAGAGACAGAGAGATAGACACATGCTGTTGACGGTCGTTGACTTGTAGCACCAAGCTGCTGGCAGACAACTAAACCGCTGTAGGCGTATTATATCTTCACTTGTAAAACTTAAATGCATTGAATAACTTCCTTGTGAACAAGTCTAAATATTACTTTTATTAAATTATGAACAAAACCAGCTTGTGAAGAAATGCAATACATATAGCAGAATTCAGTAATAATGTAAAATGAATTTTTAAACAAAATCCAACTCACTGTAATAACACTTCTCTTCAATCTCACATTCTGGAGTCGTCTGTCCTAAGACCGCTGATGACAATGCCACATATCTTGCATCATCCGTAACCAATCGCTAACATCTACCCAGCGTCTCCACACAAGCACACATACACAGACTTCATAACAACACACAAATAGAGTTAAATGAGAAATAGAAAAAGACAGAGAGAGAAGAGAGACAAACAGAGAGAGAGAGAGAGAGACATAGTCACATAGAAAGAAATAGAGAAATAGAATAAAGGAGACAGACTGCTCTGCAAAGGACATGAAACTCAAGCAGGTCTGATTCACCAATTGATTTGTCCCAGCGTTTATTTCAAAGTCTAAGCTTTCC
Organism: Biomphalaria pfeifferi; assembly: GCA_030265305.1. NCBI lineage: Eukaryota > Metazoa > Mollusca > Gastropoda > Planorbidae > Biomphalaria > Biomphalaria pfeifferi. The sequence goes on from JASAOG010000067.1 coordinate 1,572,178, forward strand.
CCTCCAGGCGCTTTAACCTCCCCTGTTTCATGTGTCATCTAAAAATACAATCACACTGACCTACACATTTAGACACGCAGTTGAAATAATGTCCAAGAAACTAATCTGATGAATAATCCGAACACAAACTCGCTAAGGCTTCAGACAATTTCAGCTAAGCTTAAAGCAAAGTGTTAATTTAAAGATGGTTTTTAAGCTAATCTTTGACTTGAACAGTTTTGCACCAGTGTTGTGTTGGCCTCCTTCAGCCGTGGAAACACTTTTTTCCTGTGACTGTGTAGCCCTAGTTTGGAGAGACACTCCCGTCCACATATATCGCAGGTCAAGGTGGCTTTCGCTTTAGTGGTAGAGGAGCCTGCCGCTTTTCGTATGGCACGCTTTTCTTCCAGAGCTGAGGCCCAAGTTTTTTCACTGTCAATAGCTTTCTTGGCCACCATCTCTTTCCACGTAGTGCGGTCTAGGGCACAAGTAGGTATTACGCAGAGCATCAGATGTTCTAGATGGGAAAACTCTGAAGTTTAAACCACTCATACCTTTCGGCTAAAGCCAAACATAGGAAAGGCGTCGGAAACTAACCCTTAGGAAAAATAAGGAACAGGTGACCTTTAGGCAACTTGCAGGACAAAAAGTACTATGCCCTGACAGAATCTGCCACGCCGCTGAACCCAAACTGTATTGGCACTAGCCGTTATTTAGGGCACATCAGCTGCTTGGAGGAGGTATGGGGAGGGGCTTGTGTAAGGGCTACATGGTTCAGATCGAAGCCAAATCCCAGGCTTGTATCTCATTTGTATGTAATGAGCTGTAGCTGTTCCAGGACTGAACGAGGTCAAATAAAACGTGTAGTGGGGGGGGGGGGGGCGGGGATGGGCTTGGAAAAGCGGAAGTAAGCATTGGAGAATATTGGGTAGTGGTGTTGAAAAGGGGGTGGAGGTAGGGGATTGAGTAGGTAGAGTGGGTATGGGCGGGGGACGAAACAGTATGAAAATAGATTACAAAATTGCACTATATAGCATTGATAGTTATTTAACAAAACGTTAGAAATACAATGTAAAAAAAGACCTCCTTTACGCAACTTATAGAGGGATTGTTTTTCACTGAAAAATTAATGAATGTTAGATTTAAAAACAAAATAACATTTTTTAAACCACCCCCTCCTCCTTTTCTCCCCGAGAAACGGTCCTGGTTAAAAGACTATAGATGCGAAAAATTGTCATGAACATTGATTTATTAAACTCTTCAGTCAGAAAAGTTTTGCATTCGGAAATTTCCAAAAAGCGATAGACATTTAACACCACAGTTCTTTCAAAATCGATTTTCGATATAGACCTACATCTAGATCTCTAGCCAAATTTTTTTTTTTTTTTACTTCAAAATTGGTGACTGTCAAACTATACTTTTCCCTGTGTGGCCTACTATCTAGTAATTCTTTTCTCAGCCATATACATCAACTGTTAAATTTCTAGAAAAATCTTTAGATTAGTTTCTGAGATCAGCATCCAGTATCTTCCAGGTAATTTCGTCATAAAATTCCACGTGAGCTACATTAAAACATTTCCTTATACAGTAAACACGTTACTTTTAATGCTTTAGACCAGTGGTCCTCAAACTTTTTCCTTAATGGGACACTTCGCCCATCCTGAGTATTTAACGGAAGACTTTGCTTATTTTTTTTTGAGAGATTAATTCACGTGGTGGCCTAGTAGTTAATTATTCCAGTAGTTTATGGAACACCTATTCAGGCCTTGGTGAACACGAGGGTTCCACGGAACACAGCTTTAAGTTATTACAACATTTTGAATTTTCACGAGAAACTTAACAACTTCAAGAACAAAAAAAAAAGACATTCAAACGGTAGATCTAAGAGCATCGAACTCTACTCTGTTAAAAGTGAAAAAAAAAGTTTTGTAGCTTTACAAAAAAAAAAGGAGTGTTTATCAATACTTCCTTTATTCTATGTACTGTATACACCAAAACACTTCCATAGACCACAACAGACAAGGCTTCGTCAGCACCAGATGTGGAAAAATATACAGGTTGCATCTGGTTTGCATTGTCATGTGTAACATTGCACTCATCCTTAATCTTCGCAATCGAAGACATTGCTTTATTGTTATACTCCAAAAGCTAGCTATTCATAGAATTGGGAATTGGAAAAAGGATTGCTGTAAGTTGCTATGAAGCTTTTAACAAAGCTTCTATTAACCCTGTCTGTCTGATATAAAGTTTGTAAACGTGTTATCTCCCACACCCAATCTCGGATCGAGCTGAAATTGTGCACACTTATTTCTTTTACCTGACAACGCAAGAATCAATACAAAAATCAACCAATTTGTCTATTAATTATTGGTAATAAATTATTTTGTTTCGTATCTCGAAAAAAGAAAGAAATTGTAATTGACTGAAGTGGTGTTATAAGCTGAGTTAGTCCCCTTTATAGGGCGTCGTCTGAGTGTTTGTGAACACAGACCTGAAAAAATAACATTATTATATAACTGTACAGTCTTCCATGTTCAAAAGCACCACACTAGCAGAGTGGTTACCGTGTTGGCTTGAGAAGCCTGAGAAGGCTTGATCCAAGAGTTCTAATTAAGGTAGTTCCCGTTTTTTAATTTTTTAATTTTTAAAAATGCTTGTTTATTGTTAGTCTAGATCTATTACATCATTCCGACCAAAGGCATTCATTTCCATGAGATAATCCATAGTCGTTTCGGGACTGAAGGAGACCGTATAATAGATAAAAATTTGACCTGTTTATGCATTTAACTCATACGAAGTCCCTTTTTTTTTAAATAGGTCAGTTCTGTGGTCACTTTCTTTACATTCAGTCCCCAGGGTGTTTTAGTCATAGTGCATTCAATTAACAGATGTCTGGCTCTGATACTAAAGGCGAGATTCAAACGACACTCTAAAATGTCAATAAAGAAAATGCAAAACAAACATTTTGATCGATCCTAGAATCAAATATTTTTAAAAGAGAAGAGGTTTTCTATTAAGTGAAGACATTCAGATTATATTTATATATATACATATAATATTTCGGTGTTATAAGAAAAAAAGAATTCAGATCAAATTGTAGAAGCTGCAAGAAATAAGTGCATACAACGAATCTACTTATTTTTTCAACTCCTTGTGTTTTCAATCTCAGGAGTTTAGTAAAGGTCCAATTGAGTGAGCTTGCCCATGTGACCTATTAGCTTCATAATCAAACATATGCAATACTACTGATGGCAGCTGAGATGACAAGCATGCTACTTTTTCCAGGGCATAGAGTGCATAAAGTGCTTCCAGTGGGCGACATCGTTACGACCATAGCTAATACCCAGGCATTCATTTCGTTTCGCGACTTGCAGGGGCCATAAATGGATAGATCACTGATTAGTATAGAACTATTAATACTGCATCTTACTTTACGAATACACTTTAATATTAAGCACGAGAATGTGCTAATTAGCTATTATACGTGCGTTCAGAGTAAAGTTTTGTTCCGGAATAGACAAGTTTCTTGAGAGGTCGAGTGTGCTTATGTTTTATACTCACCTACATCCCAAGGAAGTAGGCTGTACAAGTAGACTTGATTAAAAAAAAACTAGATCCACAGGCAATCTTGTTTGTTTATTAATGTAGAGAGATGGTCGCACTGTGTTTCAGTCTGGTATTGAAGACAGACACTCTACACACCTCAAATATTTAATTGTTTAGCATTTAATTTTAGATTATGTCAACACGTCTGATACACACTCAAACACATATCCCGTATATGGGTGTTGTGTATTTTATGTTACTTGTGTGTTGTGAACTGATGTGTTCTGGTGTGTCAAAATGTCTAGGTGTCCAGGTCAGCTTGTGTGTGTGTGTACTGTGTTATTGTGAACTGTTTTGTCGTTCTTGTACAATAAATCCTAAGATAAAGACATGTTTTCCTGTAGTGTTTATTAAGGTTACTACAATGGGCACACACACATACACAAATTCACACATAGGCTTATAAATTGTTATGGAGTATGTGTGTGTGTGTGTATGTATGTGTTTCCTAGTTGATATGGAAAGGGGGGTACTTATTGTTAGTTGTTGGGAGACAGCATTAATTTAATATTAGAATTATGCAAGATTAGCGTCACTGTTGTAAGCAGTGTTAAGTACTGGAGATAGTTCTATGATGCCAGAGTGTAAAGACGTGTTTTTGAAGTGGGTTAGATTTGTTTAAAAATAAAAGTTTATTTCATTTAAGGTAAAATTTGTATATACTGTTAAAAAAAAGTTATATCTAGTTTGGTTCACAAAGAAGTTATTTCAAGTCTTATACGTTAAAAATAGAATACGCCTACAGAAGTAAAGTTGTGTACCAGCATGTTGGTGCTGTAAGCCAACGACCGTCACACAAACACACACTGACTCAAACACACACACACACACACAATGACTCACACACACACACACACACACAATGACACACACACACACACAATGACACAAATACACACACACACACAATGGCTCAAATGAACTAGATATACACCTGACTTTGGTTAAGCAGCGGGGCATATCCGCCCCCAAGATGCCCCGAGAGGACGTCTAACAACAGTGCGTGAAGAAGTCACTAAGAGGCTTAGATCCTTTGGAGTCAACGTTTTTTTTTTGTTTTTGGTGACGATGCGACACAATTGTGACAAACGAACAAGGTCAATACATCTAAGTCCTCATCTTCAATTGTGTCATTCCGAGATAAAAGGGGCCGTTTCTTCGTCACAATAGTCCATGAGTTGAAGTGAAATTGTTACCTCAGGACAGAATGCTTTTGTGTCTTTGTGTGTGATTGCGTGCGTATCTGTCTTTACTGAATAAAAATGTGTTTAACGGCACAGTTGACCATAATAAAGATATTAGACTACCTTTTATTTCTCGAAAATTCTAGAAGTGCTTCCACGATCTAGCTAGGCTTGCAAAGATGAGAGCTGTTGTAGCAGTAAGCTTGGAACACAATATATTGTCAAAAAAATGAGACTGTAACTTTTACTAAAGTATTTCTTCTTTTTTATAAACCATAGCAGAAGATACAATCCGAAGAAGCTGTTATCTTTTTTTTTTTTATTGAGAGATACAAGATACAACAGAGTAAAGTGATTGTGTATTTTAAAAAAAATTTTTAATTTAAATGCTCATCTATAAATGCTGCGTAAGAAATCTTCATTTCAAAACTATCGCAGATTTTTACGATGTCATAAACAATGTTAAGGACGCTTTATCAAACGTCACTGTTGCCAACTAAATAAGCAGAAATTGAGTTATAACTTTTACACTACACGCATTGCAGTTCATCTTTACATTATATCTCCTCTTCCAATATGAAACTATTATGTGCTACAATTGGAAGGGTCTACTAAGTTGTGTTCTGCTCTCCCAGTGCTGAAAAAGTGCGCAAAAACTACCATGTGCCTTTAAAAAAAAACAAAGCGCAAAAATTCCTTTTTTTTGTACACCGGATACACCAAAAAGCTTGCTATTTATAGTTGTTTTTTTCTCCGCCATGTATAAAAGAAAATCTCATATCATGAACGAAGTATTCGTGTCGGATGTAATAGAATGAAACTATTTAAATAGTCACGCAGTGAACGCTAGAGTTTTGATTGGCAGTTGAGGAACACTTGAAAGGTTAAGAAAAACAATACTGGTAATGTATATCGATAAGTAATACCAGATTAAGAAACATACATGAAAGTATATGGTGGCGGGTCATGTCAGATTCAAAAACGTATGTACATAAGACAGTTCTGTATATAACTTTAGTTACAAAACATGGATATTGTTGTCAATTTTTGTTATTATCTGCCAACATTTTATAAATATAAAAAAAAAACACTACAACTTTGACATGTAACAACAGATCGGAATTTAGCCTCCACAACTTTTGAGGTTGTTTTAAGAAAAAAGTTATATCTAACTATTTATATCTAAATGTAAAGGTTTTACACAATAACAATAAATATAATAATAATAATTACCATTAATGCAATTTATTTCAAAAAGTAATCCGCCATTTTAGAATGAGTGCACAAAATGTAACGACGTATCAGAAACAATAAATTCCAAAAGCACTAGCAAAGTTAGTCCGTAATAAACGAATCAGATTAGCAAGAAAACACAAATCTCTATTAATATATGTATAGCAGCACTAGAAATATAATTACTATAAAAAAAGAAGAAGCGCAATTCACCACAGCAGCAGACGCGGCTGAGAAGAACAATTGGACATACAATGGAAACACAATAAGAAATCGCGCGCGACACAGAATTTACGCGATACCCTCCCCTGTCTGTTCTGTAAGTGACTAAAGTCTGCGACTAAGAGTATTGAAAATCTCGCGCTCTCCCTCCGTTTCTCTCTCTCTCTCTCTCTTCATTTGTTTGAGACAAGCGAAGTCTTTTTTTTTTTTCAATACCTCTATCACCTCACTCCCTCTTGCAGTCCCTCCCTCTCTCCTTCTCTCATTTCTTTTTGCCAATATAATGCAGGGAGAAGGAAGAATATAGCAAGTTTTATAGAAAAACAGGTTAGGGTTTGATTATGTCTGTGTGCTGGGAGGTGGAAGGGGGGAGAGTACAGACAAAGTGTAGGAGGGAAGTGTTCGATATCGCAATAAGGAATCGCTGAGAGACCTGATTCGACGACTTTCACGCGCGGCAGAGTTGCGATTCAATGGCGTCTTCGTCTGCATTGTCTGGTGCCTGCAGTCTCGGCAAGCTTTAACAATGGGCTGAGTTAAAGACGAGTCGTTGTCTTCGTTCGTAGCAAGTGGGGCGGCAGATAGACATTGGTATGTTCACAAAGGTAACAAGCAGGTTCCGGTAGATTAATACATTTATTGATCTATAGATCTAAGTAGCCTTTTTTTTTTTTTACTCTTCATAAGAACGCCTTGAGAGATTGGTTTTTTAAATATTCGAAAGTAGAGATTTTCATACGTGGCAGCAAATCCATAAATAGCAATGTTTTTGGTGTATCCGGTGTGCAAAATAAAAGAAAGTGTAGAAAAGCTACGTTTTTCTTTTAAGTTCTTTGATTATTTGTTTCTGCGCTTGCTAGAATTGCATAATTAACATTTCTGAGCTCTTCTGTTTGTAGCTGTTGTTTGGTTGGAACAAGGAAGTTAAATTTAGCTTCATTGGCATTGTTGAGCGTTCTTGATATTGTTCAATCTATCGGGAAAATCCCCAACAGTGTAGTTACCGAAGTACTTTTGTGGTATCTGAGTGGTAATGCGCTTGGCATCCGAACCTTGCAGACCCCTTACAGACCTTGTGGTCTATAGGGCAGATGATGTTAAAGTCGTCTGTTTCAGTGGCCTACGGTGTACGAGGATGTCATGTGGCCAGCGCAACGACCAACTGCCTTTACTTTTCTCTAACTAATGTCAGGTACCCATTTAAGCTGGGTAGACTCTTAGGTGCCCAAAGATCCGGAAATAAAAAATCCCAGTCTTCACTAGGATTTGAGCCCTGGACCACCGGTTTGGAAGCCAAGCGCTTTACGCCCAGCCACCGCTCATCCAACAATAATGTGTATATGTCATTGTTGGCCGCATGAAACTTTTCTTAATAGCTGACCATAGAAACAGATTACCTCTACGTCATATGCCCTCAAAGATCGCAAACTCAGAAAAAACTAGTTTCAATTTATTCTTTTTTTTTTCTGTCAATGATAAAGTGATTGTTCAAGACGCAAACTTAACTAGACATGCTGTCTGTCCAATAATGTAAGTAATAAATTACGTACATACTGCACAACATGCCATTGAACGTTTAGGACAATTTGAAGATAATTAACCATCTGCTCTATTACTTACTATCATTTACATAACACAACACAGTTATGAGCTCTAAAATCTAACTGAACAGCAACCCGTTGCTACGAATTGCAAAAGACCTACACATTTTGCCATTTTCGTAAAATACTTCAAATGTTGTCATACGAACTACTTTGATTCCACTAGAGTAAAGTAAAACACCCCCTTCAGACATTGCGACCTGTAGCATAGATGGTGTAAAGGTCCTCTGTTTTTAGCCGACGGTTAACGAAAAAATTATGTGGACAGTACAACGACCTTTACTTAACATAACTAATGTTAGGTACCCGTTAGGGTTGAGAGAAATCATGGTCATCCTAAAATCAAAATCAAAGTTTTTAAACTAGATTCGAACACGAGATCCCTTGGTTCGGAACCTGATCGCTTTATCACTGAAACATTTTTGTATATTAATAAACACATCCGCAGGGCATGGGCAGCGCCACAATCTTCTATCACAACCCACAGACTTTCTTCAAGATAATTAGAAATATCAATACGGCAACACCTTTGCAATAGTGGGTAACAGCTAGAGAGATTTATTCTACACTCTGACGAATTTCAGTTATTTCAGAAAAATACCGTAAGATACGATAGGCTGTGTAGCGATGTATCTTCAGCATCATCATCACTCCTTTGAGTTCCTCATGGAACATAGGGCTTTGACAAAAAACACGCCACTCTCCAGGGTCTCTTGCTAGTTTTTTGATGGTTTCCCAGCTCTTCCCGGTCTTCTCTGCTTCTTCAAGTACACTGCGTCGCCATGTTCTTTATTGGTCTTCCTCTGCGTCTTGTTCCCTGGGGGTTCCACTCTAAGGCCTGCCTGGCTCTGTTGCTGGTATCTTGTGTAAGGGTGTGACCAATCCATCTCCACTTCCTCTCTAAGATCTACACCTCTATATTTGTCTGCCCACTCATCTCCCACAGTTTGGTGTTTTCTACTTTGTCATACCAGTGTATTTTTAGGATATTTCTCAGGCATCTGTTGATGAAGGTCTGTATTTTTTTTTTGTTGTGGCTTCAGTTGTTCTCCATGCATCTTACGGAGCTGAAAACAAAATGGCGTCGAAACTCGGAATTTCGAGACAGCAAATCCAAACTTCCTGCTACTATTGATAAAAAGAAAAAACACATCATCGATGAGACAATTACGTCAATCTTGTAGGAATAAACATGTATCTATCAACAAAGTCAATACGGTAGACTCACTGTGTTGTTACAGACTTGGTGGCGAAACATGATTAGAATAACAATTATAAATTCTACGGAAGCCTTAGATGGTCAAAAAAAAAAAAAGCGAAAACAATGATTCTCATTTTAATACATCTCTAAGAAGTAAAAAAAGCAACACTGTATAGTTTACAATTGATGATCAACACTAATGCAGTGCAGACCATTGAATGACTTCTTGTGATATAGGGAACTGATTACAATAGTAGAGTCGACATGGGGTGTTTAATGATAGTTAAAAGTAGTAAAGTAAATTGACGGCGTGGGCTAAAATTAACAAATCTAGTTGGCCCTTTGGTCAGTAAGACTAGATCTATTGCTTCGCTGACCCCTATATAAGATGGGAGTGTAAAACACCTTGAAATAAAATATTATGCTAAATACACTTTTATTTTTGTATGTTCTCTTGCAGGGCCCACTGTTTTAGCGGTCATTGTAGGACAAAATGTTTTAGTGGTCATTGTAGGACAAAATGTTTTAGTGGTCATTGTAGGACAAAATGTTTTAGTGCTCATTAGAGGACAATATGTTTTAGCTGCCGTTAGAGGACCATATATGTTTTAGCGGTCATTGTAGGACAAAATGTTTTAGGGTCATTGTAGGACCAAATGTTTTAGTGGTCATTGTAGGACCAAATGTTTTAGTGCTCATTAGAGTTAGCTTGAATCTCTGTGGAGGACCGCCAGCGACGTGTGGCTCCGTTAAGGTCCGCCAGCGACTACTAGGACAAAACTTTATAAATAGATGGCTAACCTAGAAACGCCTGCCACAGTTAGTTTTTATCCTAAATACAAGAAGTTTAACTGACCTCGACAGTGCCAGAGATGAGAACTGAAGACAGAACTGACCTCGACAGTGCCAGAGATGAGAAATGAAGACAGAACTGACCTCGACAGTGCTAGAGATGAGAACTGAAGACAGAACTGACCTCGACAGTGCCAGAGATGAGAACTGAAGACAGAACTGACCTCGACAGTGCCAGAGATGAGAACTGAAGACAGAACTGACCTCGACAGTGCCAGAGATGAGAAATGAAGACAGAACTGACCTCGACAGTGCTAGAGATGAGAACTGAAGACAGAACTGACCTCGACAGTGCCAGAGATGAGAACTGAAGACAGAACTGACCTCGACAGTGCCAGAGATGAGAACTGAAGACAGAACTGACCTCGACAGTGCCAGAGATGAGAACTGAAGACAGAACTGACCTCGACAGTGCCAGAGATGAGAACTGAAGACAGAACTGACCTCGACAGTGCCAGAGATGAGAACTGAAGACAGAACTGACCTCGACAGTGCCAGAGATGAGAACTGAAGACAGAACTGACCTCGACAGTGCCAGAGATGAGAACTGAAGACAGAACTGACCTCGACAGTGCCAGAGATGAGAACTGAAGACAGAACTGACCTCGACAGTGCCAGAGATGAGAACTGAAGACAGAACTGACCTCGACAGTGCCAGAGATGAGAACTGAAGACAGAAGGTAACACGGTCAAAAACACATTTCCAGGTGAACTTTTAAAAATTCTTTCTATGGGAGGAAGTCTAAAAATGTCCAAAACTGGCAGCGAATTTGTTAAGAGTGTCAGTTAATAACGCAAACGCAAAAGTCGTAGTTTCGAGGGCCATAGCAGCTTTTTTTTTTTTTTTTTTTTTTTTTTGGGGGGGGGGGGGGGGGGGGGGAGTATCCGATCAGATCCAAGACCACAATTAGCTTTATAAAGTAGAAAATGAATTTAAGAAGAACAAATTTCTAAAAAATATATAACTTGTAGTGTTAAAGAGTTCCCACTAGCCAAGCCATCTATTTGTACATTTCTGTTATAAATGGACATTCGTAATAACAATATAAACTAAAAAATGAACTCACGAACATAATCTTCATTAGTGAAGAGAAGATAACTGTTACTTGTTACCTTACTATGAAAGAGTTATCTTTACTTTGCGTTTGACGGTGTTAACAATAAAAATCTCCTCTTTAAAATTCTGTTATATACGGTTGCTACACTTCCAGTCCAATGAGAAAGGCTTATTTTATTATCAGTAATTTTTTTCTGCATTTTTTTTGGTGCACTTTACCCTGAATTTTATTCTAAAAATAATTATGTTGAAACTACGTTTTCAATATGAGGCTAACATTTCGCTGCTTGTCTGTGATGTTACCATTCCAGAATCCTGGCCTATATGTGTAGACCTACTGTGTTCCGTTGGAAAATAATCAGAAACGAGACGCCTTTGGGAATCAGCTATTTATGTGATAATTGTTCCTAGGGCTACTCTAAACCCAACTCACGTTGTCAGCAAGTGGAAGGGCAATGTAAAAAAAGCAGCACAATAAACATTATCGCCGGTTAGAATAAATCAGATCCAAATATATTGCAAAACCGGGGACAATTGATTGTTACAAACTACATGGGATAGAAAGTGAATCACTAAACCAGTATGTAGATACTTACCTTTAATTGTAAACTTTTAAAGGGAGGCAACTGAACGAAAGTTATTTGTAACGGAGCATGTGTTAATTAACAATTTGAAAGCACAGCGACTTCCGCATTCAATAGTCCCACCTTTCCTTTTGTACCCAAACCTTAATAGAGACCACCGACACACTTCCCAGTGTCGCTCCAGGTCCAGTTCTCTGGTAGCACGAAGAACGGCTCTATAGTTTTAGACAGCTTAGACACATCTCTCAAATCACTTCAGACGGATCTTGACAATATCTCCTTGTGTATCACTAATTCCAAGCAATTCGCTGGTGTGCACCAGAAGCACTTGTGCAGAGGCTTGGGTTATTACAGTATCGTAAGCAGTTCTAAAAGCCGGCCTATGCATCCTATAGTAGAAGACGACTTTCACCCCAATAGTCCACTGCTTGCGGCTATAGAACCCTTTTTTTTTTTTTTTGAGAAATGGTCCTGTCCTCATGCGCCGCATGTAAAAGTAGTGCGTGCAAAGAATTTTGAAGAGTCAGCCATTTTTCGTTTGGATTGCTTTTCTTTCAAGGACTTTCAAGGTCATGACTAACTCACTTTTCGTGGCTAGAATTATTGACACCATTCTCCACATAGTGCGAGCTAGGGCGAGTCCATTCAAACTCGTTGGACAAGTAGTGTCCAACCATTTTAGACTTCGTGGCCATATTCATTTTAAATACATCTATCCGATCTCAGCAAAAGAAAATATTCTATTCCTACATAAACAAATTTTCTGCTGTTTCATTGCGTAGTGTGGTCAGAACTTTCGAAGGGCCGAAAAGCATCTCATTACTAGCCGGATGTGACCGGGGGCGGGGCGGCTGTTTAGGCCTCACTGCATTAGGTGATCTCGCAAAGACCTGTAAACGATACAATGACAGGAAACATTTTCACACAAAACTCAACACTTGAGCTAAAACAATACAACAATAGAGACTTGAAGAGCGTTCATTCTAACAACTCTGCGAAGCCTGTATTGTCAATCATGACTGTTTCCTTCTCCCACTTCTGACACGCTTTTCTGTCCTTTCACCTCGCCACCTTAAAAGCCAAATGTTATTTTAACAAAGTGCATCCTTTGGAGCCCCGATACAACAACTGATTCGGTGTCGTCTTAAAGACCAGGGACTCTCAAACACACGTCACCCAGTCTCTTTAATTTCCATTAACCATTGTTTAATTGTTGTTGTTTATTTATTTTTTAAATAGCAATGATAGTCTACAAATTACTATAAACCCCTCTTCAGACAGCATGGTCACTTCCTTCCTGAGAGCGACAAGATCAACGTCTAATCTTTCGACGCAGAACAAGACACAACAGAATGAGACAACATATGTTCCGAAAGCTCAAAATGGGAACCAGTAAAATCTGTGAGAGAATGCTGACCATGTCCATCAAAACTGCATTCTTAACCAAGATGCCCAAACAAAACTCTGGCCCCAAAACACCCCTACAGAAAGAAAAACGATATGGAGAGCTCCTTAATTCGGAAACCCCTGCGTAGTTCATCTCATATATTGGTATAGTCATCTAAACACTCCAACAGTTCATTTCATATTTTGGTCTTGTCATCTGAACACTCCAAATAAAAATGAGAACGAGGAAGAAGAAGAAAAAGAAGATTCCTGAGAGTCAAGACTCAACGACAACGTCCTTCAGAGAATATAACGACATCTTCATTTTGAATATAGAACTGTCTCTGCATTGTTAAGACAGCCAGCCACTGTGTTCTAATGACAGTAAAGTTCCCCTTTAGGGCAGTTATTGAAAAGGTCATCTGTTTCTGTGGCCTACGGTTATCGTGGCCAGCACAACGACAGTCGGCCTTAACTTTTCACCAACTAATGTCAGGTATCAATTAGAGCGGGGTGGACTCAGAGGCGCCAAAAGATCCAGAAATTAAAAAGCTCAGTCTTCACCAGGATTTAAACTCGAGACCATCCGGTTCGGAAGCCAAGCGCATTACCGCTCAGCCACCGCGCCTCCTAATGACAGAATAGTCACTAAATTGTAAGGGCAAATCAGCCATTGTATTCTTTGACAGAACAGCTATTACAGTCTTAGGACTGAAGAGAGACTTCATTCTGATGATAGAACAGTGACTGTATTCTTAAGACTGAAAGGCTACTATATCCTAAAGATTGAAAGGTCACCTCAGTGAGCCAGAAGAAACGGTAGCACATCTAGAGAGCTAGATAGGAGTGCATCTGTATGGGAGCTATGAGGAACTATATACAGCACAGTGTGTAGCTTGAACAACACGGAAGTATATTGTTCCAGTCCTTACTATCAAAACGTTTTCCTATGGCTCATTTGGAAATTAAGCCATTTGTGGGGTGTAGAAAAATTAAATAGTTTTTTAGTTTTTATTGCTATATAAGTATTATACAAATCATAGAATCAGCTCCAAGTGTGGAAAGTTGGACGGGTGCAAAATATATTGAAACAAATCCTTTTATGTGGTCTCGTTAATCTGACTAATCGGTTATTAGCGTCAAAACAATCACGTTGAAAGAGCAGACAGACAATCAGAGATACAAAGAGCACTCTGTAAATGCTCACTTCCGGCAGACTCGCACTTCTGTTTCTGCATAGGGAAACGCACTCCCCCCTCCCCCCCCCAAAATCTGTTTAAAAAAAAAAATTAGTTAAAAGATTAAACTACAAACACCTGCGCTGAGCACCAAGTAAAGAAAATATCTTAATGTAATATCTGACTTGTGGACGACAGCAACAACCTTGACATCTTAACGGTGTGAGGGTACATTGTCTGCAAGCTCAGGAAGACAACATTATCCCAGAGTTTAGACTGTGACATGTCAATGGTGTCAGGAGAACTGATGACGACTTCATTGTTCCGGCGACAGACATTCTAACCTGACAACTTGAATTGTTTTCATTTAAGGTCATCCAAAATAACGACACCACGGTGTGTTGTTTTTTTATCCTGTCTTTCTCCTATTTCGATAACGGAATCCTTTTGTAATCTCTATCTCACTCTCTCTCTCTCTCTCTCTCCATTTGTTTCATTTTACGACAGACTGTAGGTCCAATTTTTTTTTTCTAAGAATAAAGGTAAGTATTATCACCGGAATCACAAATTTAGGTCGAATATAGATAACTTTTTTTTTCATCAAACCATAGGAGTATTGTCTTATGTCTAAGGGTTATTGTTCCCTCTGTCTCTCTGGTACAAATTTGCACACGTTATATCTCCTACTTCCTATACTCGGATCAAGTTGAAACTTTGCACAATTATTCACTGTCCCTAACAACAAATAAAACAATTTTAAAATATAACCAATGGATCTCATTCACCAATCATTTAGCCACGTGATTCTATATATCTTCTATACTAATTATGTGGGAAGCGTGGTCGAGAGGCTAAGTGCGCTTGACTTGGCTTGCCTTGGCTACCTAGAAGGGGGCTCGAGGTTCGACACCCGACTCGGGCAGAGTTGTGTTTACTGAGCGCCTAAAGGCAGCATGGAAAACCAACACCATTTCAGTGAGATGATTTGATAGTTATTTTAAATTTTTGGAAAACCTCAACTGGATCAATTTGGGTCTTCTTTTGATTCACCGCGAATGGTACCGTAGCATTTAATAGTTGTGTATAAATGAAATGGGAAGGTCGAAGAATTAAAAAAGTAGACTATGAATGTAAAAACGACCAGGAAAAGTTGGACAGATCTTTGGCTTTTTATGGGGCACGAAAATAAACAAAATTTATATATTTTTTTTTATATACAGATGTTTTGTGACTGTTTTTAAAGAACGTAACTTTAAACAGCATTATGAAATGAAAAACATTAACAAATATTGCGGCATTCTTAGTTTGAGCCTCCAAGAAAAGATGGCTAAGAAACGCCTATGTCTATCTGTACAGTAAGATGTTTTTCCCTTAACAAATATCGAAATAAATTAATAAATTAACACTAATTATTTAAATTAACTGGTAAAATTTGATTATTGATGCATGTTTTGTTATTGACAATGAAGAGTTATGCTTAGCAGTTGCGTCACTAGGGTAGGTGTCACCCGGTGCGGTTAGCTCTGGGTGTCACCCCTCTTTTAACATAACACCCCCCCCCCCCAAATCCAAGAAAAACTATCGTTGGTGCTTGCTTTTTTTTTTAAACCTTGAAAAAAAGAATTAAATCTAACATTTATTAAATGTAGAATGTTTTATACAAATTTAAAATGATTGTCGATTTTATTATAACATTTTGTCTTTCTTTTATCGACAGTTATACTATAGAAAAATGTGTCCCGCCCCCCCCCCCCCCCCCCCCCCTGCGGTCCTCACAGAGCCCGATGACGCTACTGACGATAAGTTTTAACTTGATCCGACGTTGTGAAGTGGGAGAAATAACGTGTGCAAAAAATTGTACCAGACAGACAGACAGAGTTGATTTTAGCTTTGTAAATAAATACATGTATATTGATCTCGTCTCAGATGACATGAAACTTGAACATACGCTGCCTTAATTCAAATTTTGTGATATGTGGCGAAATAATTATAAATATACTTTAAATTGTTCGATTGGACTTGAAACTTGAAACCATTAAAATGATGGTCATTAATTCAATGCGTGCACTGTTAAGGGAAATCCAAAGATTGGACACATCTGTTTGCATGAAATCTCATTAGTTTGCTTGCACACTATACGGTTTCGACAGTACATCCAATATCGGGACTAATTTTGTTGTCTTTGTAGATTTTACACCGTTCCATATCTAGATATTCCTTTATCTTAATTCATTTCATGTCAGAATTGTGCTTTGGGATTCGTTCATGTCTCGTGGACGCACGACTCTAAAAATAGTCTAGTATAAAAGCATGCATTAAGTGCGTACTGTTAGGCCACTGGGTCGCCTGTAGGCCACTGAATCGACTGTAGACAACTGAGTTTGAACCGTTGAACGGCTGTTTTGAATGTGACGTACGGGCATTTAACCATCACGGTGTAAAGTGAACCCTTACCCTAACCCTAACCCTAACCCTTTTCAAATCTTCAGGATCAAGTTTTTTTGTTTTTTTACCTTTTGGTCTAACCCATGTAACGTGCAAGCAAGCTTTAATTTATTTATATTTTAGGGGAAAAGACGCTATAAGTTTTGTGTGAAATGTCAGTCCGTTCATCCGTCCGTCCGTCCCGTTTAGATATCGTAAACTGGAAAAGATAGTGAAAATTCGACATTAGGATATTTAAAGTTCTGTTGCAACGGCTATTTTTTTTTTCTGAAAGCGAAAAATCTAATTGTTTAAATCACTTATGAAAGCAGTTTTTTTTATAAAAATACACCACTTTTACAGCTATTCACTATTAACAGTAACAAACACGAGAGGCTCTTTAGTTGGGGAGATTACCACCTATCATATTTTTAACACATTTATGCAAACGTTTTTTTTAAATTTATCTTTGTATTGCAAGATACACAAGATCTTTCTCCATTCAATGCGTGCACTGATGTTCTTTTTGAAAATATTGAAACCTGCCTTTTCTACCTGCCTGGGTGTCTTTGTAACCTTGTTTAATTTTGTATTTTTTTTTTGCTGAATTTCCTCCCTCCCACTCCAAATGTTTGTACGTCGCACTGCTCACCTTAAGTGAACTCCCCCTTTTTTATTTGTCTGATTTGACTGTTTCAAAAAAAGGTGCAATTAACATCAAAACCTTTTACAATACAGAACTTTATTTTTGCATTTTGAGAAAATAATGTTACAGCAGACGTGAACCTAAACACGTGATACAGAGCTAGTATGCAGGTGATGGCGCGCGTAATTGACCGAGAAAGTTGAGCCAGTTTTCGGTTCACGTCTGCCTGCTTTCTAGCAGCTGTTTCGGGGTTGGCCGGGGAGTCTGTTAAACGACACATACAGAGAGAAGGGAAAAAAAATGTAGAGAATTTGCATTGGCTGATTGGGTTTTTATTCAGCCAATTAAATTCATCGTAATCTCTCCCTCTCTCTCTCTCTCTCTCTCTCTCTCTCTCTCTCTGTCTTGCAATGTGTGTATATATGTCTGTGTCTTTTTTTTCCCCTCTCTTTCGTTCATTTTGAACTCTTTATTACATTTTGCAGCCTTTCCTCCTCTTCTCCGTTCTCTAATGGCTATATCTGGGTAACTCTTTCTTTGTAACTGTAACAGGCCAACGTCAAACAAAAATGCGACAACACTGAAAGCACGGCCTGTTATTATTCTTAATATCACTTTAATGACGAATCAAGTGTCAGGATTCTAATAATTATGACATTCACTGCCGCCAGTTCTCCGCAGACACGTCATATCGTGCACAAATGCTTAATAATACTGTTATAAAACAAATATATATATATCTATATTTCATATAGATATATATATATCATATAGACATATATTTCTTTGACAACACTAAAAGAAGATAATTGATATAGTTACATATACTACACAAAAATTGCTAATAATAATACATTTTGTTCGAATTGAAATTGTTTTTGTTTAACTCAATGTCATGCTTTTAGCTTTCTCTATACCCTAGGATCTTATCACTTATCTGGACCAGTAAGAAAATGGATTTAGGCGGGGTATGTGTGTGTGTGTGGGTGTGTGTGTGTGTAAAGAACGGGATGTCCGTGCAAATCGTACCCTGATCTGCTTTTAAATTCATTTAATAAACAAAAATAAACGACCTGAATTCAAGCATCCTCAAGCCAACACACTAACCACTGTTTCAGGGCAGTGCTTAGAATAATAGAAGGTTTTATAGTTATCTCTTGTTGGTATCAAACTTTAAAGCGGTGACCTATTTCTCTGTACAAAGTATTAAGAGGACTAATTCATTTTATACCATCACATCAGTCAAGTACCATTTATTTCCCTTGTTTTATTGAATCTTGTTTAGTCAGAAAAAGAAACAATCGTGCACAGTCCAAGAATGGGTGTAGGAGAAATAGCGTAAAAAAAAAAAGTTTTACCAGACAGTAAGACAGAAATTGGAAAAAGACCCGTGAGCGAGTGTGTTAGAGTCAAGACACTTCACGTTACCTCGCAATGTGACCAGTACGAGGCAAAGTCAGAACCAGCAGGGTGTGTAATGTCAGTCCGAAGCAAAGGCTAAGTTTTTGGACAGTCAGTGTTAATGTTGTTGCCAACAATACAGTATTTGTGATGCATTTGAAATGAAACTGTTACTGTTACTTTGGAGCCCTGAGTAGTGAGGTTCTTTAAGTTCATTGTGTCGTGTGGTGGAGTTTGAAGAGAGCCTGGATAGTAGGAGAGACGTAACAATATATATTTACGTTATAATTAATGTTTCACTGTTTCTAGCTTTCTTCATTACAATCTCTCTTCGGGCCTCATCATGTTTAAATCCGGTCCTGATAGCTGAACATTGCTGTGGCTCAGAACAACCCGCTGCGTCCTAAATATTGTGCCATTCCAATACACAAAAGAAACTTTTATTTTGAAATATATTCAAAGCTAATTGAGTTAAATATTCGAAAACTAATTGAGTTATGTAATTTAACCTCTGATTGCAAAAATAAATTGTATTCATATGTGTGTATACCATATAAGTTTCATAATTTACAATATAGAGGTTTATAAAGCAATGAATTGATGTCGCAATGCAACATCACTATGAATAATAAAATAAAAGCTATTCGCAAGAATGTGACGTTGCACGATCAGATGATTGTGCGTGCAAGTCAATGTGCGTAGGTTACATGACGTCTCCAAAAAGGCGGTAAAAAGGAAGTTGAAATATTCTGTATGTGGAGGAAGGTTCTTGAGGTTAGAGTTAGGACTAAATGTCACTAGTGCAGAATAAATAGTTGGATAGTTTATTCGATCATCACTAATAGTACAGTTTCCTGTAGCTGGAGTGTATTTTATCTATATTTATTGTTTCAAGCTCGAGTCAAAAAGAATTAAACTCAAGAAAAGTATATCAGCACTGTCCCGCTGTGTGCTTTATCGCATCTTAATAGTATCTGACGTAGATCAACGGCGCCTCCGACTCCACGTCATGTGATTTGTAGACGATACAGCACAAGTCTATCTCTTTAAAACCGAAACAGTTGCCATATTGTACACACTATAGGACAGAGATGCCCAAACTACAGCCCGCGGGCCAGATCCGGCCCGCCAAAACATTGGAACAAAGTGTAAAAAAAAAAATGTAAAGGATTAGAATTTTTGGGGAGATATTCTCCTTAAGTTAGGATTCTCACTCATTCTTAGATGAATTCCATCTTTAGGTTTGGTATTCTAATATTCGTAGTAAATATTTTTTTTTATTGTAAGAACACAAGTGTTGTTTTTTTTTTTAATAGCGATAAAACTTGACAGCTATTTTTAATTCTTGGAAAATTCACTACTGTCTTGAGCTAACCGTGTCCTTGACACCTTGTGTATGCAACACAGAGCATCATTAAAGCATCCTTTTGGGTTGCGTTCTTTTGATGTCAAAGCGATTGGTGCCGTCAGTGTTGAGCATTTGTGATTGAATGAAATGGGAGAGACAAAGAAATGTAAAGTGGACTCTAAATGTAGAAACTTTCAAGAAAAGTGGGACATATTTTTACTTTTTTGTGGACTAGGATAGTAAGCCAACATGTTTGCTTTGTAAAGAAAGTGTGGCTGTTTTTAAAGAACATAAGATTAAAATTCATTTTGAAACCAAACACATTAACCAAACACATTAACACATATGGTGACATTCTTGGTTTGAGCCGCGAAGACAAGATTGTCAAGTTACAACTAGAGATTGGGGGATTGACGAGAATATTTAACAAAAAGAGAGAAAATGAGTCGGCGATAAGCTACAGAGTTGCTCACATCTTAAGCAGAGCAATGAAGACTTTTTCCCAAGGCGAATGTGTAAAAAAGTGTTTGTTGAAAGAAGTGTCCATCATCATAGAGGACCTTGCTCTTCCTTGGAATAAATTAGTTGGAGTGACTACTAATGGCGCTAGAAATATGCCTGAATGTCACAGCGGACTGACTGCAAAGAGTTATTTAAATTTAAAGTTGTTGAATCAAATAAAACTGAACCCCTGTGGCTTCACTGCATCATTCACCAACAAAATGTCTGTAGAAAGGTTTTGACTCTGGACCATGTGATGATGATTTTGCTCTACACTTCTGTACATTTCATCCAATACATGAACGTTGAATCACAGAATTTTCAAAGATTTTCTGACAGAAATACAGTCCGTATATGAAGACGTTCTATTTCACTGTGAAGTGCCAGGGGAAGGGGGTTGGGTTGGTTAAGCAGAGGAAAGGTATTAAAATGATTTTTTGATTTGAGACACGAAATTGAAATATTTATGACCGATAAATGAAAACAAGTGCCACTACTGAACGACCCCTCATGGTTGTGGGATTTGGCTATTTTATGAGACATCACATCACTTGTAAATGAACTCAACACCAAACTACAACAGAAAGACTAATTGATTTCGCATGTGTATTTTGACATAAGCGCTTTCCAAACAAAATCGCAACTCTTCATTCGACATTCGGAATGGGGTGCATCTTGTACACTTTCCAACATGTACCACCCTACAAAATGATAGCAGCTGAATATGTCTTTACGAAATGAAAGAATGATCCAACTTTTGAAGCTCTTAATGGAAAATTTTAGTGAAAGATTTGTGGATTTTCAGAATTAAAAAAAATGAAATCCAACTTTTTGAAAATCCTTTTGCTGCCGATGTGTCAAGTGCTCCGACAGATCTGCAACTGGAAATGATTGACTTACAAACCCAGACATCCCTGCTTGACAAATTTCAAGTGATGCAGACCATTGACTCCATGTTACCTGCAGAAACTTTTCCAAATCTCCGAAAACAAGCGCTAAAAATGATCACAATGTTTTCAAGCACTTAATTGTGTGACCAAACTTTTTCAATGATGAAACGGGCGAAAATCATGTGACGTAATCGCCTCACGAATGAACATCTAGATTCAGTGCTCCGACCTGGTGTTTCCTCTATGCAGCCAGGTATTCAGAAGATGATTTTGGATGAACTTTATGTATCACATTAATCTATGTAAATAGGTCTACAAATAAAACTATTAAAAATAGCTTACGCATATAAAATATTTAATTTTTTTTCTTTTTGGTGATATGGCCCGCGACACCAATGTCAAAAATTAAAATAGCCCGCAGTACAAATGAGGTTGGGCATCACTGCTATAGGATATATAGAAGACAAACACTTCGATCAACAGTTAAAAGTGCATTAACATATTTTCTTAACTCGTCGGGTAAAAAAAAAATAAAAAATTTCTATTTTCTAATTTTCAAGAATCTGTTAATAAAAATTAGAAAAATTTTCTAATGACGTCATGTGCCTAATGGACTAAATTTCTTCCCTTTTTACAGTTAAATCGTTTAAGAAAATGATTTAATGAATAATTAGAGCCCAATTACACTTTTTATCTTCTCTTGATTTTAATTGAATAATTTTTTTTTAACTCTTTTTCCTTAATGTAAAATTTTTTTGTTCAAGTCGTATGGACAATGCCGTCATGGCTTTATCCCCCTCATGTTGACTTAATGTCACTGACATTTTTTTTTTCATTTTGTGGGGAATGTTCCCTTCCGTATTTTCAGAGTGATGTTTTATCTTCTTCCGTTTTCTTTTTCACGCTCTTTCTTCTTTCTTTCTATTCCAACGTTTCCATCACCCAATTAACCCTAATCGCCCCTATTTCGCCGCCCCGTATTACACTTTGGCGGCTCATTCACACGATCAAGTCTAGGCCAAACAACTCTGGTCAGATTGTCAGAGTAGAGTCAATGGAATAGGTACTGGTAGATACACGAATTGTGTGTGTATGTCTTCCAGTCAAATACTTAAACATTTAGAGGGGCTCACTAAACCAAATGTGTCTTACAATCAAATACTTTAACATTTAGAGGGGACCACTACATTAACTGAGTCTTACAATCAAATACTTTATCATTTAGAGGGGACCACTACATTAACTGTGTCTTACAATCAAATACTTTAACATTTAGAGGGGACCACTACATTAACTGTGTCTTACAATCAAATACTTTAACATTTAGAGGAGACCACTACATTAACTCAAAGTTCTACTTATATTTTCAAACATTATTAAATCTTAAATTACCTTAAACACAACAGCGCGTAATTTACGGTATTAAATTTCTTGGATTAACTCAAGACGTAGGCTTTTATTAGCGCTTATATTTCCCTTTTGGATATAAAAATTGCAATATTTTACAACGAAAAAAAAATGCTGCACAATTTCGACAAAGCATCCCATGATCTTGCATTAAGAAAGAAAAGGCTCATTGATTATCTTGAAAACATTTTTTTAAAGCGTGCATGTTTAATTAAATAAAGAAATCGACATAAAAACTGGAGGATATAGAGGTGCCCAAGTCGCGCTCTAACTGAGCGAAACAGATGGCATGCAGCAGGATATAGGAAAGTTTTTTTTTGTATATATTTTATGTATAAACTTAAATAAAAATAAGAACATATAATTATAAAAAAAAATTAATTTACGAATCAATTTTAAATTTAAATTGCAATTTTGCTTGGAAATATGAACGACTTGAGAACAAAATGATGATGTTTGTTTTTGAACTTTGTTACCTTTTCTTCGTTCATTGTTATGTAGACACCAAAATACAATTCTTTGTGCTTCTGTGTTTTTAATTTTCATAAAAAAATATTTGTCTATTAACCAGTGAACTACCATCATGTATAGCTAGAGGTCCTTGTAAGACTTCCTTAAAAAAAATATGTTTGAATGTTGTTGTTTTTTTAATTGAATTTGGCTCAATAAGTCAAAATTAGCCGTCATGTTCATACAATGGTTTTTAAAATCAACTCATATAACTGATACTATCTACCCCCCCCCCCCCTCCCTTCCTTTCCCCCCAAAAAACCTTTTGAAAGTCTCTCCACTAAAGAAATAACTGTAACAGTTGAAAAGTCCAGAGTAATCGAAAAGGTTTCTTAATAATCGTATTAGCTTTTACCAATTCAATGGAAGGGAAAAAAAAAGACGTCTTTCTTAGATCCTGCTGGAGTAATACGCTTAGACTGACTGCTGTAATCACAAAGCTTAAGTCTCGTTTGTTGATGTGTTTTTTTTTCTCTCTCGCCGCTATTTTATGATTATTTTCATCTCCATCCAGACTACGCTCATGTTTCCATTTTTCGCCCCCCCCCCCCCCCCTTGACATAATGGTCAATTTGCCGGACAGTGTAAGAGGAGGAAGATAAACAAACCAACTCATCTCTCCTTCTATCCCCCACGCCCACGTACTCACGCAGACACGCAATCACTTACACAAACACACCTGATTCGATCTTCGCTTGTTTAACACTTACTCAAGACATTCAACCCCCATTGCCAGAGGCAGGCTAATATGTAAAGGCGGATCCTCTCAAGTCATGACCGAGAGTTAGTCTGCAAGTGTTTGGGTGTAAGATGGAAGGGGGGGGGGCTGGGTCAAATGGGTACCAAGGGCTCAATTTACTGCCGGAACGTGTGAGGGTGAAAGGTGTTGACAGCGTCCTATTGTCCGCCACCGACATCCTTTCTTCTTTCACACTCTTTCCCTGTAAGGTTCCTCCATTCAGTGGAACGACAAGCTTTAAGAGTGAACAAGATGATATACTTGCAAGACTTTGCTAGACCCGAGAATCTCTCGCTCTCTCTCTCTCTATATATATATATAGAGAGAGAGAGATAGATAGATAGATAAAGATATACTTGAAATGTATAAAGGGCAAGAACCCCTGCGTGTGAATTTAAGAGAAACCATTTGCAAGTGTGCTTATATACGCCGATTCTGTTGGTAAACAGGCCACGGTAATGTCAGGCGAAAGCATTTCATTTTGACTTTGAGAAGGGTCATAAGGACGCATCTTTTAGAGACAGCTGCCGCCCCGCGAACTTCCAAAAAGAAAAAAGAAAAAAAAAGCCAATGTTATGACAGTTTTGTTTAATATTGTTTTTTTAAATAATCTTTAAGTTTAAACAAGTCTTCTTTCAGTATCGCATAAACATGGTTAGGGAATGGGAACTCTCCAATGTACTGTAAGAGGCAATAAGTAGCCCATCTATGGCTCTTTTCAAAGGGGATGAAATGGTAAAAAACCACAGCAAAAACAAAATAAAAACAACAATTCTTCATTTTACAATTATATTACATGTAGGTGTTCAAATTCTAAATTTTCTTTTTGTGTTGTTGTTATTAAGGGATACTGGATATAAGCGTTCCACTACCTATCTAATGTTTTTCTAATTGCGTGAGTCTCTATTAGCCTCTGACAACTTCGATACTCGTGGAATTCCTCTCCTGTAGCAAAAATATTGAACTTATCACTAACAAGTGAAGGGCCAAAGGCAAGCAACTGACACCTAAACTAGAAATGGTAAGCTAAGAACATGGGCTTATTAAACCTTGTTTTGGCTACCCACCTAGCAGATGGAGAATTCTGAATCAAAAACTCTGCTCAAACCCAAAAGGAAGGCGCCCCAAAGGCAGACCACGAGCATGGTGGCTTGATGACGTAGAGGCAGATCTACAACAGCTATAAGTCCGGGCATGGAGACGTAAAGCCCAGGATAGATCAGAATGGAGAGATGTGTTGAAGCAGGCCAGGACCCTCCATGGGCTGTTGCGCCACTGCGACGAATGAATGACGGAACTTTGATCACTTACAGGTGAAGAGGCACCTAATTTAGAAATGGTAAGCTTCGGGCACGGTCTTATTCAACCTTGTCTGGCTACCCGCCTAGCAGATGGGGAACTCTGAATCGAAAGCTCTGCTCAAACCAACGTCCTCCATACCTTGTCCACTGCCACTGTGGAATTTTCTAATGATGTTGCAAGTCTGCTGCAGATCATTTTCTCTGTCCCAAAATTTAACTTATTTGCAAAACTGGTTCCAAAAATTTTCTTTTTTATCAATGCCTATCAATACATATCAAATGATATGTAGATACGTTTCCGAGCATCAGAAAGGATGTAGTCGTGATCGATTTATACAGAATAGCATCTTCTCTCTCTCTCTCTCTCTCTGGTTCTCTTTGACTTTTCTTCTTTCTCTCTTGTTTTTTTTTTTTTTCATCTCTGACTTACAAAATGGGAGTAAAACAGTCAAGCACTCTGATTAACCAAAGGATATTTAAATAACTGATAAATAAACAATCTCCTAAAGCTAGTTGGAAAACGAATTGATGGTTCGAATTATCGAAATCAAACGAATGTAGCAATGTCCATAAAATAGGAAATATAACGTAAGAAAACTGAAACATGGCATCGTCTATTTTATATATCGAACATATACACAATTTGAAATATACACACTGCATACTTGCATGGTCTGCATACTTCAATGGGTAGGCTATAGTTTTGTATTATGCAATTGAACTATTTTTCTACTCTTATAATATATATATATATATGTTTTGTTTGTGGTTACTCATAAATATATGCATTGCATCTAGACACTTCGTCATATGAAATGAAAAACTGTCGAGGTTATGCCCCTTGCGGCCAGACTTAATAATATATCAAAATATGATATTATGCACCCCTAGAAAATCTCTAATAATATTTACTGGGCTGAAATATGACCCTGCATTAAGTACGCCAATCAGTGCTATATATATATAGCTTTTAGCAATACCTCCATACACCGACTCTCTCTCTCTCTCTCTCTCTCTCAATCTTTTATACATATATATATATATTACTATATATTCACATTAACACTATATCCAATTTATTTCTCTCACAATATCTTTTCTTACTCTCTTAACTCTGTAATGTTCTACTTCACTCTCTTCCAGCTCTTCTATTTCTCTACAATTTCTCTAATTTTCTCCCTTTCTCTTTCTCTTTTCTTCCTCGCTTTCCCTTTTTAGTCTTTCAAGAGACTTATTTGCTTTATTTTCACACTTAATGCCTTCATTCAACTTACTCTCTTTCTCTCTCTCTCTCTCACTCACTCTCTCTCACTCTCGCTCTCTCTCGCTTTCCGTCTTTCTTCTCCCAAGCGCCTCTATTTATTTGTTTCATTTCCTCCCAGCATGCCTTTCTTCTCTTCACCTCCTCCCTCCGTCCCTCACACTCTCTCCTCCTCCTCTTCCTCCTCGCCTGCTGCACGCAGTAATGGAATCATTATTTTATCACCGTGCAGCCGTGACGGACGGGAGACACCGAATGACCATGCATCGGGTATTGATGTGGGGGAAGGCTACTGGACCTCAAGATGTCAGCGGCCACTCATGAGGTTGATAGAGAGACGCTGGACTGGGTCCTCTGTCAGTAAGTTAAGTGAGATATTGAACAGCAGAGACAGGAAAGAATTTGTATGGGCCACGAGAAAGTGACACTAGAGGATTGTGGGATTGGTGAAAAAGAAAGGTGAAACTTGTACGAAGAAAGATTGTAAGACACGTGATAGGCATAATGTCTCCAATCATTGGTGAACATTTTTAAAAAAGGCTTTGTATTTTAAAAAGTTCTTGAGAATGTCCTTAAGTGTTTGCCTTCATCCATTTATAACATTCTAAATCTGTCTTCGACGTAAGACTGAGGTTTTCAACATTTTAAATGAGTCTTCTACATTTTGACTAACATGTGAAGTCACATATATGAAATCGTAAAAATAAAATGTAATAGTTGTAGCTAAAACATTATTGCAGGAAATGGAAGTATAGGACTATACGCATTAAATCTATGACATAAACCAATAAACAAGAAGAACATAAAAATGTTAACCCAATTCATACTAAGTGTAATTGTATCAATCAGTTTGTATCACCTGTGTAATTTATCTTTAATACCGCAGTATGCCAACACACGAATTAGTGCAATTATAAATATTTCTGCCAATTGATTTTGTTTAGCTTTCAGCTTTCTCCATACGCTATGATCCAATCACTTATCGGAAATAATTGAGATATGGGAGGGTGGAGGGGGAAGAAGAAAAAAAAAGTGATTTCTGGTTGAATTTACAGCAGCAACCTATTATAACACTACTTCAGTCAAGTACAGTTTCTTTCCCTTGTTCGATATACCAAACAAAATAATTAATTACCAACAGTTAATGAACTAATTGTATTTTTTTTTATTCTTGTGTTTTTATATAGTTACCTGTGTTACATTAAGATTGGTAAATTAAAACAGAATTATTTCTAGACCTGAAGTTTTTTTTTTTTAAGAGGGTGCAACAATGACTAACATTTAGCCTAGAAGAATACGCCATTTAAATGTGAAATATGTTTATTTTTTTGTTGTAGCCAGATACACTTAGCTAAGCTACGTCTAGACTCTTAATCACTGCATTATAAGAAAGACAAAAATGTCAGAGCTGGGGGGGGGGGGGGGGGGGGGGAGTCCTTCACAATGTCATGTAGATCCCGCGAGTAGAAAGAAAACTGAACACCGTCTGGGGAACTGAAATCTGACAAGATCGTGATGACGCGAAAGGGTCTTAGGATCAGCATTGACCTTCTCAGCACTTTTGGTGGGTACAGAAATGCTTAAGACTGCATACAGTAGTCATACCCCCCCTCCCCCACCAAACACATCCTTTGAATTGAACACGTTTAGCTAGATCGGATGAGAACAACGCCTGACAGTGTCTGGCACCTTATCAATGTACTCCATGAAGATTTTCGGAACGACGAAGATAGTGTGGCAACAGAGATAGGTAAAATTATTCTCTTCTGGAGTATTTAACAAGAAAAACATTTTAAAAAGTCTTCAAAATACAAACAACAACAAAAAAAACTTATAGGAAGCGTACTTGTATAAATAACTTTTCATCATTTGTAATAGATTTAGCCTGACAGTTAAAAAAAAAACATTTATAAAAATATCAAACAAAAATGGGGGATAGTCCTACATTCGAACGCAACGCTCAAGCCTTCTCAGGATACTCAAGCCAACCGCTGTGCTAGTCGAGAGCCTATGAACATGGTAGATTTTATAGTTGTATAGATTGTATAGATTGTATATTTATCTATTGTTTCTATAGTCTTGTCCTATTTTCAGGTTTGTTTTCACTAAAGACTCAGACCACTATGTATAAAGGGGATTAATTTAGCTTATACCACCACTTCAGTCAAGTACAAGTACAGATTGGGTGTGGGGGATAAAAGGTGTACAAACTTTTGACCATTGACCAGACAGGCAGAGGGAGTTGGTTAGAGATTCGCAAGAAAAAAACAAAATTATGCTAGTTCTTTATTTTGTTAACTATCCTTGAACGGAAGTAAGCAGAATTGCAGATGATCGGAGACTGTTATACATGGAGGCCAGTTTATCGGATTTTCAAAGTATGGAAGAATTGATTAAGCGAAGAATATTAATACACCAAATAATAATATTTTGCATTTTTCAGCACTGTAGGTTCTAATTTACAAGCACAGTAAAGTAAAGTTCCCCTTTCTATATGGCAGATGATGTAAAGGTCATCTGTTTCTGTGGCCTACGGTTAACAATGGTGTCATGTGGCCAGCACAACGACCAACAGATTTAATTTTTCCTAACAGGTACCCATTAGCTGGGTGGACTCAGAGGCGCCCGAAGATCCCGAAATTAAAAATCCCAGTCTTCACCAAGATTCGAACCCCGTTCCCCGGTTCGCTTTACCGCTCAGCCACCGTGCCTCCTACAAGTACAGAAGTTAGTTTATTTTAATGCTGGAAACAGGGATCTTTCAAATATGGCGTCCTTGACATTGTTTATTTTGTCTGTCTCCCAAACTTCCTCTTGGAATTTTCTTACATTTTGAAAGGCTTCGTTGTATCACCAGTTCATCGTTTCTCTTGATTCTTTCTCTCTCTAACTGTATTGCATTGCTTAATGAGTCCTGAAAATCAAACTGACATAAATAGCGAATTGTCTTCATCAGCAAGACAGTACCCAGTAGAGCAGGAGATTTGGTGGGTCGTTGTGTTGGCAACATTTCTCGGCAGTGTATCGAGGATGTGTGAAAGAGGATTTTACAGCATGAGATTTAGTATGATCTATTTATGGTTTGCCTTGTAATAATAATTAAATCTCTTTATAGAGAAAGATGTTTTGCTTATCATGATCTATATCAGTTAATTAACAAAAAGAATATATTTAAAAAATGAGTGAGAAAAAGCTTTTATGATTGAGAGCCGCATAATTACTGTCATATTTCTCAATATTGCAAGATTTACTTCCTTTTTAAGATAAAACAAAAATTAATTGATTAATTACCCTTTATTATCAACTAATGGATTATTTGTATTTATTAATTCATGTGTTGTCATCGACAATGATTAATTTTGCATTTTTGCCGAAAGATCCCGAAATGAAAAGCTCCAGTCTTCACCATGATTCGAACCCGTGACCTCGGTTCAGAAGGCAACCGCCTTCAAATTACACATATTTTTTTTGTTAAATCTCTTGAAAAATTTTCAGACAAGATACCAAAGAATTATCAAAGACTTGACTGTACATCACTGCTTTTATTTGTATTATCTCTTAATCTCTCAGTCTCACGCAGTTCTCTTCCCTTTTTCTCTATCATCTTCCTGTTCCGCCCCAACCCCTTTTTGATTTAGAAAACTAGGACATCACTTCCTGTACACACCTGCATCATTAGACAGGATATCTACAGAGTAGCCCAGAGCGCAGATAAAGTAAAACATGTAAAGATACTAAGTTTAAAAAAAAGGAAAACGGTATTTCTTTGAGGATGTTTTTATCGTGCTCTAAGAATGGCAAAACGTTTAAATTAAAGGGTCGAATCCCAGCTTATTAAACGAATCTCCCGAGTATTAAGCTACTGCGGTTTTTAAACTCATTTGCATAACATGGCTGGTGACCGTACTTCTTAAAGGCAAATAGGAGCAAGCAAAATAAACAAAACTAGGATAACTCCCTCCGTCCGATTTGCAAAAATAAAAGAGTGATCTTTCCATTGTGTCCAAACTCTTGAGCGTGCTCTGTCGCCTCGATAGTAACTGCATGGTATATTACTTCCCACCCACCCCCTTTTTTTTTTACGTGAAGTAGAAATAAAAAAAAGAGTGATATTGCAACGGTCCTGCACTGCTATTTTGTGACTACGTGTTCTCCTCCCCCCTCCCCATCTTGTTTATTCTTGGACTATCCGCAGAGTGATCTTTCCTTTACCTTACTACTCGACAAAACTCTTGAGGGAAGAAGAGAATAATATATATAGATTTTTTAAAACAAAGATTATCTAAAGGAAAGAGACACAAATCACTGTCATATATCTCAATGATGCAAGAGTAGTCTTCCTTTTTAATAAATAAAAAAATAATCAATTACAACTAAATGATTAACTAGATCTAATTAAGTATTTTTTAAAATTCATGTATTGTTATCGATTATGAATAATTACGCAAAATTTAAACTTCATCTGAGAATTGAAAATAGGAGAAAAAACGTGAAAAAAACCTAGAAAGGGTAAAAACTCCATATATTGTGCCACATCTCTCAATAAGTAGCATGTATTTCCTTTTTTCAATACGAAACAAAAATCATTAATTACCAATAATGAATTAAATAATTGGTAACTAATTAGATATTCTTTACAAAAAATAACTGTATAAATTTAAACTTGATCCGAGGATGTGCGTTGGAGAAATAACGTTATCAAATATTGTACCAGACAGACAGACATACAAACATGTATTTAAAAAAAAAAAAAGACTGTTGACCACGTTTTCCTATCTACACGTACGATGACCTTTTTTATACGAGTCTCCCCGAATAGGAATGCGTCTATAGTAAACTCTATAATGTGGTTATATCCTTGCTGAAGGCTAGTCTTTCACTCTTTACGAGTAATTTTTTCTCTTGGATTATGGAGAAAAATATTGTCAAAATTGACTATTCTCTTTCTTCATTTCTCTTCTGCACATGGCCATCCACATAACGCTTGCAAAGGGTGCGCACCATCTTGCACACTCTACAAGATTGGACTAACAAAAAAAATGTTTTGAGTGACAACTGAGTTCTGCACTAGTGTGGTAGTTGAGGTGGTAGATATGAAGAAAGCGCCGTGATCGCTTTTGTTTGTCTGTGTATCGAGGAGGGAGCACGTAGAAAAGGCTCGCCAAAAGAAAAGCTGGCTAGAGCTGACTGGAGCTAACTCTAGCTGACTGGAGCTGATTAGAGCAGGTTAGAGCAGGCTGTAGCTGATTAGAGCAGGCTGGAACTGACTGGAGCTGACTGGAGCTGGCTGGAGCTGATTAGAGCTGGCGGTGCTGACTGGAAAACCTGAAAAAGTGACTTGATTGATATTCTGCTAAAAACAGGTGATGACTAGACAGAGTGCAGGGATTTGGTTACATGAACTGTCACATCACCCCAATGGAAAGATGATAATGATGGTGATTCATCTATTCGTTTTCATTGGCTCAATAAACATCCTTATTTTCCACCCCTTTCGTTGAATTGCTGGGCCTGCTATAGACATAAAATGTTTACACTCGGCCTCATTTGTTAGGCACCACTAAGCATCGTTAATGACTTCCTAGTTTTGACAATGATTTTCCATTTCTTCCCATTTCCTTCGACATTTTATTAAAATCCATACCACTGTATGATTTCTGTAATATACTAGCTAGGTTTTTAACGCCTTTTTCAAGTTTAAAAAAAAATCTGGATAACCAAGAAAACAAAATCTGGATTACCAAGAAACAAATCTGAATTACCAAGAAAAAAAAAACCTGGATTAATAAGAAAAAAAAATCTGGATTATCAAGACAAAAAAGAGACAGAAAAGAAAAATTACATTCTGCTCATGGAATACTTCGGTCTCTTTGTCTAGTAGACAGTATAAAAGATGGTCTCGGTCAAGAGGGCCAATGATCCGCTCAAGGCCCTTCACCCAGATGGATCAACCTTAGACAGTGAACTGCCGACATACATCTGAACAGTACCGTAATCGATACCAGAGTATTGAGCTCCACGAGAGACTGGTATTGATCACAATAACAATTTTAGATACGGTCGCGATACCACAATACCCCGGGAGTGAAGTTTGTGCAAGTGTGCAACAGGCTGTGAACAAGAAGATATGAGTAATATATTCATTACCGCTACTTACTTGTTTTAAGCGCGTAGCTTTCGAACTGAGAGGTCTCGGGTTTGAATCTCGGTGAAGACTGGGATTTTGAATTTTGTAGTTAGTCATGGCGCCCCTGAGTCCACTCTAATGGGTACCTGGCATTAAATGGGGGGAAGAAAAATACGATTCATCGTTGTGCTAGCCCCACGGCCGACACGGTTCAAGTGCACGCGCTGAGGCCTCGTTATGATACTTCGTGCACTGAAACAAAGACTAACAAGTTATGCATTCAACTTTTTTTAAGTTTTTTTTTTTTTTTATAGCTTTTTTTAATTTCGTTTATATTTTTATGAGTCCAGGATTTACCCATATGCAACATAAGCTATATTACCCATATATCTTAGGCCCCCCACCTCTTTCTAGGTTCCAGTGATATTTTCAATCATTTTAAAGAGCGAGCAAAGGGAGAAATGGCATACTTTGTAAACAGCTTGGGTGTAGCAAAGGGCCCAATATCTCAAAAAGCTTGCTTTGGGCCTTAACAAGTCCCCTAGCACTGGCTAGCAGTATGTCTTTATCAATACCAACAATAGTACAACTCTCTTACAAGAATCTACAATAAGAGCTTACGTTTTCTAAGTACTTGTGTAGCTCAGTGGCTAGCGTGTCGGCTTTCCGCCATGGAGGCTCAATACCTCGGGTTCGAATTTAGACTTTAAAAATTATTTTTTTTAATTGCTTTTGAAATGACAGCACGTCAACCATCCTCCAGATACCATTAATCCCCTCCCCCACTCAACAACCTAAAAAAAAGTTGTTCCACAAATGGGATTAGACCATAACACACTGAGCATTCTAAAAGCATGAAAATTGCGCTGTAAAGACTATTTTGAATCATTCTACATTGTCAATAAAAAATAGATCTGGCCTGCTAATACATAACTATCACAGTAGTGCGGTTGATAGATTTTATTCCATTTTTTGTATGTGCGTTGCTAAGGTATATTTGGGGCGCTCTGATTTTACCTATTTATAGATATTCGCGGGTGGAGATGAGGTTTCCTGTTGCCTTTAGCTATAGATATCTCTATTTAATTTCGCCTTCCATTTGGCTTTCTAGCGAAATAACTTTAACTATTGGCTAGATTTTTACTACCTTCAAAAGGCCCAAGCAAAAAAAAAAAAGGGGGGGGGGGGGGGAGGGATTCGGAGAGCAGGCGCGACAAAGCACAATTTAAGGAGAAGATAACTCGATGTCTCGGCTTTGGAAGAGTTGTGAGTTTGTGGGTTAAACTACTAGAGATTTAGTCCAACACTGGGATGACCTTGATACAAAAAAAAAAAAGAATGTTGGGATAAGGGTTAATCACAAGGTTCAAATGACACATAAAAGAAAAAAAAGTCTCCATCTTACTGATACAAACATTTCACCACAAGCATAAAAATATTCATATAAAGTAAATAATAGCCTATTAAAATGAAAATAGGTTTATTTTTTTAAAATATAGGCAATGTTTTCGATTCCGAAGATTAATGAGGAGTGCAGTGTTTCAGACGACTACGAAAACATATGCGAAATTTTATATTACCCTTAGTTCATCATCATCATCATCATCATTCCTTTGGGTTCCTCATGGAACATAGGGCCTCGACAAAAACACGCCCATCTCCACGGTCACTGGCTAGTTTTTTGATGGTTTCCCCAGCTCTTCCCTGTCCTCTCGGCTTCTCCTAGTAGTCGCCATTAAGGTAAGAAACGAAAAAAATTGGCAGAGTTTAAAAAAAAATGTATGTGTTAGGCTTAAATATTTGTGTTTGTGTAGTTGAAAACAAAGATAATGGGTTTTCCTTCTCTACTCGTCCCGATGATAAGCCCGCCATAGCGGAGGGCGGCTTGTTGAAACATTTGTATAGAAAAAATATCTGCTTATGATAATAACATGAAATGTGTTGGGCGTCGTTGCATTCTCTTTCGATGCGAAGCATGTAGTTTATGAGACAAGATGAGAATTGACACTAAACAGATGAAAAACACCTACCTTACAAGTAGCATTGTACAAAGATAGAAACATAGGATTGTAGAGAAAAAAAACATAGTAAAGTAGAAAAAAATTAACATAGCGTTGTAGAAACAGGAAGAAACAGATAGCATTGTAGAAAAGAAAGAAACATAGTATTGTAGAAAAAAGAAGAAAACTATAGCATTGTAAAAAAAAGAAAGAATTATTGTACTGTAGAATAAAGAAGAAACAGGTAGTATTGTAGAAAAAAAAAGAAACATACAGTACTGTAGAAAAAAGAAGAAACATATAGTACTGTATAAAAAAGAAGAAACTGAAAAGAAAGAAAGTAGTGGTTAGTAGAACAAAAACATTTGGATCAAAGATATCCACATTCTCATTTCTTATGGTTCCCGCATACCTGTGTTCAAGATAATGATTATCTAGACATCCAGGCCAAATATAATTTCAATTTTCATTATACTTTTTAAAAATATATCGGTTAAACCATAGTTTTCCCTGTTGGGCCACTTAGCTAATAATTCTTTAACCATATACTGTAAACATTTCTAGGAAAAATGTTAGAGCCGTTTCAGAGATCAGCTTCCAACAACCCACATACGTTGTTTTTTTTTATTTGGACTGATGAAGAATTTGCTATCTGATAAGAGGAAGGCTATTTATTGTATATTTGATTGATTAAGTCTGTCATGGATGTCGTACTAGCCATCCTAAGACACAAACAAAATGTAAATTATCTTCACGAGTTAAAATTCTTTCGCTTTTTGTCCAGGCTGGATCGTTTAACACAATGCTACCACCTGATAACGTAGTTCTCAGCTACAGAGATAACTTTGGCATTGTGTACCAGCATTGTAGATTTATGGTAAACAAAACAGTGATTACCAAACGTTTACACACACAAAATTACACAAATTTGGACTAAGAACAAAACATAATGATATTTGTAAATGGAACGAAAAATCTTAAAGTCTAAAGTTAGATTAAAACTTTTTGTTTCCCTTTCTGAGATAGTAGGGGGGAGAAGACAGAGGTCTGAGGATAGTTATCAGGTCAGAAGAATCGAAAGAGAACTGTTTATCAACTGAACCAGATGTCTGTTGATACATGTAATCAAATGAAGTCATTTCTTTCCTTCAGTGTTGAATCTTTTCTGCATTTTATGTTTAGCTATGAAAAGAAAGAACCGGTTGCTTTCTTTTGTGTGTTAAACTT
Organism: Biomphalaria pfeifferi; assembly: GCA_030265305.1. Taxonomy (NCBI): domain Eukaryota; kingdom Metazoa; phylum Mollusca; class Gastropoda; family Planorbidae; genus Biomphalaria; species Biomphalaria pfeifferi. The sequence goes on from JASAOG010000067.1 coordinate 1,608,043, forward strand.
CTGGTCGTTCCAGACTAAATCTAAAACGGTCTACTTTTTAAAATAGAAAGTAGATCACGACTCACTTTAAAAAAATACCCTCTGTAGCTGAATTATTACAAAATAAATCAATATTTTCTAAATCTAGATCTCTTTTAAGTTTTTTTTTTTTTTAATTATGTTTTGATTTTTTTATCAAAGTAGAAAAGTGTTTAATGGATTAATTTAAAAAAAAAAATTGACAGGGTCAGAAATACACACACACTATAGTATTTGTCCAGTAGCACTAATAGTGATTTCACTTGTGACTAATAATTTTTTTTTAATGCTAAAGAAAATAACGGATAACGTGGGAAGAAATCCCTATATCTATTTTATACATCCGCGGTTCTCAAACCATGTATGAGGTTTTCCTTTTGCACTAAACGTGTCAAAGAAATAATTTTTTTCACATTTCATTAAATTGACGCTTGTTTTCACTTTCTGCTTTTCTTCTGTTCGTACTCCTGCAATTGTGTAGTTGTAGAAGAGGAAGCACTTAACGAAGACTTATTTGAAATTACAATAAAGTTGTCAGGATCTGAGGACTCGCTACTACAGTATATGAAAAGTTTGGAAATATTTGGTCATGTCCGAGTAGAATCATCCTGTATCTTATTTCATTGTTTACTTTGATCTCAAACACTGTGTTGACCGTGTCAGAGACTATCTCTTGTAAAGTGTCTATGTATTTTCTTCTGCTATGTAAATCACACTGGATAAGTTTTCGTATTTTTGTGTGTATTTTTCTTAAGGATAACAAATACATTTAAAACTTTTTTACCAAATATAAGTTTATTCAACAACAACAATAAGGCAGAACAAACACATTTTTTTTTTATTATGGTAAGAATTTTAACTTTAAATCTATAAGAGGTTCATAACAGAACTAAGAACAAAACAATTCCACTTTTACCTCCCCTTAGAAACAGCTCTCTAAAATTTATAAATGTATAGCTTACCTTTCAGACAGTACAACAAATGCTAGAGAGGAAATTATTTTTGCATCCCTAAAACCACACGCGCACTTTTGAAACCTCACCCACCTTTTCTGCTCTATATTTAGTATAAAAGTACTGGCTGCTATCTCCAGCTATACATCTTGGTTATAAATTAAATATGCGAAGATTAATTGGCATAATATATCTCTTGTTATACTCTATCTCTTTTACTATGTCTATTTACACAATGTTTCGGAGGATGACATGAGATTAATAAAGGGAAATGGTAAAAACAACAACAAAAAAACAACAGACACCTATTTCTGTTTAGACTTTCACAATTGGATGCAATATGCTTCACTTTTCACGCTCGGGGATTAAGGTCAATAGGTATTAAGACACGTGTGTCACTTTGACATCATAGTAGCTAGTGAGTTAAATTCCCATTAATCTATTCTCTGTAGATCGGCTTTCTTTTTCTTTTTACGGTCAGATTTTAAAAAAAAATTATTATCGCTAGGGCTTAGTGCCCAACTTGTAATCGTGCAATGCGCCACTTTGGCGCCTGCGTCATACGTTGACCACCCCTAATGTAGAAAATGTACGAACCATCCATATAGAGTAATCTTTTTTTTGTCTTTCTTTAATTTGCCGCTATTTTTATTTATTTATTTTGTTTCAGTCTTCTAAGAATGACTGTATTTAGCTTGTCATATTTGAAAGTTACACTATAACAAATCCTATTTTCAGGGGGGGTCTATTATTATTAGATCAAATTTGCTGCATTGGTTCCGAGCTTGCAGCGATAGTCGGAGTGGAGTCCCATCCTCTGAGGGAGTCCCGCATTTTTAGATACAGGCACAGACTAAACTCAAACAAACGAACGTAGATGTGCTTGGCAATACAAAAATTTAAGCAGGATAACAGATGTACATCTTTGTCTTCAAAACGAATAATCAAAGAATCATGGGCGTAGCTAGGAATTTCCCATCCTTTGGGTTGGGGGGGGGGGGCTTGACCTCTTTCGGGGCCCCTGCATTTTGCGTAATATTTAATTTTAATGTAAAAAAACACTCCTTTTGGGGTCCCCCTCAAGTGGCGGCCCGGGGGGTTTTAAAATTATCCCCCACCCTAGCTACGCCACTGCAAAGAATTGTCTTTTCCTGACAAGGGAAGTAACTTCTTTCATCGCTCAATAAGCCCTCCCAGAAAAGTAACATACTACCCTTTGTCTTATACAAACTTGCAAAAATTGACCTCCCAAGTTGGTCGTGTCATGCGCAATGTTAACACACGATCTATTAGTAAAAAATAACTCTACAGATGAAAAGATTTAAAAATAAAAAAAAGTCACAGATCTTTTCAGGTTAAAAGGGTAATATTTTTATTTAATAAATATTTTCTTTGAAATATCATGCAAGAGAATAAAGGGAGATAAGTCTAAAAACATTTTTTTTTGTAGCTATAAATAGTTTGTTGAGACGTGAACAAGTTTACTTTAAATATTTATTGAACGTCAAAGGATGGGAGATAGTTCAGCAGCAGAGAATTACATGCTGTCAGTACATAGGAGTTACGTGCCCTTAGGCCGCCCCTAGTTTTCTTGTCTTTTCGAGTAAATTGCTTACATCAAGAAATCCGATGATAAGAAAATAGCGTCCGGGCTCAGAAACAAAACAGTTAAACTAATTCACACACACATACACAGAGATAAATTCACATTTGCGTGCAACACACTCACACGCAAATAATTATAAAGCCATTGCATTATATTATGTGACGAGGATTTGTCTATAGACTTATCTCTCTTTGATTTTGTTTATGCTTATGTTATGACCCTGGAGACCTATATATTATGGTCCGCTTTGAGGGGCCGCATAGCGCTGCTCTGTGGGCAGTAGTTCGGGCAGCGATGATGTAAACTGAAGAATCGTGAAAGGCGTACATCTAACAACACCTTCAATGCTTCTCAATTTGTTTTTTTTCCTTAAGAGTTAGCGAGAAAAAAATCAGTTTTTCATATACAAAAACAATAATAATAATAAAAAACCTAATAACAAACTTATATTAACCATATCTGTAATAATAATTTTAGATTATTTTTATACGCATGGTGCTTCCGCTTTAGGAGCTGAAGTGTAATAGTCATATATAAGGTTTTACAGTTATCTCTTGTTGGTTTGAAACTTATAAAGCAAACTGTAAAGGGGCCTAACCCAACGTATACTACCTCATTAGTCAAGTACAATTCCCTTCCTTTGTTTGAGATACCGGACAAAATAATTCATTACCAATGATTAATTAACATATTGGTTATTTTTTTTTTTTCAATTCTTGTTTTGTCAAGCAAAGATTTAATTGTACAAAATTTCAGCTTGACCCGAGATTTGGTGTGGTAGAAATAACGTGTACAAACTTTTGGCCAGACAAGAGTTGATATGAGCTTTGTAAATAAAAGTGTACCTTCTCTGGAGAGTCTTTGGCCTTGATTTAATTTAAACGTTGTTTTTTTTCTCTTCTAATTTAATCAGCGTACAACGATCCGTCAAGTAACATCCAACCCGTGGATACGGATAGCTCTAGGTAGATTTAAAAAAAAAAAAAAAACTAGTTTGTGAGAGCTGCATTAATGAAGTCTCCGGATATCCGGTGTAAAGAAAACAAAAATGATAAACTATCTATTTTTTTAAAGATTTATATTAATTAATGTGCACTTCTTAGCTATGCAGATGTGTGGCTGGGATAGATGAGCCCTGCTTGGCTACCTATCATGAGGGCTCGAGTTTGAAACCCGTGTCAGTTGTGTTTGTTAAGAGCAGTTAACCGCCACCAGATACCCCCAACCATCCACACACGCACTCACGCACTGGTCCACAGAACGAGATTTATGTCCCAGATTTTTCTTCAATCCTCTTTTTCTTTTCACTTACGTTAGTTTTCTTTAGGTTCCATTCTCTTTGCCCGACATTCTCCATATCGCTTTCTTTTCTTTTTCTCTCACAAAGTATTTTATTACTTAAGGTAATTACTATAGTAAATGTCAACGAAGTAAAAGTGACTGTACTTATGTATGTAAAATTTCAAGTTAATAATATATCAAAATTATGAATCTCAGTAAGAAACTATCTCAAAGTCATGAGGAAAAGACGAGGGGGTTTATCTTCTTATCTTATATAATACAGACGTTATTTCAAAAAAAGAAGATGTTTACGTCCTACGCTTTTAGAAATAGTTATAAGTGCGTTTGGTCTTATACGTTCATAATACCAAACTAGCGCGTGCTTATAGATTAGAGAAAAGGTTTTTAGGACGTATTGTTTTTAAAACGTAACAGTAACACATACATTTAGGAATATATATATTTTGATATTCTTTTGTTATTTATTTTAAGGGTCCTTATTGGGGATTTTAAAAAAATTCTGATTATTAATTTGATTTTATAATGCGACAAAGGCTCAAACCAGCACACTTGATTTCAAAAGGTATTCAGCTTCAAAGCTAGACACAGTTATCTGCTCTTTGTTTTACACTTTAATGTACAAGATCTCGCAGAGATCTTCCTTTAAAATAGCAAAATAAAAAAAAAAATATACTTAAAAAACAAAAACAAAGCTTATATTAAGTTTGGTTTGTTAAGTTATTAGTTTGGATTAGTCATGTAATTAAATTTGTAATAAGCCTCAGAAGACAATGTATAAAGAGGACTAATTCAGATTATATCACCACTTCAGTCATGTACTTTTTTCCTTGTTTGAGATACCAATCAAAGTAATTTATTAGCAATAGTCAATATACAAAATGGCTAATTTTTAAAATTGATTCTTGTGATGTCAAGTAAAAAAAAATATAATTGCTCGAAATTTCAGCTTCCTTCGAGATTGGGTGTGGGAGAAAAAAACATATACAATCTTGTGGCCAGACAGAAAAACACACAGACAGACAGAATGCGTTGATATAAGCTTTATAATAAAAAAGAAAGCAATAAGAAGAAACATGGTGTTGATATAATGAAACCTAAAGAAACATGTAGGAAAATGAAAAGAGGATGATTTGCATACATTCCGAAATAAATAGACCTTATCAAAATGTCTAACCCCATTTGAACTATCACTGTTGCCCACTATATACTATATACTTAACATTAAGTTGACTAGAAACAATCAGAAATTTGATTCTACGGAGCTGAAAAGGTGTAAAACAATCAGTATAAGGTTTAGTATAGTGTTTCCCAAACTGTGTTTCGTGGTGACCTAATATTCCACAAGACCTGAATATGTCTTCCACAATCTACTAGAATAATTAAATAACTAGTAGGCAACCACTTGAATGAATTTCTCTGTAAAAAAAATTAACAAAGCGTTTCTCTAAATACACAGAATGTGCGAAGTGTTCCATTAAGGAAAAAGTTTTGGAAACAATGGATCAGCAATATGCTTCAATTATCGATGCTTCGGTATTCTCAACACTTGATACACCAAATATTTATGCTTTTGGTTGGACTTATTACCATATAAGATAATCGCCAAATAATATTTAGTTAAGACTATAATCTCAAGATCGAAAGCCAGGGCTTTTTTATTGACGGTACGCACCGGTACGGCGTACCGGCGCCTTTTTGAATGTGGGGAATAAATTATTACTTTTGTTCTATTTTAACGTACATTATTAATTTATTAGTAGTAAAACATTAGGCAATCAATCACTGAGAACCAGCACCTAATCACTTAGTACCGGCACCTATTTTTTATTTACAAAAAAAAAAAGCACTGCCGAAAGCTATTAATACCATACCATTAATTACATAATAAAGCTCTATGTATTGTACCACGGTGATCAGTATGTAAGCACGTTCCATGTTTATTGGTGCTGGGCACGAACAAAAAACAACTTTTAACCCTTTGCATAAAATAAAAATGGTAAATTTTTTTTTGGAGACGTCTGGTGTATTTTAAGAGTTAATACGTAATGGTCTGGGAGAAAAAAAAATTCTGCTGAAACTCCACATTAACGACATCACAGAATCAAGCTAAAAATGTTTATGTATTTGATTGTGAGCAATCTACTAGCTTATCTAGACAGTCTCTATCTGTACTTGTAGACACCTGTCTTAAGAGACATCTGAGAGCAGACTCTAAAGTCTGCAATTCGAAGAGAAATCGATCTGCAGCCATGAAAATCACAGGAAGAACGCTATGGTATATCAATACAGAAATATAGGCCAGTGCACTTTGGGTCAAGGTAAACGTTTTCAAAGGTCACTTCCTGTTTTTCTTCAACCAGGATAGGGTGTTTTACATTTTGCTAAGGTGTAACTGGATAGTTGTCTGACTGTGATACTTTAATTATGTTTGATAAATGCTATGATAATGTTTTATAGTATTGGTGTAGACTACTGAGCATTGATCACTTAAATATACTTTGACTAGCATGACTTTGCTCTAGTTTCAAGGCTACTGAAAAGACAACACAAGCAAAATAAAAAAAAAATACTTTAAAAAAACAACACAAAGCTTATCAATGTGTAAGAACTCTACATGTAAAGCTATTCTTTCAATACTGTAAGATTTATTCCCATTTTTCAATATCATACAAAATTAATAAACTAACATTATTTAATGAAGTAATTGTCAAAATTGTTATTATATTATGTTTTTTTAGGAGTAAAGGTTGAGATCTATAGGGTATAAGACGGTAAGTTCATTTGTTTCTTTGGCCTACGGTTAACGAGGGTGTCATGTGTCCAACACAACGACCAGCCACCTTTACTTTCCCCAACTAAAGTCAGGTAACCATTAGAGTTGGGTGGACTCGGAGCGCCCGATATCTAAAATCCCGATATTAAAAATCCAGTCTTCACCCAGATTCGAACCCAGGCGCTTAACCACTCAGTCACTGCGCCCCACTGTTTTGTTAGGAACAATGAACAATTGAGCCAAGTTTTAAATTATTCCGAGAATGAGAAGTACGAAGAAATAACGCGAAAAAAGAAATTGTACAAGAAGGACGGAATGAGCTGATATAAGCTTTGTAAAAAAGAAATTGCGAGCTAATACTGAGATTGCTAATATTGACAACATTTAAACTTATCTACTTTCTTTATCTTCTTCTTCTTCGTTCTCATTTTACATGTCGGAGGGTTCAGAGCAGTAATCCTATAATTGAGATGAACCGCACAGTGGTTTCCAGAACAGGCAGTTCTCCCAATAGTTTTTGTTTTATAGGAGGGTTTAGGGGCCAGAGTCTTGTTCGGGCCTCTTGATAGAGTATGCAGTTTTGAAGGACATTGTCAGCATTCTCTGGTGATGCTCCGCAAGGGCTGGTTTCGCTCGTCCCGACTTTAAGCTGCCGTAACATACGCTGTCTCATTTTTCTCTACCAATGAAAACAGAATTCCAAGTCACTCAAATATTGCCATTTGTTAAAGTACTTACTGCTTCCAGAATTATTTTGTTTGCCAAGAAAGAAATTTAGGAAATTGTTGAATTGCCATATTTGACAGAACCAAAATCACACAAAGTCCGCAGAGTAATTTTAGTAAGGGTATATACACAAAGGGGAGATGATACGCATGGTCAGTGTTATGTTTAGTTTAGTGAATCTATAATTGAAATAAAGTTATACTGTGTGTCTCATCGACCTCATAATAATAGAGATGCTTTATCAGTATAGAGCGAATCATTCAGTCATGAGTTAGTTAGCTCTCTTCAGTCGAAACGACTATGGTTCATCTCGTAGAACTCTTTTTCATGTGACTGTGGAGCCCTATTCTAGAGAGAGACTCCCGTTCACATATATCGCAGGTTAAGGTGGCTATCGCTTTTCATGATTACATTGTTACAATGTGCAGAAATCTACATTTGAATTGAAAGGTATAAATACTGCGAATAGCAGTCAAGTTCAATTGTGACTAAAATATATTCAAGATTTATTTCAGCTCTGTACTAAGCAACTAATAGGCCTACAACGGTTTAGCTGCAATAGGAGCTACAACCCAGCAACTGTGTAACCACAACAGATTTTTTAAGGACAATTGAAACAGAATACACACAATTAAAGAGTATTACCTGATGAATTAAATAAACTTTTGTAGTTGTTATTGTTGTCATGGTGGTGTTTCATTTTCGATACATTATTCATACCATCAATAAAGAGAGAGAGAGAGAAGGATTGGGGAAAAAAAAAGTGGGGGGGGGGGGGCTAACTCTCTGTAAGGTGAAGCCTACCAGGATAAACGTCATCTCCTATCTACCAGGTCATCGTGACATCAATTTCTCAATAGATCTACAGTTCGTTTTTTTTTGGTTTTATTGTAAGGCTATTACATGATGGAGAGCTTTGCGCGAGATTAGCACGAGAAACTGCGATGCCAAGAACGGTACAACTTATCACAGATCGATCACGGCAGGGTAGATAATACACGATGATCGGTCTTCTTTTATTGAGCGAGTTTGTATTACTGGATAAACTTTAGGAGCAGACAAAAAACATTTTTTTTTTAATTTCCAAAAAAAAAACTGAATACAAAACAAACTATTGTATAAAGATTACATGATAAAGTGCAGGGAAAACAAAAGGAGTTTTTCAGTGGTTAAGATCTATAATGTAATAAGTGAAATAGCACACAAGTAGAAAACTGCAGAGATCTAACAGGAGAGAGCTTACTAAGTGTCAGTTTCTGACAATACGCCGCCTAATCTTCACTTTCATTTATTCCTTAGTCTGTTGAACAGTTGAGGAACCACACAAGATCTGTTGAACGTCTTTCTCCATTTCTTAATGTCTTTCGCTTTGAATAGCATCTCTTTCAAGGACAGGCTCATACCATTCTTTGATGTTGTCTTCGCATCGCTTTCTCTGTCTGCCTCTTCTGTGCCGCATTCTTGACGAATAAAATAACACTTGCCAACAATGTTTGTATTTAATCCCTATGGTCCGTAGTACAGAGGATATTTCGATGTTTTGATGGCCGAGGATGTCGTGCAGTCCAGATAACAAACAACAAACTTTTCTTAGCCCAACTGATGTCAGGTACCCAATAGAGTTACATGAACTCAGGGACGTCCTTAAAATCACAAATATCTACAAATATCAGTGTTCACAGGGAGTCAGACTCGTGGCTTATTGGTTTGGCTTTAGATCCAAATTTATCCATTTTTTTAGGGTATGTCAAAGCCCTTCTTCAGTAGCGTAGCTAGGGTAGGTGGGAGGAGGGGCCAAATTCGAAAGTCCCACACGGGCACCCTATTGAATTGGAAGGGGGGAGGCGTCCAAAATGAATTTTCTAATATATTTTTTTTACAATAAATATTAAATATTACGCCACTCCCTTGTATTCTTGCTACTAACGTTGGGACAAAAATACAAGACATTATTGATCAGATATTATATAGATGATGTTATAGATGACCCTTGCTGCGCAGAAAGCACGCGTGAGGCGATATGAATTGAGATTTATCAAACCGGTATGACGAAATCTCCAGACTATATGAACACAGTAATTGAAGCACGCATTATGATATAAAGTACAATAGCAAAATAATATCTATAATCTCGGTTTAAAAAATCATCCAATTTCCCTAAATAGATTTTGTTTATCATATTAATATCGTCCGAATGAATTACTAAATGTTTGACAAATCAAACTGTCTCCTATGGGGAATCAGACAAAATGGAAGCATTAGCTGTGTCGCAGTGTAATGTGTCATGTTTAAAAGGAATTCCTGTAGATTCAAGCGAAATGACACATCTAAGAAGCTTTTAGTACAGTGGTTCAAACCTCTTTTCTGACCGAAGGACATATGGGTCTGCAACATGCGGGTCGCTGGTCACATGACAGCTAATAACACGCGACGGCATGTGCAAGTAAATAGCACTAGAACCTTTATTCATAGAGAACAAGACTTGAACTTGGTCATCATCTATGTTTTACCATATTTTTACTAATAAGCTTATATCAACTCACTATATCTGTCTGTAATCTGTCTGATAAAAAGTTTGTATTTCTCCGACACCCAATGTGGAATCTAGCTAAAAATGTGCACAATTATTTCTTTTACCTGACAAAACAAGAATCAATTAAAAAATATATAGATAGATAATAATAAGACTTGTCTTTGAGTCGGAAGATTAATGAGGAATGCAGTATTTCCCGTGGATATAAAGCCCCAGCTGTGACCTTCATATTATGCCACATCTAAGGCAAGCATATGCATTGTTTACCAGTGGCCGATCTCCTTTCGCCGTCTACGTCTGTCCTCGGCAGCGAATTTTCTTTTGGTGTGTCTACATAGATATCTCCATAAAGACATTGTCCTGGAAGACTAATAAGCTACGCTTTGCATCTGTTTGTTCTATTTTGTACTGATGGTAAAAATATTGATCTGTGAACTTGAGATTAAACCACTTGATATTAAACCACTTGATATTAAACCACTTGATATTAAACCACGTGATATTAAACCACTTGATATTAAACCACTTGATATTAAACCACTTGATATTAAACCACTTGATATTAAACCACTTGATATTAAACCACTTGATATTAATGATATTAAACCACTTGATATTAAACCATTTGATATTAAACCACTTGATATTAAACCACTAAATATTAAACTACTAACATAATGGTTACTTGGATGGGGGGGGGGGGGGGAAGAACTACTGTAAGGAAGACATTGTTCCGACAATCGTCTAAAGTCCAGGCTTTCATTTCCTTTCTAAGAGATGAATCATACAAAAACAAACCACAAAAATAAGAAAATTGCACTTGGCTGTCAGAAAAAATATTAGGCCAGCAAAGCTGAAAATTATAATTGACTTAATGAAAACAGAACTTAATTGGACAATGTCTTGGAAAAAAAAAAAGATCAAATTTCTTTGAATTTGTTTGGTTTCCATAGATACACTGTATTCTCTGTGCTGTCCTTAGTATGGGACAAAAATGTAGTGTCTTTTTAAATTCACAATAAATGTCTCATACGGAAAATGTTTCTATTAGTTTTGTGTTGTATGTTCTGTTCTGTTTTTGAATTGTAATCTCTTTCTCTCTCTCTCTCTTTCTCTCTCTCTTTCTCTCTCTCTCTTTCTTTTTCTCTCTCTTTCTCTCTCAATCTCTTTCTCTCTCTCTCTCTTTCTCTCTCGCTCTCTCTTTCTCGCAAAAAACAAAAAGTTAGTCCTTTGTGGCACTCTATGACGTTTCTTCGGCTTCTCAATACAATCTATATTATATTTCGACCATGATACCCCCCTCACACACACACACGCACAGAGACACATACTCTGACAACCACTTTCACAGGTTTCGGACTATAGTTATAACTATAACAACTTTGAACTTTCGAGGTATTCTGGGAATAGCGAACAATTCAGCACGATTCATGCATAGAGAAAAAAAAAGTAAAAATGTATTGGTATTGTATTTGGTTTTATTGTGTGTATGTGTGTTGTTGTTACCCCTGTTGAATGTAACGAAATAACAATACATTTAGATCTATCCTTTTTTATGCTATTAGGATTTTTTAACTTAAATTTAGTCAGCGTCTAAAGGGAAGCGGAAGTGATCTGGATCTAGTCTAGGTCTATATTTTGAATAAACCATTTGATTGTCATTGTAAATTAGCTATCACTTTAGACTTAGACTTAGCTTAGGCCATCTTAGGCATTTTTAACCTTAAACTAGATTTAGACTAGACCTTTTAAAACTAAAATCAACAACAGTCATCATGAAATCGCTCTGGCTATTTATCCTAATAATTACTAAATACACACTAGCTGAACACAGAACTAGATCTACCTCAGTCAACACTAAACTTAAAAAGGAAACAACAGTCATAATCAATCATCACACTTTAGATCAATGCAACTTAAAAAATAACCTAACATACACATCCATAACATTAAAGAAGATTACCCATCACAAATGGAAGTTCTCAATCAGACACAGTAGAAATAAATACCTTTCACTGTTAATATTAATAGCAGAGATGTAGAGTCAAATCCAGGGCCTAGATCTAAAGATAGATGCAACATCTGCAAAAAAGTATGCACCATGAAACAGAAAGCCATTCAATGTGACACCTGCGATGAATGGTACCATGCATCATGTCTCCATATGAATACACCTGTGTATTATGCCTTAGGCAACAAAGATGCATCATGGCACTGTGTACCGTGTGGGTTACCTCAGTTTACATCAGGACTGTTTGATTCCTTTGATGCGGACACTTCTAACCCATTCAACATCCTAAACACCATCCCAAAACCAACTCACCAACCACTAGCCAGATCCACTCCTGTTAAACCTAAATCTACTATAATTAATACAACAGCCTCACTAAACAAATCTACTAAAGAAGTAATACCAAAATACCTTAAAACCTTAGTAATAAATTTTCAAAGCATTAGGAACAAAACAGCAGACTTAGAAATTTTATTAGAATGTGAGAAACCAGACATAATTGCAGGAACAGAAACTTGGCTACATCCTGAAATTTATAATGCAGAAATTTTCAATAGTAATTATGAAATTTTTAGAAAAGATAGGGCTGATAATCATGGAGGAGTTCTTTTAGCAATAAAAAACACTCTTATAGCAGAAGAAATTACCTTACCTAACTCAAAAAACATAGAATCTACATTTTGTAAAATTAATACCACCTCAACATCCCTTATAATAGGCAGCATTTACAGACCACCAAATTCTAGTTTAGAATACATGCAGGAACTATGTAATCAGATTACTACACTTAAAAGAGACAAATAAAAATGCAGTTTTTTGGATTATGGGTGACTGCAACCTACCTGATATAAATTGGAAAACACTAACCATAGATAAACACCAAAACCTTAAGGACATAAATGAGCTTTTCATAGAAACTTTACACAACCTAAGTTTAGATCAAATCATTAAAAAGCCAACTAGATTAAACAACACATTAGATCTCTTCTTAACCAACAGACCTGGATTAGTAGTTGATTATGATATTATCCCTGGTCTATCAGACCATGAGATCATAAAAATACACAGTCAGATAAAAGCAGTAGCCAATACAAAAACCAAAAGAAAAAAATCTTACTCTGGAATAAATGTAACCTAACACAACTACACCAAGCTGCATTAAACTTTCAACAAACATTCTTATTAGAAAAAGACATTAACCAACCAGTCGATGACCTCTGGAATTTCATTAAAAACCATCTTAAAAGCATTATAGAAAATCATATACCAACTAAATACACATCAAACAAAATAAATAAATGCTGGTTTAATAATAGACTAAAGAAGCTTTGTAAACAGAGTGAAAACCTATATAGAAAATTTAAAGAAACCAAGGCAGAAAGAGTTTACAAAAAGTATATAAAAATTAAACACCTAACCCAAAAAGTAAGCAGACAGCTGCAGAGTGAATACATAAACAATGTAATATCTAAAGATAACAACAAAAACCTATGGTCATACATTAGGTCTAAGAAAATGGAAACAACAGGCATAGCGCCATTAAAAGATGAACATAACATAATACATAATGATAATGAAACTAAAGCAAACATCCTAAACAAATACTTTGCATCAGCATTCTCAGCCCCAGGAGACAAAGACATATTTCTTAATTTGAACCAAGTAGACAACATAGAAGATTTACTAGTACAAGAAAATGGAATTCAAAAACTATTAGCCAACACCAAACCAAATAAAGCGTCTGGACCTGATGGTATTCCAGCTAGATCACTCAAAGAACTAAGCAATGAGCTAGCCCCAGTGTTCAAAATACTCTTTCAAGCATCGCTTAACCAGGGCAGATTACCAAAGGACTGGAAAGAAGCTAATGTCACCCCCCTATTTAAAAAAGGAGAAAAATCTGATCCAGGAAACTACAGACTAGTATCACTTACCAGCATCACATGTAAAATACTAGAACACATAATATGTAGCAATATCATAAACCACTTAGACAAACATAATGTCCTCACCCCATACCAACATGGCTTTAGGAAATATAGATCATGTGAAACACAACAGTCTTGGGTCCACTACTATTTTTAATTTACATAAATGATTTACCAAATTGCATTAGTTCAGGAACAAAAGTCAGATTATTTGCAGACGATTGCATAATATATAGAACAATAAAAACAAAACAAGACACAGATATTTTACAAAGAGAATTAGATGAATTACAGAAATGGGAATCAAATTGGAGCATGTCTTTCCACCCAGAAAAATGTCAGTTGTTAAGAGTAACAAAAAAATTAAAACAAATTAATTCCACTTATCTTATTCATGGCAAACCAGTAACACAGACTAAAAACTCAAAATACCTAGGTGTTATAATAAATGAAAAACTGTCATGGAATCCACATATTGATGAAACTATAAAAAAATCCAACAAAGCATTAGGGTTTATTAAAAGAAATTTCTATAAATCAAATAAGAACATAAAACTCAAATGTTATTTAACCTTGGTTAGGCCAATAATAGAATGCATTCTCCGTTTGGGACCCCTCAACTCAAGAAAACATTAAGAAACTGGAACAAACACAAAATAGAGCAGTGTGATTCATAACAAACGAATATTCACATTTGACTAGGGTAACACCATTAGTAAAATTACTAAATTTAGAAAGCCTTCAGGACAGAAGACTCAAAAGTAAAGTAGCAATTATACATAAAACACTGAACCATAATCTTCAAATACAAAAACAAAATTTAATAAAATACTCTGAAAGACACAAAAATAAAGGCACATTCCTCGTCCCATATGCTAGGACAAATTTGTACAAATACTCCTTCTTCCCTAGTGCTATTAGAGCATGGAATGGGTTGCCTGAGCTAGCCAGAAAAACCATTGACTTGGCAGAATTTAAGTCATTGGTTAATATGCATGACTAATTGCATGACGCGTAGGACGTAATCATCTTCTTTTTTGAAGTAACGTCTGTATTATATAAGATAAGATAAGATAAGACGTAAGGGAAATTTTAGAGAAAAGAAATAATATACAGGAAGTCCTATTTCGTGCGCTCTTTTTATTGATTTATATATAGAATGCAGCTTTTTGGAAAAGACCTAAAATAAAATACAATTGGTTGATAGAAAGCTTTGCGTGTTTTCGCGAATAGCAGTCGCAAGGTTCCGAATATGTCAAAACAGGTTCTTAGTGGGAGTCTAGGAGGTAAAAGGAACCCGTGTACCAAATTGCATGCGCATACGTATGACAGTTTAAGAGATTCCTTGATCAATAAATCAGTCAGTGAAAGAGTGATATTCTTCAAATATATAATAGTTTAATAAAACTTTTTACACATTAATACTATAAAAAGACCGCAAAAATAATGTTAATGTCTAGGATTCCAAAAATTAATGATGAGTGCAGTGTTTGATATGACTATGCAAAGCCAGTTGCGACAAGCTAGGAACATTTATCTTATGAAATAATGTACAAAAAACATGAGGTTTTGTTTAAAAAGCAATATTTTCATACGTTGTGGTTATTGGTTATTTGTGTAGGAGGTACTCTGTCACAATAAAAGGACTCCCCCCCCCCCCACATAAAACTAGATCAATATCAATGGTATCAATAAAATGTGCGTTATGGTGGATTGATTTCATAGAGTCGTCGTGACATGTTGTCCAAGATCTCAATTGAATAGTTCATGCTTCTTTGATATTGTAAATGGTCTATTCTTAGCTCTCGTATCCGTTTGAACAGTTTCTGTTCAAGAGAGACTAAATTGCTTCCACAGAGATTTTATGTAAAAATACCCAGATTGCATATATTTAATGTGCGTATAAATATTAAAACACCGATATATAATAATAATAATAATAATAATAATAATAATAATAAGGCTAGTCTTCGAGTCCGAAGATCAGTGAGGAATGCAGTATTTCCCAGCTGTGACCTACATATTTTGCCACATCCAGTAATATAATAGAATAAGCCTAACATTTATATCTTATCTCACATTATTTGTCTAACCTTTGAATGGGGGCGGACATAGGTAACAAAGATTTTATTGATATTTAGAAATAAGAAAAATAAATTTCACGTGTTATCTATTTGTAGAGGTCAATAACAAATAAGAAGAGGTATGGTAATAATGAATTAACCTTTCTGAAATTTGAATAAACTGTATTGTCACACTGTGGCGTAGCTAGGAATTTGACATGATTTGGGGGCCCCGTGGGCGGGGGGCTTGACCTCCTTAGGCCACTGCATTTTGCGTAATATTTATATTTTCAGCTCCATGGGATAATGTAAAGTTTTTTTTGTTTTTTTGTTTTTTACATTTCTAACCATGACAAAAGTGTGAGTCTCTATGCATATGTGGGGGGAAACCAATATGTCATTGAAAAAATTCTAGACAAAACTATTTATGTTCATAAAACAAAATTTTTAATTAACAAAGTGAAGAAACTTCATCAAGTCATCTTCGGATATTAAGTTTTAAGTGTCGCAGGTTTTAACTTCAATCCATCTCAAAAGTTAAAGAGAAAAAGTTTTCAACTAAAAAAAAAAAACGTGAAAAATTATTATAGCCGATTGACATAAAAGTATACTTAATCACAATTAATCATGTTAAAATCTGATTAATAAAAATGTTATTGTACAGGAGAGCTTACACGTGAAAACAATGTTTCCACCGTAATCAGGAGCTTAGCCACGTTTTTGTATTTATCAAAATAAAATAAAATAAATCATATGGCTAATTAAATCAAGCTCAGTTTCTTTCATTTCGATTTACTTTATGCAGGAAATAAAATCAACATGAAACGTTAATACACCCTAAAAATGAGCTTAATTATCACATTATCTTATAATCCGACTTGAAGCGTTCTCTGCTTTAAGAAAAAACAACAACATAAGTTAACTTCAAGAGAAAAGTGTATGAAAAAATAAAGTGAATCTATAAACGGACTGAACGAAGAATATCTTAAGTTCTCACACTTAGCAACAGATCGTCTGTTACATATTTCCACGACGTCTCCAAGCTAGAATAGGAAATCAATTAAAGCGAACTTGTACGAAATTTTAACATATAGAGTAGTTTCATTCATTCAGTATAATTGAGTGAAAACATAACAAATTCATACTATAGATAGGAAAAGTATCATATCACCCTCCCCTATCTCTTAGCCGTAGTATGTTGAACCGTTGGGGCACTACACAAGATCCGTTCACCGTCTTTCTCCATTTCTTTCTGTCTTTGCCTTGGATATAATTCCATTCAATGGCAGGCCCGTCCATTCTTTTATGTTGTCTTCCCTTCGCTTTCTCTGTCTGCCTCTTCTTCTTTTCCTGGTACAGTTCCATTCTTTGTGAGCCCAGAAGACCTCGTGATGTGGGGTTTAAGTTTAATTTTTCAACATTGGTTAGCAGGTCAGACCTTATGTACATGGCTAAATCTCTAAATTCTGTACATACAGGAGGCTTAAACCATGATTGCATATAACTACGTTTACTCAATAGCCTTGGTTTTATTTTCGCTATTATATTAATCTTCTCATGTCACAGTTTTATTTTTAAACCTACCCTATAACTTGTGCATAAACACACATTACTAGACTATCGTTAAGTAAAGGTTTCAAATTACTGGAGTTATTCAAGTGTGACCTGTCTAGGATATTAAAAACAGTTAATGTCCCGGAGAATACTTCGACCGTGGCACGGATTGATATCAATTCCTTAAATCTCCGATCCAATCATAAAAATTTAATCTATTAATTGCTCATATGACTTTGTTCTAAAAATAGACACTAAGCATTGTTTCTTTACTCCGCTGTATTTCTTGTCAATATATATAACTCAATGGGGTCAACGCTATCTAATAGAGGGCTATTGTGGCACGGGTGTGCTTTGATGCAAGTCAAATAGGAGAAGTTAGAAATAAGAACTGATCGAGTCCTGATAGCTAAACCAATTCAATAACCCATATTGGAATAAGTAAGCAAGGGCATTAACTACTATAACTCAAATCTCTGTTTAAAAAATTCTTTCTTTTTTTTTTCTTCAATTTTCTTTCAGGGGGACTCTGTCAGTTATGAACTCTGAAGTCGGCTGTTTGAAACATTTAAAATGTCAGAGTCTATATACTTCGCGAATCTTTGTCGATCCAGAATAGGCCTGTTTAGTCACATTAGTTTCTGCCCGGACTTAAGAAGAAACCAAAACTAGCGACTCGTCAGGGAGCCCGCATTGTCTAGTGTGGCAGAAGGATCCTTAATACGCCAAGAAGTTTTATCGAAGAAGTCTGTGTAAGTAAGTGGGTGTGTGGGAGAGAGTGTGTGAACGTCTGTGTGCGGCTGTGACGATTTAATACTTACCAATTAAACCTTAAAATTTCAAAAAATATGTACCACTACTATCCTCATTTTGTTAGGATGTCCTAGAATATTCAATACAATTAGGGTTACGTAAAACATTGTCTGATGACCCAATGTGCAAAGTATGCCTGAAATAATTATGGGTAAGAAATAACAGAAATCTCGTGTACGAAATGAAACACTATAATATACCGGTACTACAAGTAGAAATCCAGAAAAGATTGAACACACACTAGCAACAAAAAATAATTATTTATTTCAATAATTAACAATGGCATTTGACATGAAGCTTGAAACTTAGTGGCTGATAACCTCCCCGATAAAGGCTTGTCTTCCCTTTTTACACTTTTAATAGTAGAATATCTCAAACAGGGAATATTCTAAATACTTTTTATTTTTTATAAGCTCCCTTTTATTCTACAATCTTCTGTTTCGATACTTGAAATTTCAACAAAGCACTATGTAAATCAACTTTCTTTTACACTTCTCTTGAAACCTTAAAGCGTACGTCACATGACAATAGTTAAGGCTTTCAAGTACTAAGTGAATAAAACCCCAACAGTTTTAGCTCCATCTCTAAAACAAAGGATTATTTAATTTTAATAAAAAGGTTTAGAAATCTGTTGTTTTTCCCTGAATGAGCAAATATATTACATTTATTTTTTTCTGTAGTTATGTTCTCGTTATGAGTCATTCAGGCAAACATGACGCCATGAGAATCATTAGTGACGATGTAAAATGTACACATAATGTCATCTGGACCAGAAACTAGGAATGGATAATTCACTCACGTTTGAACAGACGATTGTGATGTCACCCGATACAAAGCACTTAACTTCGTACTTACCACTTACACAGACACAGTCAAACACTTAAATAACCAACTTACACTCGATTCAAACACGTTCCTGAAAACAAATGGAGTTTGTGTGACTGGCCTTGTAGGCCTGTTATTTGGTAAGCAAAACGTGTCAACGATAGGCTTGAGTATTCTTGTAACCCGAAGAACAAGAGATCAAAATTATACAACAAAACCGCTTTTTGTCGAATTTTGTCACGTGACATTTAATAGTAAAAAAAATAAAATAAAGTTCCTCTTTCAGACCACGTGGTCTATAGGGCAGATGATGGTAAGGTCATCTGTTTATTTGGTCAACGGTTAACGAGCAGGGTGTCATGTGGCCAGCACTATCTACGACCAATTGCCTTTACTTTCCTCAGCTAACATCAGGTACCCATTACAGTTGGGTACATTCAGGGACGCCCTAAAGAAATCCTAGTCTTCACCGAGATTCGAACCCAGGTCCCCAGATTCGGAAGCCAAGCGCGTAACCACTCAGTCACTGCATCATCTCAATGTAGACCATGATGTAGACCATGATGTAGACCATGATGTAGACCATGATGTAGACCATGATGTGGACCATGATGTGGACCATGATGTAGACCATGATGTAGACCATGATGTAGACCATGATGTAGACCATGATGTAGACCATGATGTAGACCATGATGTAGATAATTTATGCCAAACGTTGAACAAGTAGTGTTTTATTTTTACCTAGAGAAGTGCCAAATATGTGACCAGGTATGTAGGTCAGTTTCTGAAGCGTGGTTTTCGGTTTTCTTTCGAATCAAATCTTCAGTAAAATAAACTGGGACGTGTGGTTGAAGGGCTAAATCTGCTTGGCCACCTAGCTCGAGTTCGAATCTCAATGTAGACCATACATCTCAATGTAGACCATACATCTCAATGTAGACCATACATCTCAATGTAGACCATACATCTCAATGTAGACCATACATCTCAATGTAGACCATACATCTCAATGTGGACCATCTAAATGTCAACCATATATCTCAATGTAGACCATCTCAATGTAGACCATACATCTCAATGTAGACCATCTCAATGTAGACCATACATTTTTAATTGACATTTGACTTAAACGAAGTTGTGTCAACAGAGCGACCAAAGGCAGCGCAGAAAATTTTTCCCAAGTATGCCCTCCACCGCTTCATGTCCACTACAGACCAGTATCACTTACCAGCATCGCATATAAAAGCCAAGAACACATAATATGTAGCAACATCATAAACCACTTAGACGAACACAATGTCCTCACCCCATACCAACATGGCTTTAGGAAATATGGATCATGTGAAATATAACTAATAGGACTAATTGATGATTTTTCTAAAGGTTTAGATAATAGTGAGCAAATAGATGCTATCTTACTAGATTTTTCCAAGGCTTTTGACAAAGTTCACCACCATAGTTTGCTTACAAAATTAAAATATTTCGGCTTTGATGGTCCGTTGCATCAGTGGATTAAGGATTTTCTGATAGGGAGAGAACAAACTGTAATAATAAATGGCTCTAAATCAACATCGCTAACAGTAAACTCAGGTGTACCTCAAGGAACAGTCTTAGGTCCACTACTATTTTTAATTTACATAAATGATTTACCAAATTGCATTACTTCAGAAACAAAAGTCAGATTATTTGTAGACGATTGCATAATATATAGAACAATAAAAACAACACAAGACACAGATATTTTACAAAGAGAATTAGATGAATTAAAGAAATGGGAATCAAATTGAAGCATGTCATTCCACCCAGAAAAATGTCAGTTGTAAAGAGTAACAAAAAAACTAAAACAAATTAATTCCACTTATCTCATTCATGGCAAACCATTAACACAGACTAAAAACGCAAAATACCTAGGTGTTATAATAAATGAAAAACTGTCATGGAATCCACATATTGATGAAACTATCAAAAAACCAAACAAAGCATTAGGGTTTATCAAAAGAAATTTTTTATAAATCAAATAAGAACATAAAACTAAAATGTTATTTAACCTTGGTTAGGCCAATAATAGAATGTATTCTCCGTTTGGGACCCCTCAACTCAAGAAAACATTAAGAAACTGGAACAGACACAAAATAGAGCTGTGAGATTCATAACAAACGAATATTCACATTTGACTAGAGTAACACCATTAGTAAAATCACTAAATTTAGAAAGCCTTCAGGACAGAAGACTCAAAAGTAAAATAGCAATTATACATAAAACACTGAACCATAATCTTCAAATACAAAAACAAAATTTAATAAAATACTATGAAAGACACAAAGATAAAGGCACATTCCTCGTCCCATATGCTAGGACAAAGTTGTACAAATACTACTTCTTCCCTAGTGCTATTAGAGCATGGAATGCGTTGCCTGAGCATGACGCGTAGGACGTAATCATCTTCTTTTTTTTGTAGTAACGTCTGCATTATATAAGACAAGATAAGATAAGATACAGACATTGGATCAGAGAGAAGCTATAGAAAGGAGAATGCAAAATTCAAAATTTATTTAATAATATTAATGATACTAATTATAGTATTGATTGCTAAATACTAATTGCATTCATTAATGACATGATCCGTAGAATAGCAAAGCGCTCATACACTTACAAAACGTATGTATGTTATAATAGTGAATAGAGTTCGTTTTATTGTTGCATTCTTCAATCTATGCTCGAAAAACAAAATTCTATATATTTTAATTTTCGTTTAGAACATATAAACCATTTCATAACACATTCAATGCCACATATAAACCAGTTCATAGCGCATTCAATGTCACATATAAACCAGTTCATAGCGCATCCAGTGACATACATAAACCCATTCACATCACATTTAATAGCACGCACTAGCTAGTTCTTGGCTTGCGTTGGAAACTTGACCAGATCATTAACCAGTGCTGATAATGCTTCGGTAGATCAGGAGTTGGTCTAATTATTGGACTCACGCAACAGTCAAGGAAGAGATTCCAGAACTTTCCCCCTCCCCTCCCTTTCCACACAAAATCTAAAAATTGAATCAAATATTGATAAATATGGCACGCTCCTGCGTCCGTGGGGAAAGTGAGTGTTCAGTAAATACACATTGTTAACGCTCTTACACAAAAAGTTCAAATTAAAAAAAAGGGTTTTTCGATATGAGCTACTTCAATCATTACAATAAAGCAAAAAAATGTGATAATATGACTAGCCAGACATTACCCGCGGCCTGCAGGCCTTAGTTTGTGTTTACTAATCTAGTGGATTGGATTTAGATATATGTTAAACTTAGCTAATGATCCTTTCAAGTTTTTCTCTTTCGCTACGAAAATAAAAGTATTTTTTCGAAAACGGGTTCACCCGACGCCGATACATTCATCTATATTATAAAGTAGAATGTGAGGTGTATGTATGTATGTTACTTATAGACATCAAAACCGCTTGACTAATCTTGATAAAACTAGGCAGGAATGTTCCTTGGGTACTAACTTAGACAGTAGTGTATGTATTGTAGCCCTAAAACAAACTTAAGACCCTCAAAAAAAAAATAAAGTTGTCCGACTCTATTACAGCTATAGTATTTTATGGATCTAGGCCATGGTTAACAATGTTGACATGAGAAAAGATCGAAAGGATTTAGACCTAGATTTAATTTTAAAAAATACACTTTGCGCACATAGTTTTTTACTGTGACACATGAAAATACAAAAGAAGATCCATTGATTTCATTATGTAATAAAATTAACCTTCAATTTTGTGTTTCAAAAGCATTTTTTTTCATAAATTAGTTCCTGATATCTGTAACTACAGATTTCCTGGCGAACATTCTTTCATTAGACATTACCAATTGGTTACACATTAACATATCTCTCTACTGAGTCTATTCCTAGGTCTAGGTCTAAAACTCTTATTGAACTCTAAGATGATAAAACTTCTTTTCGCAAAGATAGTTTTGTGCTTTAACGCATAAACATACTAATTATTGTCCATTCATTTGATATTTTAATCAATTTAACATTCAAATTTGTTTTTCTAAAGCATTTTTAATACATTCCTTCGCTGTTCGCTAAAGTTGCGTAGCCGTGTTGAGATAGGCCTATATTTATTCATGAAAAAAGGTCACGCATGCGCAACACAGAATGAACTCTATAAAAGCCAATTTTTAACTCTAGATTAGTGTAGATTTAGATCTATGTCTACCTCAAGATCTACTTTATACTTTAACACATGAACATACAAAATTAAGTCTATTCATCTCAAATGTTAATCAAATATATGTAGGCCTACAAGCAAATGTTTTAATTTGAAAAAAATGGATTTAAGCCTATTAGCTATTTTTATTTCACAGCTTCATTCACACTATTTTTATTTGAGAGCTTCATTCGCACTATTTTTACATTGACACATTCGCTTTACTTATTACATTATTATTTCGTTTAATTGTGACTATATCGACAGTAATGCGCAAATAAAGACCCGCGGGTCGCGGGTAACATATGTCTAGTATCTATTAAAAACTAAAGAAGCGATAAATGATTAGGATGTAAAGTACAACTAAAACGGGTTTACCCGATTTGTAAAATGAAAGGGATTATAAAGTAAGTCAGGACGTTCTGAATTCGCAGATATATGGAACGACTTTATGTAAAAATGCTTTTGAACCACAAAATTGAAGGTTAATTTTATTACGTAATGAAATCTTTTGTATTTTCATGTGTCAAAGTAAAAAACTATCTGCGCAAAGCGTAGTACTTAAAATTAGATCTAGATCTAGACCCTTTTGCTCTTTTCTCATGTAGACATGGCCTAGATCGATGAAGTTATGATGCTTTCATAGAGTTGGTCAACTTTTTTTTTGAGGCTCTTAAGTTTGTTTTAGGGCTACAATACATACACTACGGTCTAAGTTAGTACCCAAGGAACATTTCTGCCAAGTTTTATCAAGATTGGTCAAGCAGTTTTGATGTCTATTCCTAACATACATACATACGCTTTACTTTCTTCTTTATAGTATAGATAATATAAGCCTTAGGGTTTTTTTTATGTAAAACCCAAACGAATTTCAATGAAATTGGGACGAGTCTCATGGTGTTTAATGTGTTTCTGTCGTCCCACCTCCATGTACGTCATCATTTCCATGGAAGTGCTCGCACCGCGTTGCACCATTTAACCAAAGGAGATGTGCAACGGGGGGGGGGGGGGACATGCGTAATACGTCACATACACATACACAATCCGCTGAGTTCGAAACCGGACTGAAGCTGTGTTGTTTTTGCTGAACGCTTGAATACAGAACGGAAACGCTATTCATATTGTTGTGACTTTGGAGTAGACTAAAGAAAGTTAACTCACCGATTGTCAGGTCGCCGATATCCTTCAGGTTGCAGCAGCACAATCCACTAGAACAGTTAATAATCCAAGTAATCGCAATAATTTTCACAGTTCTTCTAATCAAATGTACATACAACTATTCACAAAATCCAATTCAAGAAAAACAATCCTCCGTTGAAAAATCTGCGATCATAACTCCAGTTACTTTACACATCAACACACTCGCTCAGGTCAGTTTCATCTCCAAACATAAACAAAATTCAAAAAGTTCTCACGTGGGAAAAAAATGGTCAGTCGGGGGGAATAAGTTTACAATATCATCTCTTTCAATAACTGAGGGTTGGTGAGGGTTAACCAGTGTGTTCATGTGGCCAGCACAACGACATACCGCTTTTACTTCCGCATCGTATGTCAGGTACCACAAAGAATTCCGATGTTTAAAATCCAAATCTTCAACTCGATTCGAACACTAGACCAGTCAGTTCGAAAGCCATGTGCTTTAACACTCGACTACCTCGCCACAGAACCATTAGTGGATGTACGTATAACGCTTGTTAGTAAAGGCCATAAATACTACATGCTCGAGAATGATGTGTGTTTTTTTTGTTGGTCCAAAAAGTTTTAAACCCATGTAGTCTTAGAGTAAGTTGAGTTTCAATACTTACAAATGTACAGCGAAATGAACGCATTTCAGGATGAAAACTCAAACTTTTATTTAAAAAAAAAGAAGACAATAGGACAAAAGAGTTAAATTTCAATGTTGTTGTTTTTTAGATTAAACACTCAATTTCACAAGTCACGATTCAGAGTTAGAAAAAAAACACGGCTCGGGGAGACTTGATATAATCATTTTAACACGTGAGTACTTGCAGAGTTTGAAGGCCCCAGGAAAAATCAAGGTCAAGGGCATGAGATTTGGAAACAAACAAACAATATGAGTAGAATGGAAAAAAAATAGCCATTAATCGTCCCCCCTGTAAGGATCAAACAGGAGACGATAACCAGTGCAGGGTGAGAACAACTTCATCTATAAAAAATGAACGCTTACGCCCCCTTGACTGCACCATTTTATAAGCACACATTTATCACAAGGGTAAAAAAAAAAGTCCAACATTAAATAATTGGGTAAACAAGTGCTAAACAGGGCTAAATTAAATTATAATGTTTTATGCTCCAGTTATGTCTATATATGATAGCTGAATTGACATCCCTATACGTTCTTATTTGTAGATACAATTGTGGTGTTGTCGATTCTAAATTTTATTATTTTCTTTATTTTACAGATCCCAATACAAAAGAATACAACATAATGGCCACTTTCTAGATTTTCTCAAGTAGACAATTTGATAGCAAAAATGCATGGTGAAACATTGATAACTTAACTTACATTTAAACACAACATTAACTCTTTGTCTCCTAACTCATGATACCAGTCCACCAGAATGTGGTAAATAATTACGGAGAGAAAGAGTTAAAGCCATCACAAATAGATGATCTATACGTATAAACACAAGTGTTTTGTTCACTTATGACACCTAACGGCTGCTAAACGGCTGCTAAACAACTAAACCCCTGTAGGCTTATTCTATTTTAACTTGTAAAAACTAGTATTAATAACTTGAATAACTTCATTTGTGAACAATATAAATTATTACTTTTATTATAACATACAGAAATGGAAATCAAGAGACACTTCAGGACCGAAGAATACAAAATAAAGTAAATAAAATAAAACATTGAACCCTAACCCTAACCCTAACCCTAACCTACAAATAGAAAAACAAAACCTAATGAAATACTCAGACACCATGAGGCACTTTTTTTTTTATTCTATGCGCTAGGACAAATTCGTACAGGTGCTCCTTCTTCCCTAGTGCCATTAGAGCATGGAATGGGTCGCCATACCTAGCCACGAGATCCAACGACTTAGAAGAGTTTAGGTCATTGATTAAGATGCAGGACTAGATTGACACATGAAAGGCTTAGTCTTTTGAGAAGCAACGTCTGTAATTTATAAGATAAGATTTAGCGCTTTAGATGATATATACAGTTTAGCACTTAAGAATACTTATACTGTTAGCACTTTACATTTTAGCACTTTAGATGACCAACAATGATTAGCACTTAACATAAACTATATTCTTTAGTAAACTAGAGTGTTTATTTATATCTTTAGATGACCTATAGGTCTACTGTTTTACTACTGTAGATAACTAAAAGGTCTACTGGTTAGCTGTTTAGATAGGTTTAAATAGGATATACTCAGCTGTGGCTGAGCGGTAAGTCCCGGGTTCGAATCCTGTTAAAGACTAGGATTTTTTATTCCGGATCTTTGGGCGCCTCTGAGCCCAATCAGCACTAATGGGTACCTGACATTAGTTAGGAAAAGTAAAGGCGGTTTGTCGTTGAGATGACCACATGACAACCTCGTCTACTACAGAAATAGATGACTTTTACATTATCTGCCCTATAGACCGCAAGGTCTGAAAAGGAAATTTTACTTTTTATTTTGCTTTATTGTATAGTACTTTACATGACTTGTAGGTCTACTGTAAAGCTGTTTAGATGGATTATACTGTTTATTACTTTAAATGACATATAGGTGTACTGTTTAGCAATTCAGATAACAAATAGTCCATCTTTCTAGAGCTCTAGATGTCTAATAGTGTTTAGCATGTAAAAGCTTTACTGTTAACTAATTCTGAAGACCTGTTGTATTATTTACGGATGTCATGAATCTAGATTTAGTTGTTTTCATATATGAGAGAAAGTCCAAGGTGAGACAAGGGCCATTACTCTACGTTTAAGACAAGCTGTTATGCTCTTCTTTTCAGAGCCAAATGGGAATACAGTACCAGTGCAGAACACGTAAGCAGTCTTGAAACCTACACCACTCCACAAAAAGCATTGCGCAAACTGGCATCCTTTTTCAGGTGCTGTATTGATTGAAAGATTTTTAATACCATTCATATGGACATGTTTTGTTTGTTTGTAAAATGTTTTACATGTTTCGGATGTTCCTTCAGAGTTGAAGATAGTTTACTTTCTAGTCCAAGCCTCCAGGCAGGACGACGCGGGATAGGAGCGGGCAGGGTTTGAACCCAGGACCATCGATAAATCCAAACGGCAGTAAACGCGCAAACCGCACGACAAGACGGCCACAATTTTGTAATTTAGATTTGCTGTTCAATCAAATCAAATCTTTCGTACACTGATCTTATGTAGTCCTGTCTTTAAGATTTGTGATTAGTCTCTCTGACATTGTATAGATTGGGAGATAGATCAAAGAATAAAGATATGCAGACTTAATCAGACCACTTCAGCACTTTGTGAGCGAGAATTTCTCCAAAATGTCCCCCATCTCTGTGCGCCATCTACCGGATGATCGACAACAAAACCTCTTCCGTTTTGCTGCAGTGTCAATAATCAAGTTACAAAACTCTCGTTGCATTTCAAATCACGGGCGCAAGAGTTAAGGTCCTTGCCGGGTTCCCGGGGCTGATATAATGGGGCTATTTAGGCTCGGCTTTCTCTTTCTGTTCCACCGAAATTTCGTTTCCTGGCACTGAAAGAATGAAAGCCATGTGTTGTAATGTGTGTGATTGATATTGAGTGATACTTCCTCGTGTGTGTCTGAGATTGTGCGTGCCTGTGTGGAGACGGATATGTTTATAATGAGAAACGATGCGTGCTTTAAATATGTGTTTCTTGAATGTATGCATTTATAGACAAAAACAACACATCTTTCTTTGTTAGGGACAGTTTATTTTGCTGGCTTTTTTTTCCCTTTACTTTTTAATTCCGATCCAGAATCTTCTATATGTATTTGTTTTTCTCAGCCACTTTTCTCTACTATCTGCCTCTCCCTATTGCAGCGTAATTGGTAATTTACCATTTTCAGAACTTTCTCTCACTTTTTCTCTTACTCTGTGTGTGTTTGTTTTGTTCTCTCTGTCTCAATGTCTCTCCGACCCCTGCTCTCTCTATTTTCTCTGTCTCTATACTTGTCTATTGGCTTTTAACTTGGCTCTTGTCTCTCTGGTTATATCCCTTATAGTCTCGATACGGACCATTAGATCTACATGAGAAGTACAGTTAGCGAAGATTGCGATACGGAGACAGAATAGAAATCGCATTACTAGAGCTAGGTTTTGCCTTTGAAACTCTACAAAGTGGCTTGATCCGAGATTGGGTTTTGGAGAAATAAAGTGTACAAACTTTTTACAAGCAGACATACAGAGTGAGTTGATATAAGTTTTGTAAAACAATTAGAAGGTTGAACAGACACAATATAGAGCTTTGAGATTCATAACACACGAATATTCACACTTAATTAGAGTAGCACCTTTAGTAAAATTATTAAAAATGTAGAGACTCTTCAGCCTAAAAGACTCAAAAGTAAAGTAAAACACTGAACCATAATCTTCAAATACAAAAACGAAACCTAATAAAATACTGACAAAGACACAAAGAGATGTTAGAACAGGCTTATATAAATACTCCTTATTCTCTGGTGCTATTGGACCTTGAAACGGGTTGCCTGAATCAGCCAGGAAAATCAACGTCTTGGCAGACTTCGTAGATTAATATGCATGACTAGATTGACAAAAGGAATACAAAACTCGTAATGGTGAATCCTTGAATCAAAGGGAAACGAACCTCTCTAGATTGTATTTAAGCGCGTTTTCTCCCTTTCGTCTCAATGCTTGTAAATATCCATCCCATATTCTGACGTTATCAGTCTAAAAAACAGCTACATTAAAAATAAAATAGCGCTCCTTAAATACCTTAAAGCAGGCATGTCAAACACGGCGTTGGGGGGCCGCATTGGGCCCGCGACCACTTTGCATGTGGCCACCTCAAAAAATATCAAAATAATGTTAAACTATTACGCTGGAAAATAAGAGATGACAAGCTACTTAAATTAAGAAATAGTTTTTGTTACACCGAGATTGAGTCTACAGTGAAAGCCAGATACATTTTGCAAGCCCTAGCAAATTCATTTAGTGAAGGGGACTTTATGAAGGAGTGTGTCTTTAAAGCTGCTGAAGTAATTTGTCCAGAAAAGGTGAAAGCATTCAAAGACATAGCGTTAACTAGGAACACTCTGGCAGATTGAATAAATGACGTGTCAGTTAGCTTGCATGAACAATTAAAGAACACAATAGTTGATTTTGAATTCTTTTCGTTGGCTCTAGATGAGTCCACTGATGTAACGGAAGTAGCGAGGATGTTTTTGAGAAATAACAGGAGGAGATATTCCAGTACAATTTACCTTTGGTAAAGCCAGCTAGTCTAGCAACGGATGGAGCACCAACCATTATGAAATGGTTTTGATTCAAAGATACTTGCAAAAATAAGAGACTAATGCTAATTTTTAATTTGCTAATTTTCAGTGCATCATTCACCAAGAAACAATACGCACAAAGCAATTACAATTCCAACATGTCATAAGACTGGTTTCAGTCGCTATCAATTTTATTCGTGCCCGTGGCTTAACTCATCGCCAATGTTTAATGTTTCTGTAAACCTGTTGAGCATTTCCAAACTGACGAATGGGTTCAGGATTTGGCATTTGCAGTTGATCTCAAAGGTCACCTACAAGACATTAACTTGAATCTTCAAGTTAAAGACAAACTGTCAGAACTGCGAGTGATCATGTGAAGTGCTTTCAAGCAAACTTACGACTGTGGATAAATGAAATTTGAAAATCTTCTTCACTTCTCAACGTGAAAGGAATTAAATACCTTTGCAACATTTAGTAAATATGTCCTACACCTGGAAATGTTAGTAGATGCTTTCAACTACCGTTTTCATGACTACGTTTCATACGAGCAAGAATTTTCGTTGTTTTTATCTCCATTTTCCTTTGCTTCTGAAAATGCTGCTGGTAATGTGCAACTGGAGCTGTAGAATTGCAGTCAGATTCTTTGTTGAAAGCGAAGTCTATAGAAGTGGTTGTACCTAAGTTTTACAGTTATTTACCTGAACGTTAAGTTGAATTGCGGAAATTGGCTGCCAGAATTCTAGCTATGTTTGCAAGCACTGATCTCTGTGAGCAGCTCTTTTCTATAGTGAAAGCTACAAATTACCTCTCCGTTCGAGATTATCTGATCAAAATTTGTCATCAGTGATGATAGTGTCAGTGGCAAACAAACTTCAACATAACATTGATAAATCTGTATCCCAGAAAAGATGTCAAGCATCAGGACAAAGACAAAAGGGTGTAATCATGGTAACTTTTAATTGTATGTAGGTGCTATAAATTTACCTAACTAAGGGACAGGTATACCATTAATTATTGTATTCTATTGTATTGTTTCTAATTTACATAAAACTAGTAGGATGTTTTACAACGGATTTTTTGGCTGCGGACCCTCAGGTCGTAGTTAGTATTTATGCGGCCAATACAGCCCCTTGACATGCCTGCCTTAAAGAGCTTTCAGTGCTCCTGGTGTAGTCTCTTTTGTGAATTAGTGGGGGAAGTAACCTAAAGAACCTTTCACTGCTGCCTTTTTTTTTTTTGGTAAATCGGTTTATTACGCAAGGGAAATAATCCAGGAAAATTTATTAGGTACTAAGGAGTACCGCGCTAAAGAATTATTCCTCTTTACAAAATCTCTCTCTGTCGCTCTCTCTCTCTCTTTCTCGATCTGGTAGCATGCTCGTACATATGCATATGAAATTTAAAATTTAAAATATATATATATATTTACGGCGGTGTATCAGCTTAGGACCTCACTTAAATATATATATACATATTAGGGGGGAAGATCCAGAACTAGACCGACACACGCATTGCATGGAAAAACACGTATATATTTACTGCATTTATTATACTGAAAAATTAAAAAAAAGTATATACCTGCTAAAAAAAGCATAATTAATGTTTTAATTGCAAACGGAAATAATTATGCGACATTTGTATATCTCTAGAATAAATGCAGTAAATATGGATATAAAAAGTGTCCCTATGACTTCCATAAATCCCGCCAAAGCTTATCTAAGGAAAAGAAAACATTAATTGAAAACGTATATTTCAATACTGTATAATTTTTTTCTCTTTTACAATATTAATAAAAAAAAATAATTACAACTAATTAATTAGTTGTAATTATTATTTTTTTTATTAATATTGTAAAAGGGGGAAAAAAAATATAACTTTTGATCGATCAATGGGAGAATGGTATGGAGATATAATGTGTACAAACACTGTAACAGACAGACAGAGTAAACTGATATTAACTTTGTAAAACAGTAAATACCTGTTCACGTAGCAGTCTAGCTGCATCTAAATTTAACTTATCCCGAAAGTAACCTTAGTAATTAGCTCCATTTTTTCTAGTAAATTCGAAGACGGGAAGAGCTCTGACGTCATCTGATCACGTGATTTCAGCTTCGGTTTGCCTGAGAATTATGGGATGGATTTTAGCGGGTTTTGAAGCGTCAGTTGACAAAAGGAACTTAAACAGACAAGTCGCTTATATTTTCAGTTGTAGAATTAATATATTTGTTTGAATTTATTCGTTAATCAGCTTGAAAGAAGATATTCAATTGATACAGTTTCATTTGTACATTTTGTATATTGTGTGTGATTCCTAGCTCATGAATTAAAGTTTTGTATTTTGAACTGAAGGATCTTCATAATTTGAATCTCTAAAAATATTTAGACCTAATATCAATATCTGCATAAGAATCCCCGGCATCACAGTATTCCTAGAACAACATGTGACATATTTAAAACTTCAAAATACTGTGACAATACCAATGAAAAAACTTTATGACAAATTAAAGATTTACTCAATAAAATAGAAAACAAAATTATTTTCGATAGTTTTGGGCGACCCCTGACAATATTTCATACGACCCAAAAGTGGGTCGCGACCCAAAACCTGAAAACCGCTGTTCTAGATTTATGCCGTGTCTGTGATCCACAAAGTCCTCCTTCAGAAAACAAATCTCCAATCCCTTTACTGTCGCGTCTTGTCAACACACATATACGCTATCCACGTAGAGACATCCGTAGTGGTGGACATCAATGGACAGGCCAGGTTATTAACATAACAGCTGCCATGGGACAGACAAGACATGTCCAGACGAAGATAACGCCTGGCTAATGATTCATGCAAATGGCATCTTTTACGACCCAAAAGAGAATAAGGGACAAAACCGGAAAATTAAGAGAACGATAAATTGAATCAGGGGAGGTAATTTGACATTTTAGAAGCTTTATAGTTTTTGGTATTATCTCCCCCGTATAAGGATGCTCCCATATTTTTTTTTAAGTTACCTTGTGTACAAATTATACATTTTAAAAAAAGTAAATTAGCACAAAGACATAATAAAAACCCACTAAAACTATGACACAATCATTTAGAATGGATCTCATTCACCAAACACTCGGTCACATGATAATAATGATGAAACAACAAAACAACTGTCACGTGATAACCATGATTGATACAAATTAGATCTTAAATTGTATATAAGAGATAAAGAAGCAAGTGACTCAATGTTGTTTGTTTACGATTTTTGACTGAGGTCCATGACTAAAAAAAAAAGACAAAAAAAAAACGTATGCATAAATAAATAAATAAATAAGGCAAAGTGTAAGTACATTTCTTATACCATAATCCTTGATGCCAAGTTGCCTACATCCGTTTGTTTACACCTACTCAACCAATTTGTGGAGGCGCAGTGGCTGAGCGGTAAAGCGCTTGGCTTTCAAACCGGTGGTACCGGGTTTGAATCCTGATGAAGGCTGGGATTTTTAATTTCGCGATCTTCGGGCGCCTCTGAGCTCAAAAGTAATAGAGATTTGTCGTTAACCGTAGGCCACAGAAACAGATGACCTTTACATCATCTGTCACAAGGTCTGAAAAGGGGAACTTTTTTTTCTCAGCCGATTTACGTATATTGCTAATGGACCTCTTTCACCAATCGTAAACAAACAACATTTAGCCACGTGGTAATATTGATAAAACAACGAGAAAAAAAACTCTCACGTGACAGCCATTGTGTATTACGTAATTTGTATAGACGCGATAGAGAACCACGTGGCTAAATGTTGTTTGTTTACGATTGGTGAATGAGGTCCATTCACATCTAGACCTGTTAACTCTTTCTCTCGTAATTATTTACCACATTCTGGTGGAATCAACGCTGGTATCGTCAGTTGGGAGAGAAAGAGTTAAACTGAAAGGAACGTTGTAAGAGAAGAACTTCAACACTCTGTCCCGAGATTTTAGTCTATCTGTGCGATTAAAAATAGTTTTTTACCAATTGTTTTTATTTAGCGCAACATCATGCTTTAAGCTTTCTAAACGCGCAATGATCTTGTCTGGAAAAAATGGGAAAAGATGGGGTGAAAGAAGGTGGTTTGCTGTAAATGTTACCGTGATATATATATATATATATATATATATTAAAAAAAGAGACTAGTTCACTCAAGGTTCCAGCCTCCTCGAGGGAACCAATTCAAATGATACCAACACATCTGTCAAGTACGATATCTTTCCCTTGTTCGATAATAAACAAAACAATTAATGACCAACAGTTTATTGACTAATTGATTATTTTTTTGTTTTATTGATTCGTGTTTTTTTTCAGGTACAAGAAAAAGTTTGTGCTCAATTTCAACTTGATCCGAGTTTGGTTGTGGGAGAAATAACGTTAACAGACAGACAGACAGAGTGAGTTTATTTAAAATTTGTAAAAATACCTTGTTTGATTCTTAATATACCATAAAAAAAATCAATACATTACAAAAAATCCCAGAAGCCATCAGCTCAAGATTCAGACCTATAAGATATCAAAAGGCCAGCTTTGTGTCTAGGGTCTCAGGTAACTTCAAAAGGAAAAGGGAGGGGGGGGTGGGGGTGGGGGTACTGTGGTGAAGTCTTTTTTTCCCCTGGATCTATGCGGTAGAGTTAGCAATGAAACACATTCCCATTTCAACCATGAGATAAATGTATCGGAAAAGGGTGTTTTCAAAAGGTTTTGTAGTATTCAAGTGTGTATGTTGTTATGTGTTTTAATTTCTATATGTACCACAAAAGTACAATAAAACAAAATTGGTATATAACCTTGGTCAGTGATTAGACCGATATTAGAACAGGTGTCCTCAAGAAGATTAGTATAACAATGGTACAGACGCTAAATAGAGCCGAAAGATTTAGATCTATTTAAAAAGAAAACTAATAACTACATTTGACTAAAGAAATACTATTATGAAAATCACTAAATTTAGAAACAGTTCGGGACAAAAGACTAAAAAGTAAAGTTCACACTAATACATACAATTAAGCCATGACTTAACTAAAAAAAAATAATATAAACAACCTAATAAAATTCCCAGACAAGCACGAAGATGCAATCACATACCATAAGTACCATAAATATTTTTTTCCTTTGATTAAACATCTTAAATTCATAAGAAAAGTTAAGACAAATATAATATAACTTATTCATGAGTTTAAAAAACAACAACACTTGGTCATACATTTCCACCATTCAATTAGTTGCACACATTAAAGTCAGATGTATAAACACACATAGCAAAGCAACAATAAGACACTGTCTCAAATATCTTTATTTGTAATTATAATGTTACATACAGTAGTGGGGAGGGGGGGGATCACGGTTAGTTTACGGCACGGCACAAAACCAATGGGCGAGACTACCACACTCAGAACGAGGCTCACATTGCTTCGTCTCAGCACTCACTATTTGAGTTTTTGAGTCCTATTATAATAGACTACGTACTTACCTGCGTACTCCGTTGACACCTCTGACTTCAACAGGTCTCCTACTGACATCGTAATGCCGCTGTCTATTTTGTAATAGTCCTATAGGAATACATTTTTAAAAAAGCCATGATTACATTAGTCTAAAAGGTCAAACTATCACACAGAAACAGACACATAAATAATTTCTCAATTAAATACAATATAATAAAAATCAACATCAATAACATCTTAAAAATTATTTTGATTATCACAGTATTCTACAATCCCATCACATTAAAGAAAACATATTATATCAAAAATTGCAGATTTAGGCACGGGCTGAACAATATTTACTTTTCACAAATAGCAATAGAAAGTCTGCTAAAGCTTCCTGCGACATCTCCTAGTTAAAATTGTCAAGCAGGATCTTACAACTATGTCATACAGTTACTTAATAAGGGTTAGGTTTGAGTTAAGTGATTTCCGATTCAAAAGATAATGTCGTAAATACATCTAGCCGTCTGCTAACAGGTTGACTCTCTACTGCTCTTCGTCCATTCAATGGGTATGCGGCCTTGAACTTTTCTAATAGTATTCTCTGGCCTCATTTCCACCTGAATGATTGAGTGCTACTAGATTGAAATTCATCTTTTGAAGTGTATAAGAGAACTTACTTTACATTGGCTATGTTCATTAAGTTCTTTTATCTTCTTCTAAGCCTGTCTTAAAGACATTCGGTCTTACACATGTGTCTCGCAACCTTTGAGAGAGCTCCCTGATGTTTCTTTCAGAGGCCACCTGCTGCCAGCTTCTTTCCACCGAGGGCAAAATGGTGCCGAGTTGATTTAAATAACTCTTTGGTGTGTTTGTGTGTGTGTGTGTGTGGGGGGGTGTTCTGTTACGCGTCCTTCCTTTAAACCCGTCA
Organism: Biomphalaria pfeifferi; assembly: GCA_030265305.1. Classification (NCBI taxonomy): domain Eukaryota; kingdom Metazoa; phylum Mollusca; class Gastropoda; family Planorbidae; genus Biomphalaria; species Biomphalaria pfeifferi. Next base: position 1,644,158 of record JASAOG010000067.1, read on the forward strand.
AAAAAAAAAAAAAGATCGTCTTCTGGTACACGTGCATGCTCCATAGGTGTCAACGCACCGCAGCTGTCGGACAGTAAGTATTGCAGCTACACTTCGCCGATTTTAAGCAGTACAACGCTATTGATAAGGTAGTCTTGCAAGCGTAAGCCCATTATAGCACGTAGGCATTTTTTATTCAGATTAAAGCTAATGAGAAAAGCAACAAATTAAAATACAATAGCTCTTTTATGCAACTTATAATAAGGCTTGTCCTCGAGTCCGAAGCTTAATAATAAGTGAACCTCATAGAACAGGACGTCAACATTGATTCAATATTCTTTGCTTCTTATAGAGCGATTATTTTGCATAGATGTAGATTGCATTGGAAAAGAGGTTTATTGCGTCATCAAAACGTTCATTAACAGACCGTGCGTAAAACTATAATTTATTATTCCTAAAGGTATAATATTCTTTGAGTCATTGAATCTATAAGCCTTGCATTCGGAAATTGCCGAACGCGATTGTCATTTCAAAAATACGCGATAGTCCTTTCCAAACCAAAGTGTGATCTAGATTGTAGAACTAGATCTAGTTAATTTTTTTTTTAAATTTGTAGACTTTGAAAAAATTATGAAAGTTAAAAAAAGAGTTTTCCCATTATGGCCAACGAGCTAGTAATTTTTGTTTCCAACAATATACATCAACTATACACATTTTATGGGGCCAGGTGGCTGAGGGGTTAAGCGCTTGGGATTTTGAATTTTGGGATTTTTAGGCCGCCCCCCCCCCCCCCCCCCCCCCAGAGTCCACCCATCTCTAATGGGTACCAGACATTAGTTGGGAAAAGTTGAGGCGGTTGGCAGTTGTGCTGGCCACATGATACCCTGCTCGTTAAACTTTGGCCAAAGTAATTGATGACCTTAACATCATCTGCCTTATAGACAGTATGGTTCTGAAAAAGGGAACTTTACTTACTTTTATAAAGAGCCATAAAAAAAATCCAGGGCTCCTACATTAAATTTTTTTGCAAATTGAAGGACCCCCCCCCCCCAAGAGGTCAAGCCCCCGGGCCCCCAAATTAAGGCAAATTCCTAGCTACGCCCCTGGGAAAATCATTAGAGTCCTTTTTTGATATCCGTGTTCACCCAGGTTCCGCCTTGAAGTTCTGACTTGAATAGAGGTATTGTAAGAAAGAAAATAACTTAGTAAACGTTGGAATGCAATTAAAGTTTGTGATGACTTACCGCGTTTATCGGTGACGTCCTAAACATATGGTCATAAAACTCGGCCACAAAGTGACAGAACCCGATGGACTTGTCGTCTTGCCCTGTGGAGTTGTACAGGAACTTGAGGCGACCCCAGTAGCTGATTTCACTGATGGCCTTGATGAGCTCTGGCAGAGCAGACGTGAAACTCTCAATCAAATATAATCAGAAAATGTTCACAAATTGTTCAGTAAGAAAAACACTTAACTTTTTTAAAAATTTGTTTTAAAGACATTACCTCTTATTTACCACTTATAATGCGATTAATTTTCTCTTTACAACTAATGTTTTGTTAGATTTAAAAAAAAAATATATATAAAAATCTTTATCCCGACCCATCCCCCTTTTGAAAAAAAAATTATTGGTTAAGCGAATGTATAAATCAACTATACCTTTAATCTAATAATAGAACTTTAGGTCTAGACTTGGAAGGCGGTTCGCAAAATTTCTCTGACATAAACTTAAATATATTATATCTAGACTGGAAACCGGAAACAAAATCTAATCCGCGATTGATCGATTCACAGACCTATATATATATATATATTTATGTACGTAATTATTTTCAAGCTCTAAGGGAAGTCGCCCCAATCAATCTTTTCTGTCTTAGAAAAATAATGATCTTTAGTTTTCAAAGTTTAGAAATAATGCAAAATCATTTCTCGGATTTTCTTTATAATGGGCTATAAATCACAGAACTATATATTCACGCAAATATATTAAACAAAGTCATTTCCTGTTAGTTTCCATTGAGGTAATGTTTCAAAATCCCTATATGTAGAGAATACGTGCCTGTTGATTTTAATTATCATAAGTACATTTAAATAGTTTGGTTACCTATATATTGCTAGATTATGTATCTAAAAATTGCTAAAGAATAATTATGAGGCGAGAGTACTCTTTATTTTGATATTCAATGACTAGATCTAAATCTTAAAATTAAATTATATATTACATAGCTTAGAGTTTGGAAATATAACAGAATCAGAAATAACGACAACAAAAAAAAACATTACTTCTTGTAGCTACGTTACAAAACAACGCCTTGTTTCAACTTAAAAAAAAAAATTCACGGACATTTTATGTAGTGTTTCAAGATCTTCATATCCAGTCTAGATATAATAAATATTTATTCTATGGCTCTTGAACATTAATTGATTACACTCTTGAATAATGTCTGCATTCGGAACTATCGAAGTCTGTTCATGATAAATATTTCCTAGTTCTTTGACCATATTTACATTAAATTGATTTCTTTTCATTATAAAGGTCAAATCAGAGTTTCCACAGCGTGGTCGACTTACTAATTAAAATTTTCCTAAGACTTTATACATTGACGTTTTCCAATTCGTACCTAGTCTCCACCCACCCACCCAGAAGGTTCTAGGTTCCATGAAGTTATGAGTTGAATAGAGGTATTGTAAAAAAATACTTATTTATAAAATATAAAGTTCTTTTTTTTTTCTAATTCTTTTATTTAAAAAGATAAAACTTTAAATGAGATGAATCGTATATTTATACATTTTGTATCAATTCAATCTCGTTAGTGTGAAACCAGGTAATCTGAAATACAATAAGATCACAAAGAAAGTTGGAGAAACAGGTGTAATCTGACATATCCTTAAGAAGTCCATTAATAAAGAGCTATTTGCAGTTAATTGTATGTCTTATATTTTTTGTATGTGTATAAATGCTCAATACAAAAAATCAACTTAGAAACTCAAATGAAACCAGATATAACATCAACACGAGGCAAGGTTGGATCAAGTACTCGCCTAATGCTCCGTTAATGCTTATGACGCCGACTCGTGTAGTGGTCGGGTAAGTTGTGGTCTTTAAAAAGATAAAATCCAGAGCGGTTCCTCCAACAGTCACAAGGGGCGTGTTCCAGAACTTGGCCTGAAAACAACATGGAAACGCTTATGGTGATCAGCGATACTAATAGATTTAAAAGTTCTAATTACAGTGGTGATTAAAAACGTGATCGTTATCTCTGTTATCAGTATTATATTAGTCATCATCCTAGAGGTCATTTTCATATTAGTCATCATCATAGTGGTCATTTTCATATTAGTCATCATCATAGTGGTCATTTTCATATTAGTCATCATTATAGTGGTCATTTTCATATTAGTCATCATCCTAGTGGTCATTTTCATATTAGTCATCATCATAGTGGTCATTTTCATTTATTCATCATCATAGTGGCCATTTTCATATCAGTCATCATCCTAATGGTCATTTTCATATTAGTCATCATCATAGTGGTCATTTTCCTATTAGTCATTATCATAGTGGTCATTTTCATATTAGTCATCATCATAGTGGTCATTTTCATTTATTCATCATCATAGTGGCCATTTTCATATCAGTCATCATCCTAATGGTCATTTTCATATTAGTCATCATCATAGTGGTCATTTTCCTATTAGTCATTATCATAGTGGTCATTTTCATATTAGTCATCATCATAGTGGTCATTTCATAGTTGTCATTATCATAGCGGTTATTACAGTAATAGTCATTTATATAGTGGCCATTATCAATTTTTCATTTTCATAGTGGTCATTAACTGAGCGGTCATATAAACAGTGGTCTATATCATAGGGATTGTGGCTTACTTGATAGTGGTCATTTTATAGTAATAAATTATTATAGCGGTCATTTTCATAGTGGCCCTCATTAGTTTTTAATTGGTAGTTAAATATATACATATTGATCTTGATACACACTGCTCAATCGATTGCGAACCACACCATGTTTGAACGTTTTCCTTTAATATTAGGAAGTGTGTCACCGCTGACATTTCCTTAAGTAAAATCGTGAGGCACGGGCCCTGCTAATTGTTGTTTCTTCGATAACATGAATTAAAAAGAGCTCACAGCTGAGCAGCAATAAAGCTGTCTAGAAGAAGAAGAAAACAAGAAAAATTAAAACGAAACAAATAAAGTTATCCTTTAGCCGAGTAGTAGAGAGAGTTGGTTTCTGAGGGACTTTTCTCATAAGACTATATTCATGATCTTAGTGTCTTGATCACTGGGTCTAGGGCGACGTACGCTTCGCAGTAATTTTCTTCACTTAACCAGTGAATGTTAAGCGCTCAGATTCAAACACAAAATCACTTGTTCCAAGGCCTTCGCCCTCCCCAACGGCCATCAGGGGCTCTTTTCTAAGAAAAAAAAAGGTTTATATAGTGATAATTCAATAAAATAAAACGCAGTTGTAGATTTGAACTTTAAATCACTTGTTCCAAGGACTTCGCCTTCTCCCTCGGCCATCACGGCTCATTCTTAAGAAAAAAAAAGATTTATATAGTTAAAAAAATTCAATATAACAATACGCAGTTTAATATTCAATCTACTACAAGCACTGCTCGTCGATGCTGGTCAATTTTTGAGTCATATGATGTACTAAACATGCCTTTGTTTTTTTTAACATTCAATGTATTTAGTACTATTGATCTTGTTATAAATTAAAGACGTTTCCTCAAAAGAGTAGATACTTACGTTCTAGCATTTGGGAATGCCAAAATAAAATTAATATCGTTTACAAATTATCTTCCGGTTTAGTGAACATTTTAAATTTCTAGTACGCTCTGATTGTTTAGCAGCAGACGTGAAATACGAAGCAGCCGAGAAAGTGTTAATACTGAGCTTTACCTGTCGAGCCACTGGGGCGAAGGCATAGTCACACACGGGTCCGAAGAAGGCCACTGTCTTTAGTCTCTCCTCCAGCTGAATGGCCTTGTTCATGGCCTCAGCAATGTCACACATGGAGTCAGCGTAGAGAAGGGTCAAGCTGGACAATACAAGTAAGATCGTATTTATATTGCTGGTTACAAGATTTATGAACAAACGTTTGTTGTTGCTTAATATAAATCTTATTAAAATTTGTCAAAATTTATATTTTCAAAAATGTTTAAAGAATATAGAAAAGTCAAGAGTTACTTTTTAAGACTATATCTTCAGGAAGTTCGTCCATCCATCCATCATTCTAATCTAATATAATCTAGTCTAATCTAATCTATCTATGTATCTATGTATGTATCTATGTATGTATCTATGTATCTATCTATCTTGTCTATCTATAAAAAGTGTTTCTACCAACCTGTTAAAAGCCCAAGGCCCCATCTGTAGAGCAACTTTGTCCACAGCGTATTCCAGGATCGGCGCCACTTTAGTCACTACATGCTGCATATTCCTGGTAAAGGGGAGGAGGACGCCTATGCGGATGTCTGGTTTCACAGTCGTCTCATTCGAGGACGAAAGACCACGCCGCTGGGGCCTCGCTAACGTCGCATTGAATGCCGCATTCCCATTCTCATCTGCATCATTCCACCAGCCATGTGGCCCCTCCTCACCGGCCACCACCCGGGTGTAGCTCCGGTGGTAGAGGTAGACGCTTTTACCTTCAATCCTCGTCATCAACGCGCTCTCCAACACTGGATCCGATGTGGGCGACTCATTTCCGGATTTGAGATCTGCATCCGGTGAACCGGAAAGAGTATCCTTAACGTTTTGCACTTCCGCGCAGATGGCGAAGAAAATAGTCCACAAAAAGTAGTACGCGTTCATCGTTTTCATTAGAGCGTCGTTTAATCTAAAATTTGTAGAATGTTTAACGCCTTCTCAATGAATCAAACATGGCATGGGTGAAAGGTCTAGACGCAAAGATTGATTTATTTCTCTGTTACACGATGTCATTACCAAACGAAAGAGATGTCAACGTTGTTTTAAAAATACCAACACATTGTCTCACATTTTCACAAGAACACTTCACAATTACCGAAGGCAAAGTATTTCGCAGGAAAGAAAGTGTGAGGTAAAACAAATGACATTGTTTAAAAAGTGTACTTAAATAATTTAAAAACATGAATTTCTACCTATTTTCACGATAAAATAAACAGATGACAATTGCCAGCTAAATAGAATTGAACAAAGCTATATTTTAAATAACATCCTAATGCGTGGTAGTTGCTCTTCGTATCACATTTCCTTTTTTACTGCTAGTCTAACGCATCTCACATATGCGCTATAAACTAGATGGAATTAAGACTAAGACTAAAACTAAGACTAAGACTGCTTTATTGATCCTTACGGAAATTTGTTGTGATTACAAGGACTCGTTTCTCATATAAAGACAACACAACAGAAAAATACACATAAATACAACAGACAACATAAAGAGTTCATTCAGCGACTACACACAGGTATCTTGGTGCATTTCATGTTCCCTGATCAATGAGTGGCGGTGATAGAGTCTGACCGAATGAGGTACGAACGAGTTTTTGTACTGCTCCGTTCTTGTTTTGATTGACAGTAGTCGCCCACTTCGCGACGACCTGGCGTAGTTCTGAGGGAGCGGGTGGCCGTTCACAATTAAAAACTACAATGCGAATGAACCTCATTCACATATCGTAAACAAACAACATTTAGCCACGTGATTCTATATATCTTCTATACAAATTATGTAATCCATAGTGGCTGTCACGTGATACGTATTTTTCATCGTTTTATCAATATTATGACGTGGCTAAATGTGTTTATTTACGATTGGTGAATGAGGTCCATTGTATTAATAAAATGCATATAGGATTTGTATTAGAAAAGATACCAACAACTGAGCTAGATAGCCCTAAGAGTGAAACTCCAGGGCACGAGACGTAGAGGAAGACCAAAAAGAACGCAGTGCACCAGATGAAGCCGAGAGGACAGGAAAGAGCTGGGAAGCCAATGACGAACTAGCAATAGACCGTGGAGAGTGGCGTGCCCTTACTGAGGCCCTTTGTTCCATGAGAAACTCAAAGGAAACATAATGATGATGATGTTGTATTGCAGAATGAATGTACCAATATCATAATAAAATGTTTCTTTAACCCTTCCACTTGCAAACTTTCTCTCCCCTCTCACTTCTAACGGACACGCCCCCCCCCCCCCCTCTCACTAAAAAATGACATTAGAATGGTCATAAGGGTAAGTGAGCACCCGAACCTGCTGTGAAGAAACAAAAAGAGATAGATGCCCTTTGGTGATAGACGCGAGGGAATTACATCTTCACATGCAGGCGCAAATGACGGCAATGACCTCAATATCTCCAACTCAAGCCCACCATGCCTTTACGTTAGATTCAAGTCTGTCAGAACACGGCATGACACAAAACTATACATGTATAGGGTAAATAATACATACATGGGGTAAATAATACATATATGGGGTAAAGACGTCTCGCTCTGAAGAGCTGATTATTTTGGCAAAGTGACAGAAAGCACGGTGATTTTTTTTTTTGGGGGGGGGGGGGGGGAATGTTGATGAAGGGAATTTCCAGATAAAGATTGAAAGGGTTATATGGGGGAGGGGGGAGCGGTTTACGATTGATAACTGACCTACATTGTTTGAGGGAACACGATTTTTGTTTTTCTATTATATTTTGTATACTTAATCTACAAAAAAAAAACAATTCTCACTAACACAATGGCCTTACAAAATTACTCCTCAAAACTATAAATGTGTGTACTGTTTATACCATGACCCTCAATGTCTATATACAAAATAGTTTCCTATAATATGACATATTTCTTTTTACGGTAGTCTGTAAATAGATATAATTTAATTGAATGGCATCGAATAGTCTCTCTCTCTCTCTCTCTCCCCTTTATTTATCGAACGCTCTCGTAGACGGCATTGACGTCAACATAGTAATTCTAGCGCTCATCCGTCTAACTGCAAACTCCCCCATCCATCCATTCATGTATACATATATCCGTCCATGTATCCGTCATTCCATTCAATCCGTCGATCCATCAAACCACTAATTCATTCATTCATACCTTTGTCCAATTATTCATTAATCTTATCACCCAGACCGGATACACACACACACACACAAATCCCAACAAACTACTAGATATTTAGAGTTGTATTAAATGTCCTACTGCGTAGCCATAGTGTGTAGTGTAGTGTGTACCTTTTTTTAAATGGCCTATAATTGTTGCCAAGGACAAACGCAGAGGCGAAAAGAAAATCTAAATCGACCACCTGCGGACAATGGTTATGCTTGCCCTAGGTGTGGCGAAATATGTAGGTCATAGCTGGGCCTGCGCAGCCACGGGAAATACTGCACTCCTCACTAATCTTCGGACTCGAAGACAAGCCTTATTATTATAACTAGTCGACCGGCGGCATAGCATACGCCGCTATTTTGCAGGGCCGGTCTTAGGCCACTGCAACCTATGTGACTGAAGGATCCACACTTTCATGGAACCCATGCTAATTCAAGGTGTATAAATTATTAAATGTATAACTTAAAACAGATTTCCAGGAGCTCCTAGAAATCTTTCGAAATTGCAAAATATACGAAAAAGTCCTTAAAATATACGGAAATACATAGAAAAAATGTGTCATTTTGGGGTGTCATTCAATATGAAAAACGTCAATCGCGCTATTAATAAAAACGGCATTATGCATTAGCCGTAATTGTGTAATCAGGTGAAAGAAGCTTCTCGCGCCTCAAACTAATGTAGAATTACTTGAGGTCAACAATTCTCAAACATTTGGTAATTCTTGCTATTGAGCGGGATCTATGTTGGAATCAGAATTATTATGATATACTGTATGACTTCGCTACATGCAAGGCTCGTAAAGTAATTCTGTACGTAGTAAAGAATGAATAAAATGCATAGACAAATTTATTTTCTAATACAATTTCTTAAATTTGACTCATTGTCCGCTTCCCTACCCAAACCTGGCCCGCGAAATCCGTTTCGAATAGGGCCCCACAATGCTTAAGTCCGGCCCTGCTATTTAGTGTTTGTAAAATGTTTTACATGTTTCGGATGTTCCTTCAGAGTTGACGATAGTTTACTTCTAGTCCAAACCTCCCGCATGGGATGGGAGCGGGCAGGGTTTGACAGTCCAGCGCGCAGCCATCTGTAGCGAGCTGTGAAAACGTGTTCTCCCCCCCCCCCTCTTGTTTTTTTTTCGTGGGGGGACTATCCGCAGAAATAAGAGAGTAATCTTTCCTTTACTTTTTACTTCTCGTCCAAACTCTTGAGGGAAGAAGAGAATTATATATATATATAGATTGTCATGAATGGATGTGTATATGTGTGTGTATATGTGTGTATATGTCTGTGTAATCTGTTTCTACTTGTATGTGTCGGTTAGAATGTCTTAAACGAATGACCGGAAGTGTGTTCGTTTTCACGAAGTAAAGAGGCCAGTGTTTGTCATATACTATCAAAAGTAATAAAGTGCTGTGTTCATTTTTAGCGCATGTACATATATTTTTTGCGAAATGCAATAGTTATGAACCATTAGCAAATAAGCGTATACATAACTCAATTTGTTTATATTTTTTATTCTCTTATAGTTTGGGACCACATGAAAACATACGTAAAACAAATCTTAAATTTAATGATAGAAGACATTGGTTTGGTCAGCGTGGGTCAACCGGTACCCAAGTACAAGAAACCGAGCAAATGTCTTATTTAGTGGATCACCTCGTCTGGTACTTTCCTTACCCCCCACACCCTTTCCAGCCTGGGATACCAGAAGACGATGCCATCTAATAATACACTTATCCAGCCTGGGATACCAGAAGACGATGCCATCTGATAATACACTTATCCAGAGAGAAACAAGGGGAAATAAAACAATATTTATAGGAGCCATTGTGCTCTGGAGCATATTAAATAATCTTTTACGGCTGGACTCTTTATGGCGCTCTCCGGACAGAGGCGATCTAGGAAAGGCCATAGAGTATCCGGACAATAAGTATAATGTGATTTTTAAATTCAAACTAATAAAAGATGTTAAGCACGCAAACTATAAAAAATACTTAATAGAAAAAAGTAATACGATGTGTAGTTATATAAATTAGCTTGGATCAGTCATGTCATTAAATTTGTTATAGATTTTGACCAACAATAATAAATCTGTGAGATTAGAACTATTTTTACCCATTGTTTTTGTCTCCTCGGCCGACGCGCTAAACACTCTGCTGATGAGATACTTATGAATATAGAAGATTGTAGGAATATATATTGTTTGTTTCAATTTAGCTTATACCACCATTTCAGTCAAGTACTATTTGTTTCCCTTTTTCGAGATTCCTAAAATAATGTTGTTGTTTTTTACCAAAAGGTAATTAACTAATTAATTAATGTTTTTATTAATTTTTGTGTTGTCAGGTAAAAGAAATATTTGTGTACACTTTCTGCTTCATTTTAAATTGGGTGTGGGAGAAATAACGTGTACAAACTTTTCACCTGAAAGACAGACAGAGAGAGTTGATTTAAGCTTTGTAATTAGTCTAAGTTTTGGCCTTTGCGCTTATCACACACCGCCCTCGTAAACCTTTAGCCACTAATTAGGGGAAATTCAACACGACAGGACATTTAGGACGCCCAAGTGAAGGTTTAACAAACCTGTTATGTTTGACGATATCACATGCGCGTCCTTTATACATGCACCAGTTCGATATATCCAACACCTCAGCAATATCACGTCGCAATAATGTAAATCACTCCCACGATAGAACTGCTTATTGGCGGAATGGAAAGAACTCGAAGCGCATATCGTTATCTCTGCAGACGACAATTCCCAACTCTCAAGTCTGCACAGCTCGGGAAGGGTCATTACTGTCTGGGGGACAACTGTTGCAAACGAGGTTCTCTAAATCAACAGCTTTTAAGATAGGTGCACCTCAACATGGGAGCATTACGAGTCTAACGCAGGGCCTCTCAATTTGATGGACGAATTTAAGCAGGACTATAAAAAAACACCAGCTTTATAAACTGTAAAATGTTTTACATGTTTCGGATCAGATATTCTACTTCCTAGCCCAAACCTTCCCCAGGACGACGGGGGTTGGAAGCGGGCAGGTTATGAACACGGGGCCAGGGAGACGACCGAACGACAGTCTAGCTCGAGCACCGCACGACCAGGCACTTGTAAATTATTACGCACGTGACTAAATGAATTTAAAAATAGTGTTTTATTTCAATAACGTGTAGGCGTAGGCGAGTAATGAGAAAGTGGGACACCATTGCTGTAGCATGGCACTATACGACCACTTAAGAGGGTTATAAGAAAAAAGGTTTGAGAATCACAATGTCTGGTTCGAAGCAGAATGTCAAGGCAACGACGTTCGTCGGTCCAGTTTTTGGCGCCGTGGTCATTATAGCGACATCGTTTTGGCGCTGTGGTCATTATAGCGACATCGTTTTGGCGAAGTGGTCATTTTTTCGCTGAATTTATTTTTTAAACATTAGGTGTTTTAGACACATTATAAAATATGTTCATTTTAATTCGCATTTCAAAAAAATGAAACATATACATGATTTTTTTATGTGTGCTTGTGTTCAGATAATTTTTTATTTTTTTTTTGCAAAAAAAGGGGGGGGGGGAACAATAGTTTTATTTTTGCCCTTTAGATTTCTGTTTTAAGTTTATAGTGTTATTATTTTATATTACTTAACATCCTACTATTACAGTATGAGTTATAATATTGTCTATTAACTCATGTTAGATATGTATATGTGTGTGTTTAAGTTTGTTATCAGTTCATTTAATTAGCCAAAATTTTAGCTAGGGCTAAACTCGAGGTTCTCGTGTTGGTGAAAGAAACGTTTAATTACTAAGAAACTACGTCACAGTAGTTAAGCGTTAGAGACTGCTTTTGTAAATAGGGCAACTACTGAGTTTACTTTCCAACAAATACGATCCATACTGAGACTACTCTCTTATAATAGGGTTCCAGGTATCTGGCTGTGCTCTGAAGTGGTTAGCCTGTCTTCGAGTCGAACTTGAGATGGCTAGATAGGTTGCCAAGCAGCTTTGATAATTATAAATATTGCTTTAAAAGTCAGTGCATTGCCATGTCCTCTACGAATTAATTAAAAGTAAAATTGATAATTTAGATTAATAAAGCTAACAGAATGAAAGACATATAATACTGAACTTTTCTTGATCCACGTCTTGTAACGCAAATGTCTCTATTCCTTTCTTTGACCACATCCGGGCATTGGCAAACAAAAAAAAATGTTTGCAGTTCACGACAAAAATGTTGAAATTATAACTTTGATGAAATCCTGCCGTTCTGAAATATTTGCATTGCCATCCAAGGCTAACATTATTATACCATTAGCTCCCGGCAATGATTACATTTCAACTACTTTAAAAAAGAAATAATTACATCATCGAGCAAAAAAAACAACTCCCTCGTAATTCATTATTCTAATTCAGCCTTGCAATTAGCAAAGCCAGCAGCTATTCATTAAGTCACAGATTGTTTGCGAAAGATTCATGAGAGGTGTGAGCCAATGGTCTCACATACAAAGATACGCATCACAAACGAAGAGATTAGTGACATGATTATTACAGCAATTGGACCCCACGATCACCTGCTAACTACTGTCAAAAAAACGCAAACTAAAACTCTATGACCATATTGCAAGGTCTTCAGGACTCGCAAAGACCTTCCTTCAGGGAACAGTACCAAGAAAAAGAAGAAGAGGATGCCAGAAAAAGCGATGAGAAGGCAACAGAAAAGAATGGACGGGCCTGCCATTGAAAGAGGTTCTATCTAAGGCAAAAAGACAAAAAGGAATGGAGAAAGACGGTCAATAAATCATGTGTCCAACGGTCCAACAGACTAAGGGATAGGTGAAGGTGAGTGATTGTTCTAAGTTCAAGTACAGTTTGGGAAATTATTTAAGAAAATTTGGTCCTAACTCTGACATCCTGCAGAAGTGCAATGGATGAAGGCGAGGCCATCATGACTGCAGGCCGAATCGTATACAACTGTGAATGAAAGTTGAATGGTGTAACGTTGCAGAATGCGAATGTCCTGTAATGCTGGGTTATTGCTTCCTGAAGTATTCTTGACACGTGACGTAACAAATACTATAAACTGACCTAAGTCCGTTTCAGCAGACAAATATGAAGTTTATTTTACAACACAATAATAATAATACTGCACTCCTTGTTAGTGCTACAAGTCAAGAAATAATAAACAATCCTATCCGCATAACAGCGGTATCAAATGTATCCAATATATGTTACAAATCACGTCCGCATCTCAGCGGGTAACAATAAGGACAATTACTACTAGTGACACTGGAGCTCCAACTACAGATATCCATTGAAATAAGAATAATACTTAATATTCAATAAACACAAAATGAAATCAGCTCTCAAAATATAATTAATCAACAATCACCAGTCCATCGACTTTCATGCTATATACATATATATACACCAGTCCAGGAAGCAACGTTCAATCATCCTGGGCCGGGAGCAAGACCTTACTTACTTGACTTGACTTGACTGAACTCAAAGTCAACTTTATTCATTCTACTTCCTGTTTTCTACATCAGGTATTCCACGTGTCTTTTAAGCTCTTAACATGACGTGAACTTTAGATCATGCAATGTCAACAAAGACTGTGACAACTACAAGACTGGGCAATATCGTGGTCTGTATTGAGTAGACAAGTTACAAAATGTGTTTTCTTAATGTTGGTGGTGACAGACATAGGCATGATCTAAATGAACTTATTTTTTCGATATCGAATTGTTTAATTTTATTCACATGACCCAATCGAGAACAGTCGTCATATAAGGAGACCTATATCTGTCAAGTACCAGGGCTTCCATAACGAATGCACTGCATTATTAACTATATCGTAGTGATCATACTCCTAGTAACATTGATATACCTATTTTAGTGATTTTTTGTTTTAGATCAGGAGTGGCCAAACTTTTGCTTCTTTGCGACAATAGCGTATAGAGAAAAGCTAAAGGCATGAAATAGCGCTAAAAACAAAACAATTGGTAAAAATATTATTAATCGCTCAGTTATATTGTTCTTGGTCTGTACCTTTTACAAATTTCATACCATGACTGATCCAAAACTAATGGATACAATGACACTTCCTAGAATTGTTAGTTTCTTCTAAAAGTTTTCTTTACGTTTTTCTCGTAATCTCTCGTCTAATTCAGATCTTAACATTGAATAACGTTCAGTTCTTCAAGGTGCAAGCATGTGAGTGTATATATATATATATATATATATATATATATATATATATATATATATATATATATGTAAATATTATCATTGGTAAAAAAAAAATAGATTAACTATCTAAGTCTCTCTTTGAAAACAATTTTTCAATATGGCTAATAAAAATAATAATTTATAATTTCCCATCGTTTTGGGGCTGGTGGGGACCTCTATGGTGGACCCTGCATTTTGTGTAATATTTAATTTTTAATATAAAAGCATTATTTGAAGCACTTGATGGGGGCCCGGGAGATTTTTAAATTTCCCCCCTCCTACCCTCACCCTAACTACGCCACTGAGCATTAGTCTAAAAAAAATCCCCGTCTTTCAAGTAGAATTTTTGAATTTCGGTATCTTTCTTTTTTTTAGTACCATTACAAGACGAATTCAATCGAAAACGGATCAATGCCAGCAGAAGAGATACTTAATATAAGACTTTTACTACAAATGACCAGATAATACACAGATAGGGGAGCGAGTGGGAACCACAGAAGGGAAAGAACTCTGGCACACTGTCGGAGATAAAAGCCGAAGTAAAATAAATCATGGGGAAAATCATAGCAGAACCAAGAGATCTATGTGTTCTTTAATATTTGATGCTACTGGACGGCAACACTTATTGTCCCGCCTAAATACAGAATTGTTTATGTAGTGACCAGCTTAGAAAAACAAACAAGTTTCTGTAGACAACCACAATTGTTAACAAAACAAAGCAACAACAACAAAAAAAAAAAAGCTTGTATGAAGCGTACTCATATCAATTAATCAGAGTCAGACTGATACTAATATTTGTAATAGATCTAGACTAACAATATAAACCTATATGAAAATTTAAAAAAGGGGAAAACGACCCGAATTCGAACTCATTGCTTAAGCCTTTTTAGGCTTCTAAAGCCTACACGATAATCACTCTGCTAGTGGAGAATTTAAATACATGTAAGATTGTATAGTTATCTAATCTCTTGTTAAAATTGTTCAGGTTTGTGCTCACTAAGACTCAGACGAGGACCTATAAAGGGGGACTATTTCTTCATATACCACCACTCAGTCAATTACAATTTCTTCCCCCTGTTCGAGATACCAAAAAATTGTTACTAATAGTTAATCTCACGTCAGATGTTAATGAATGGTATATGATGCTTCTTTATTTTGTGCATCATTATATCTTAATAATTGTGTATGCATATTTATTCGGCCTTTCTAGTTTTCTAATATTTCCTGATTTAATATTCTAAATGATTCCATTGTACGAACGCTGCCGAGATGCCATCAATTACGTTGTATCTTGTGCCTTCAGATTTAAATCTAGAGCACTGGCATTGTAATAACTAGGTGACCATATCATTGACACAATCTAAACCCACCAAAATACATAAATAAAACCTCGTCACCATTCCTAGATCATAAAATATTAAAATAACCCCTGTTGTCCGAACAGTTAATATACGGACGACATATTTAATAATTTATTGCACGGATAACCTATTCCCAGCTGAACGAAACGAACGTCATCAATCTCTAAACAAAATCGAAATGGTAACGAAATGAATATAGATCACGAATGTTAAAATTTAATGCGTGTTTACAAACAAGTCTATCTTGTTTTATCCATAGTCGATGTTTATTTAACTGATGTCTATGTTTTATTTTTCCATCACCAAATGAATCTAAGATCTCTAGCAAACGTTGTATTCGGACTGGCACATAGCATAAAGCAGCTGTTGTATTAAGTTTATTTTTAGTTGGAACAAACATGGTTTCTTTGGAATAGAAGCGGGCAAGTTAATTCCATAAAAGGAGCGAGATTGATTGTTTCTAGTTGATAAATATAGTAAGAGGTAGATAATAAGTTTTGGAAAGAACTGGGAAAGTCAGTTGTAATTATGAGCTTGAACAAAGAGAGTTAACTTGTTTAATTGTGTGTGTATTTTATCAGAGTGAATCCAAATTCCAGAATTAAAGCTCTGTATTTATTATTACAAGACTGTGCTGTTTGAATTTATAGTTAACATTGAAATCTACGACATTACAATATTATTTTGAGTTCTCATTAATTGTTTTAAAATAGAAATCTAAACTAAATGATAACATTAGAAACGCATTGTCTGATCAGCACAATCTCATCGTAACATTAAGACATCATCACATCTAGCACTCAAATAGAAACGATCTGACATTATCTGTGTTGTTAAAGTCACATTATCCAGATTCTCTATTCATTGTTGCCCTAGTCCCCAGGTTTAGCTAGAACCTCAAGAATCTTTCGCCCTTTCCACACCAAGAATGGAGAAGCGAATGTCCAGAAGTCTCCAGGGTAGAGTCATTGTTAACTGATTTCAACCCCCCTCCCACACATCAATATCCCCCCCCCCCTTTTTTTTTTTCTTTATTCTCCTGTTTCTTTTTTATCTCTAATGTTTTGACGAGTTTTGATTCTGCCATATTTCGAGTAGTTTGAAATTAAAGTGTATCCCCTTTTTAGAATCCTGGTGATAGACTGCAACTCAGGCGTGGTAACTGTTTCTTTGAGAAATAAGAAAACACACGTGAAAGGCGATTTGAAATGTTAATAGGATAAAAAATAACTTTTTTTTAGACTTTTCGGAGAAAGTTGAAAAGAGGCTTGTATCATGCTAAAGTTCACTTGGCGAATTTACTTTTGCTACAATATACAAGGCAGAAAAGATCAGAAAAAGTTTATAACAGGAAACCAATGGACCTCATTCACCAATCGTAAACAAACAACATTTAGCCACGTGATTCTCTATATCTTCTATACAAATTATGTAATCCATAGTGGCTGTCACGTGATACTTATTTTTCATTGTTTTGTCAATATTATGACGTGGCGAATTGTGTTTATTTACGATTGGTGAATGAGGTCCATTGTGTAGAAAATGGAGAGTTATTGATAAAAGGCAAATTACATATGTTGAGAGGCATCGTTTAGCCAACGGCGTCACCTCAGCCACTAATTACAATTTTTCCAAAATAAAATGTAAAAATTAAATGAATCGTTATAATTATATGGCAAACTTTTCGGGTATTGATTAACGCAAATTTCATCAAATATTAATTAAATTTATATAGCGCTATTAACAAAAAAAAAGTGTGGCCTCAAGGCGTTATAAAAACATGAGTCATAATCACGAGAGTTCAAATGACTAATTTAAAAAAGGTTTTTACAAACCTATTATTAACTGACTCTGTCTGTCTGTTTGTCTGTCTGGGTGGATTTTTTACGCTTTTTTTTTATTCCTCCCACTTCCCGTTCGGATCAAGTTTAAAGTGTGCTATTCATAGTCGCTGACGACAGACAACACACAATTCTATTAAAAGAAAATAATTAACAGTTTAGTTAATCATTTTTAAAAAAAAAAAGTTCCCCTATTAGACCTTGAGATCTACGGGCCCGGTGATGTAAAAGACATCTGATTCTGTTGCCCACTGTTAATGAGGATGTCATGTGGCAGACTCAGAGGCGCAAAAGGATCAGTAAATAAATAACTCCAGTCTTAACCAGGATTCGAGCCCGGGACCTCCGGTTCAGAAGTCAAGCGCTTTACAGCTCAGCCACAGCGCCTCTGGTTAATCATATAGTGGTCAATAAATGAATTTTGTTTTCTGAAGAAAAAGGGGATATAAAATATACGTTGTTTTTGTCTAAATTGTACATTTTGCTTGGTTTAGCTTTTATTTTGCTCTTTTGGTTATGAAAAAAAAAAAAAGATTTTGACCATCTGTGAACAATTTCTGATAATGACTTTAAAAATAAGGCGCATTTCGACAACAAATAATTGTGCAGAGTTTAGTTTTCCCACCGTGAATGGTAGTGAGAGAGATCCCATTTATAGCAAAGTGGTCGAACTTGAACTTAGCTTGTCATAGCTACCTATGAAGGGGTCTCGAGGTTCGACACCAGACTCGAGCAGAGTTGTGTTTACTGAGCGCCTTAAGGCAGCACGGAAAACCTTCTCCCAGATGCCCCTTTCCCCACTGGTCCACAAATGAGATTGGAACATTGGGCTCTGTGTCCACCGTAAGCATGAAAGTAGCGCTCTATAAAATCTATAATTATGATTTGTAACAGTTAGACAGTGGGTTGATACTGTAACTTAGTAAAAAAAAAAAACCGCAAAAATTAAAATGGTTGACTGTAATGTAGATATTGTTGCTTCGTTTAACTCTCTAATGTTTAGTATATACTAATAATATTAAAATTAACACATAATACATAAATTCTAGTCAACCAAGGCAATAGCTATCCCCACAAATAATCGCTCAGTTCAGGGGCAAGGGCAAGTAATCGCTACACGACGTAACGCGGAGTTGTCTCTATAGTTGATAGGATTTATCGGTGGGTAATAGTAGATACAGGGGTGGAGACAGTTGCCATTTGTCAAATCGTCCTCCTTTTCCCTCCTTATCCAACGCCGACCTTGCCTTCTTCTTCTGCAAGACATATTTCTTTCTGAAACATACCAACACATTATCTAGCATCAACTATTCCTGCCCGACTTGGAATGTGACCGGAACATACCAACAAATTATCTGGCATCAACTATTCCTGCACAACTTGGATAGTGACCGGAACTTACCAACATATTATCTGGCATTAACTATTCCTGCACGACTAGGATAGTGACCGGAACATACTAACATATTATCTGGCATCAACTATTTCTGCACGACTTGGATAGTGACCGGAACTTACCAACGTATTATCTGGCATCAACTATTCCTGCACGACTTGGATAGTGACCGGAACTTACCAACGTATTATCTGGCATCAACTATTCCTGCACGACTTGGATAGTGACCGGAACTTACCAACATATTATCTGGCATCAACTATTCCTGCACGACTTGAATAGTGACGATAAAAAACGGAATTAATTTAAAGTTAAAAAAAAAAAATAAAAAAAAAATTCAAATCTTGTCTATGGTTGAAGAGGACAGGACTAGAGCTTATAACTCATAACATGTATATCATAGTAAAGTAAATTATATAGTAAAGTAAAGTATACAGAAAATACAAATAAAAGTATAGTAAAGTATATTAGTAATAGTAACGTATATAGTAGAGTATATAGTAAAGTATAAAGTATAGTAAAGTATAAAGTATAATAAAGTATAAACTATAGTAAAGTAAATAGTAAAGTATAAAGTATAGTAAAGTATAAAGTATAATAAAGTATAAACTATAGTAAAGTAAATAGTAAAGTAAAGTATATAGTAAAGTAAAGTATAAATAATAGTGAAGTAATTGAAAAGTAACTTATATAGTAATGTATGTAGAAATAAAATGTATATAATCAAATTAAGTATACAGTATAGTAAAGAACTAACAGTGTTAAGCAGTAAACACTTAGGTTAAAGCGAGATAAGTGCTCCTTAGCAGGCTCTACATTACACATGGAATTATAGGTAACTGTGCTCTTTATACCTTCTTTAAGCAATAGCCAATTAGTTTATCGATTGGTCGTTAGTAAGTAACAACAAAATAATTTATATATATATATATATGAGGCCGTAATTTATCTCAATGATGCAATTTGTAACAGACAAGACAATCAGTGGAGATAAAGCTTGCAGTATAAGGAGATACGACAGCCATATAGCAGCAATATTAAAAATACTTTCGTAGATATTGTTATCTTCTTTTTGTGGTAATCGGAAATGATATCTTAAAAAGTGTTATATTATATGACCATATGTGAAGTTGTCTCACTCAATTTAGAAAATATATTCATTCTTTATACATGTATATAGGTGTAGGTGTTAACATCGTCTGTAACTACGTGCTATGAATTTCGAATCTTTATTATTTTTTTTTTTTTATTTGCTTAAATTATGCCCTAGTAGAATTTGAATTTGGTATTGAGTTTTATTATTTTTTAAAATAATATTAATAAAATACAGTGAAAAAAAAAAAGATATATTTTATTTAAAAAAAAATTGTTGGAATGTTTTGATAGTTCCCCGTTTTAGTGCTAAATATAAAGAGTTAAAAAGGAGTGAAAGCGTCCTCGGAAGAGTCCGGGGCTTCAGTCAGACACACATACACAAACAGAAACACCACATCACTTAAGTCAGTTTCTTTGAATCCATATACGAACTTAATTTACAACACATACACACATACCCACCTTAAACACACACATACTATTGTACACCTTTCATGCCATAATAGAAAGATGCTTTACACTATTGGTCAGATAATTGTATTGATCGAATGGGTCCAAACACACACACACACACACACATACACACACACACATCCCTCACAAAGTCTCACTAACAAACAAGCAGTCCTCTAGAATAGTAATGATGTATAGATATTACATCTTTTTACTTGACACCCAGACTAGAGACTTTTTGTGTGTGTATATCTTCCAGTTGGATCGGTTTACTTGCCACTCTTACCCTCCACCCCCTACACCAATCTAGTAGCCAAACTAGAAATCAATGTTCGTACATCATACTTGCTCTCATTTCGATTATTTAACTTTAAGCTCAGCCTGTATCCCTCACGTTTTAATCGAATCTAGGAAATTTTTGAAATGTTAGGCACCAGTAATTTGGGCACAGGTTATTTAGGACTGGAAAATCGGCATGAGGACATTTTGGCACTTAAAAATTTAGACACCGGTAAATCGGATACTTTATGACTCATGAAAATGCAGCTAAATATTGTTATAATTGGTATTTTAAATAAAACACCATCGTAGCATGGATAAAAAGTACTTATATAAGTTTTTAAATTATCAAAATTAGGGTCGCTATGAAAAAGCTTCTTATTTTTAGGTGGCTAATATTGGGCCTTGTCAAAAAGTGCCAAATTTACCGTTGTCTAAAATTCCGGGTGTCTAAATTTTTGGGTGCCCAAATTTCGGGTGTCTAAATGTCCAATGCAAAATTGCCAGTCCCTAATTTCCAGATACCGTTTTAATCAGACGATATAATATAATTACATGCTAAAATATTTCAACCAGACTTTTTGGGATTTTTATTATCATTTTAATTAATTTAAATTTTAGGAAATATCAGTATTATGTGTTATATTTTTATTGAATCTTTGGAATTATGTCATCAGAATACAATTTATACGTGAAATTAGTCAGCCATTTTTATATAAATCTTTTTTAGTCTTGTGGAATAGATTCTTGACTTAATGAAAAGCCACAAGTACGGAATCCTTAGTTCTGCTACAAGTAGAGCTATTCTCTGAGATTTGCTTAAATATATGCTCTTAACACAAGTGAAGTCTGTGCAGGATATTGTGATGTTAGGAAAGATAATCTGAGCAATGCTTATGGGGAAAGTGTACATTTTGTACTAGACGCGCTGTTGGGAGAATGTAATCTGTGCACTAGAGGTTGCTTTTGGGTAAATTATTATTTCCTCTAACGTCATTTAAAAGACCAAAGAGGAAATAATTTAGCATTTTCAAAAAGCATCCTTTTAGCAGAGGACATTCAAGCCGCTGAGGGGTTACGGTTGTTTCAACACTGGTGAAAGCGTTACATTAACTCTTTCTCTCCTAACTGACGACACTAGCGTTGATTCGACCAAAGTATGGTAAATAATTACGGAGAGAAAGAGTTAAAAGTCTGTCTGATCGTGCTGATGGATCGTCCAGTCGTTCTGATGGTCCTGGGTTCAAACCCTTGCCGCTGCAATCCTCAGATGAGGAATGTCTTTAAATCTTTTCTTTAAATCTGAAGGAACATCAATAACACGTAAGACATTGTTTATATATCAATGAAATATGCAAGAACGTAGGAGTACAAAAGCCTTAACTCTTTCTCTCCTAACTGACGATACCAGCGTTGATTCCACCAGAATGTGGTAAATAATTACGAAGAGAAAGAGTTAAAACTCAAAATAGCATTTGCATACAAGCAGGCCAACAGTTCAATCTTCTAGAAACTCAAAGCCAGACACTAGGACTAGAACCGCCTTAAACTTAATAAAAATGCAAAATAAAAAGGAAGTGAACATCGAATCCAAAGACGCAGAAAATAAGTCCTGAAGTGTTCGAAAGACAAAAAGAGAAAATCGAATGGACCCGTTGACAGGTCAGCGAGAAGTTGCGCGGCCAATATATCGCTTAGAATTGGACATTTACATTTGGCTTTCGGTGTTTGCCGACTGGACACTTTAGACACTGCTGCTAAAGAGTTCAAGGCTCTGGCTAACACAATTCGCTGGGTGTTAAAACGGTGGAATTTAATGAAAGAAAGATTCGATCGAATGTGTCAACTTCAACTCTTGCTTAGATTGAAGCGTGCACATGTAAGTATGGGTGTATGTTTAGTTTGGTGGCTGAGGGGGTAGAGCGCTAAGCTGTCACACCAAAGATTATGGTAGAATCTGGATTCGTTAATTGAAAAGCGCGTCCCAGGCTTTGGCTGTAGTTGTTAAATACATTGCATGTTACATGTATCTTATGCTTGATTAAAACACTTTTAAATAGTCCCAACGTAATTATTTTTAAGGCTGCCTTGCACTAGAAAAGTATTGAGTATAGTACATAGTACATAGTGAACAGTAATTTGCTTCGACTGTGAGGCGCGGTGGCTGAGTGGTAAAGCGGTTGGCTTACGAACCCTGGTGAAGCCATTTGGATTTTTAATTTCGGGATCTTAGGGAGCCCCTGAGTCCACCCAGCTCTAATGGGTACCTGACATTAGTTGGGGGAAAGTAAAGGCGAATAGTCGTTATGGTGGCCACAAAGGCACTCTCAACCGACCTTTACATCATCCGCCCTATAGATCGCAAGGTCTGAAAGGGGACGTTTTTACCTTCGGCTGTTAAACGACCTTTTAACATGTAACATTTCTTTTGACTACTAAGAACTGTTTCGGAGAGGCTTGTAATAATAAGTAAAGTTCCCCTTTCAGACCTTGTGATCTATATGGCAGATGATATAAAGGTCATCTGTTTCTGTGGTCCATGGTTAACTATTAATAATAGGACTCAGCAATACAGCAATATCAATATTGTTACATTCGCCTTTTACTATTCATGATGACTTTAATTCTATTCCCATTATCTACTATGTTAATTCTACTTCTTTAAATATATTATTCAATGACCTAATTGTAAACTAACTAGAAAGTACACATTTTTGTTTCATATTTTTTTTTTGTACAAATCTGTACTTTACGTTCAGAATTTTAAAAAATGTCATTTACTGGCAAACTTAAAAATAGTAACAGATGTAATACTGCCTTTATGTTAATGTGTAATTAATTGGGAGCAGTTTACCGAATTTTTTTTTTTTTTTTCTAATACCAAAATGTGTGCATTTTTAAAAAATTGAATACTAGAAAAATAAAATATCCCATCAATTATATGACAAAAATCGCCTATTTCCAAGACGTCTTAATCATTTTTAAAGAGATATTTCTAAAAAAAAAATTTATAATAATCAAGTTCTCGTGTTTAAGAAGATCAAGTTTCAACCAAAAAAAATGTTGAATTATAAATCTTTAATGGAAATAAATTCTTTAATGTAGTCATGATGTAATATTTTTTAAAACGGCTTATACGCCTTAAAAGGAACCCGTTTTTATTCGATCAAAGGCGATTCTATGTTCTAGTTTACCTCGTCGTTCTGTAAATGACTTTTCTTCAAGTAAATGGGATGTAGGATTTACCACATGGTTCAGTGAGTGACGTTTCTTCAAGTACATGGGATGTGTCGGAAAATGGCAAGAACCGCTTTTCTACCTAACTAGGGGTGCGACGGAAAGCACTTTTTGATATCCAGCCGGGGCAGGATATGGCCGGATATGACCGGATAGTAAAATATGATATCCGACCGGAGATGGAGCTCGAGCCGGTGACGGATACCAACAAGTTTAGAAAATAGATCAAGCTATTGAACATTTAGCTAAACTGCTAAATATTATACAGGGGCGTAGCTAAGAAATTTCCATCGATTGGGCGCCCGGGGTGCTTGACCTCTTTGGGGGCCCCTGCATTTTGCGTAAAATTTAATTTTTAATGTAAAAAAAAAAACCACTTATCAGCGGGTCCCCCTCAAGTGGGGGCCCGGGGGGATTTTCAAATTTCCCCCTACTCCCCCCACCCTAGCTACGCCACTGATATTATACCTAAATTCCTATTATTATTATTATTATTATTATTATTATTATTATTATTACCTTATTGTTTTAAACACTGTTACTGATTGATGAATTAAAGCTTAACAAAAAGGCTTATCACCAACTAATATGTGTAACATGAGTGTGTGTGTATGTAATAGGCCACCAACGTGTAAAGGGTGTGTGTGTATGAAATAGGCCACCAACGTGTAAAGGGTGTGTGTGTATGTAATAGGCCACCAACGTGTAAAGGGTGTGTGTGTATGTAATAGGCCACCAACGTGTAAAGGGTGTGTGTGTGTATGTAATAGGCCACCAACGTGTAAAGGGTGTGTGTGTATGTAATAGGCCACCAACGTGTAAAGGGTGTGTGTGTATGTAATAGGCCACCAACGTGTAAAGGGTGTGTGTGTATGTAATAGGCCACCAACGTGTAAAGGGTGTGTGTGTATGTAATAGGCCACCAACGTGTAAAGGGTGTGTGTGTGTGTGGGACGACCAAAGCAAAGAAATGTACACGAGTAGCTAGTGACTAAAATGTAAGTCTCTCTCAAGTAAAGTGCAATCTGGGTTGTATAGTGGGTAGATATACGTGTTCATGTATTTCAGACCAACAACTGGTCATCAGGCTTGTAATTGAAAATGCCAAGTTTCTGCTCGCTTCTGGTGCTGGCATCAGGCTCTTAATAATGATAGTGGCTATTAGTCAACAGTGGGAATCTGAAGCGTTGTTGGTCAATATTTAGTGGTTAAGATTAATTCATTTTCGGCATTTGATTCACAGCTGGAACATCAAGTATAGGCCTACCTATTTATTAGTTCAATCATAGATGGTACGGAAGCATAGATTAATTTGTAGTCTGTAAGCCTGTTATTGAGAGATAGGTTTGGATCTAAGAGCGTTAGGAAAACCAGCTCTTAAAAAAAAAATGCATCCAACCCTCGCTACCCCCCCCCCTCCCCGAAAACAAAAAAAACAAAAAACAATAGACTGTGTGTTCGACTGATTTTAACAACCTGGTTAGATAGATGTAGTGGGCCTACACGTGTAGTCCTAGTGTAGTGTGTATATGACCATCGCGCGTTTTATTTTCATTGGCCATACACAATGAATTTAAGTGGTCAGGCGAGAAAATAGGACATTGGTATGGTCAGTCAATCATGTCGATCTGATTTTCCCGTACACTAGTCACTAGAGTCAGGTGTTTCTTAACACTCCAGTATTTTATTCATTGTTTGCTAGATCTAAATGTGATCATGTGCATACATTTTTTTGTTATTTTTTTATTTTAAACTTTACTGAAATGCTTTCCGTTAAATAATAAGTCAATAAAATTAAAAATATGAAAGTAGCTTTCTTTGTAAAGGTTTTAATGCAAGGCAAGATGCACACACACACACACACACATCTTTATGGCAAGAGATAGACAGACAGACAGACAGAAAGACAGACAGACTGACTGAATGATTGATTGATACACACTCAAAACTGAAATCGACAATTACATGTTCATTTTTCTTTTCTCTCCGTATGTTCTATTAATAGAACTGTTTTTTCACCGCGTGCTTGTTTGATTTGCGTGTTTGGTCTAGAGGTGTAGGATAAATCACGTGTCTACATTTGTTCCCTTACGATATATGGATAGATTTTTGTCTGCGCTCCGCTCTGCAAGGAGTAACAGTTTTAAGCTGATATTTCTTTTAAATCTAAATCTCTTCAGCCACTTTAAAGATTTCTGATGACATGACCTGTACAAGAGCGGTCTGAGGGTGTCAGAGTTGTCGGAAGAATATCTCAAAGAATAAACTTAATTGTCGAGAAATCGCTTTGAGAAGCGCTATTTTGGGATTATGACATCACTCGAATATTTAAAAGTACGAGTCCAGTTCCATAAACATGGAATCTTGAAGAGCTTTAAAATCGATTGCAATAAGCTGGCCCCATTGCACCTTTGTTAAACCTGGGCCACAGACACAGACGACGTAAAGATCCTAAGGTCTGAAAGGTGGAACTTTACATATCCTCAAGAAGTATTTTTTTAAAAATTAAATTTTAATACAACCTTTACCCTGCTCTTTGTATATAAAGGTTACGGAATTATCCTACCGTAATTATAAAATTAAAAAGGTTAAAGATTAAAAGGTGATTTTACAATGAAAATACAATGCTGATAAAGCTCATATACAGGTAATGTACTTCGAATCTATTGCTCTAGTTAGAAGTAATGCTTTCCTTCTTGTAACACTCCTTAGAGTAGCTGTTTAATCCATTCGGTACTCAAAGGGTTTGCGTGCAGCAGTTTAAGAAAAAAGGAAAGAAAAAAAAAGGAAGAATTAGTTATGAAAAAATAAGTTGGAACGGATGTTGTTTTTTTTTTAGTCTAATTTTGTTCTATTCATCTACCTCATAATACCATATGGGCGGTCATGGAACAACATCATTCACTCGATCACAAATTTCAACGAGTCTTTAAAGGTTAAGTCGATCCACTAACATTCGCCAATGCCATCCAATCATTACCTCCCTTCTATCTTCCTCGCCTGGTACTGTGCCATGCCGAATTTTTTTTTGAAAAGCCATTTGACCTTGAAACGTGCCCTAAACAAAAGTTTGTGTTTTTTTTTTATTTCTGTCAACCATTGTGTTTACTTACAGTATGGTACATATTATCAAGCATGACCAACCTTTGTTTTTTCATTGCAATGGGGACGTTGCAGTAGAGGGATAAAGCTCTTGGCCCTACGAACCGAAGAGTATCAGGTTCGAATCCCGTTGAACTCAGAACATAAGAATTCATGATATTTAGAATGCCCCTTACTACACCCAACAATAATGAAGAACTTTTATAAGTTTGCGAAGTACGGGTGGTTGATTCTTTAAACAATAAGGTATATACAGGTACAACTAACTCAACACGAATATAGGAATGCTATTTAACAGTTTTGCAAAACGTTCAGCTACACAAGTTATTTACAAGACATGTTGGTATCCGTCTCCGGACAAATATCATATTTTACTATTCGGCAATATCCGGCACCGGCCGAATGTCAAAAAGTACTATCCGGTGCACCGCTAATCGTTATGCTAGCCATATGATACCCTTAAAACATGGCAGAAACAGATGAACCGCCACATAGATCGTAAGGTCTGAAAGGGGAACTTTCCTTTTTTTTTTCACTTTAACTTGGAGTGTAACACATTATTATTGCTTAACAATCAGCACGTGAAATGATACGTTCTTTCTATCCGGATGACCGGACACCCCACTGGAAGGTCAACTAGCCCCAGATCATCTTAACTGAATTAGTTCCTGACATTAGAGCGAACGTGTCTGACCTTTTGTTGAGGGCCGCACGTCCCCAGACACAGTCTTGGTAAGGCGATGCCAAAGTATATAAAGTATAGCAATAGATGTCAGATGTAAACAAGACGTGAACGCAACTCCGTCCCATCCACTAAAGTAGCCATGTAAACGATATAGCGTAGACGCGCCATGACTGTTGATAATGTTGTTAAACTTGTTGACCATTGAGTGAGTTCCTACACAGGACATCAGACAATTAAACAGAGTTGATAGGCAACAATGTTTGGTAGTAAAAAAAAAAAGGCAAGATGCTGTTGGTACCTATAGTCTTAATAATCTTACGCATAATAAGAGGATAGATAGATAGATAGATAGATAGATAGACAGATAGGCCTCGTTAAGCACTACCACAGACGAGTTAGCCTTCATTACAAGACTAGCTAGCCAATTCCATACATCTAGCTAGCCATTTCCACACCACTAGCTAGCCACTACAACATGATTAGCTAGCTACTACAAAATGACTAGCTAGCCACTACCACACGATTAGCTAGCCACTAACACAAGACTAGCCTATCACTACCCCAAAGACTAGCTAGCCCCTGCCACAAGACTAGATAGCCACTGCCACAAGACTAACTATCCACTATCACAAGACTAGGTAGCCACTACCACAATATTAGGTAGCCGCTTCCACAAAGACTAGATAGCCACTACCACAAAGACTAGGTAGCCACTACCATAAAGAATAGGTAGCCACTACCACATGGACTAGGTGGCCACTACCACACGACAAGCTGGCCACCATAACGTAATAAAGTATCATCTACCACGCGATTGGCCTGTACCACAACACTGGATCTCTTAGTTATTTCGTTACAAAGTAACAAATTTCATCGACCCAACAATTCCCATCCTCGAGCTATATGCATGTACGACTTCTGTATTGTATTCCTAGACTGCAAAGACATTTAAAACATTTTTTTTCTCAAGCATGGTTTCCTTAATTAGCATGAATAATTTACTTAACACGTGAATAAACTTAGGGCTTAAAAATTTTATAATCACTTATTTTGTTTTCAAAGGATATCTGTAACTTATAAGACTTCTATCAATGTCAAATGCTAACTGGATATCCTTAAAGTCTACAAGCGGAAACAGGCATATGTCTAGGAAACATTTGTCTGCTTTAAAGAACGCAAATAAGTTCTTGCCACTTCAGATATTTTGTAGTTCAAATAAGCCGTTGACCGCTTGCCTTACATTCTAGCATATTAACACCATACATAAATATATATATATATATATATGACCGGAAGTACGTGACACTGGATATAACACATTGCATGAGAATTATTGGACGAAGAGAGATGAGAGAGCTTAGTTTGGTGCGTGCAAGTGACCAGTTAGGCATTTATATCTGACATGAAACATGATGGATAGCGTTCGTACAGGCCGCCACAACTCAGCCCATCTTATCATTCTTCCAACACAGATAATTGTTCTCTTCATTCAGTTTTATAGCTTTCCTTACATGTGAAATTGTGCATATATATTTTATGATTGGGGAAAGGCTTCCATGCCACCTTTAAGTCCTCAGCAAACACAACTCTGCTAAATCTGGATTTAAACTCAAGCCCCCTTGTTACTTAGCCATGCGCTTTTTGCAGATAAGCTTCACATCTCACAGCATTTAGACGATGCTCCAGAAGGTATTGAGGCTATAAGACATTGCACCACGAGATGCTGAGGCTACTGAGACATTGCACCACAAGAAGCTGAGGCTATAAGACATTGCACCACCAGTTACTGAGGCTCTAAGACATTGCACCACGGGATGCTGAGGCTTTGAGTTTGAGGCAATGTATTACAAGGTATTAGAACGAGTTATTGGTCGAAACTGACTCCAAGTTGTGACGTTGAAGGTCGATGTTTAGGTCTTCAGTAGCAAATCGTCTCGAATCGGGAGAGGGCAGTCAGAGCTCTACAAGAAAGATTCCTCCAGAAAACAGAAAATTATCCTGCTTTCTATGGGTCAGCAAATTTCCGGAGATTTAGGTGGTTATTTAATTTTTTTTATCGACAATACTTTAAATACTAGGCCCTACGGTTAACACTTTCGTGGTTAATAAATGTCCACTGCTTTTGTGCTCGTAATATATAAATGTAGCTCTGGATGTATAGGTTTGTCTACCCTCCACAAAATAAAAAAGTAATTTTTGGACTAAAATGTGCAACTAGATATCTAAAATAGATAGAAGATAATATTAAAATGCAATATAGTATATGGCGTATATGTCCCATAAGACATAGTGGTTAATGCATATATTATTAACAATATATGGATTTTATAATAGCTTTCAAAAAAATGAATGAGCTTCCACAAAAATCCTTCCCACTGACTCAACATATCAAAAAATTGGCCCTGGACTGTTTTAATATAGATTAGTGAATTCTTAAATTTCTGACTATCGATCTGCAACATTTCGTCTCAGACGACTTTAAAGGACTCCAAATATTTACCCGGGAATCAAATCTTACACTCCCGAGTCTTAAACCGACTTGAGGGTTTGAGAGCATTACAATTGTTACCAACTAAAATATCGACACACCCACAAATTGTTATTACATTCAATATGGTCCAGGATGGACTGAATGTTAGAATAAAATCAAACATATAAACATAACTATCAAAACTATCAACAGGCATAAAATTAACGGAGCTATAGTGCATAAGAAAAGAACAAAAGAAAAATATTGTTATTGTTTAAGTCTAGTATATAGGCCTAAGGATAGAATTTTATATTTGTAAATACTGAAATTGGCTTTTTTCAAATATTGTTTTTTTTTATACTTAACATTTCATAGTTGTATACACTCTTGTCTACCAACTGTTTTGAAGATCAGGTTTACATGTTCTTAACAATGAAAGAAAAAAAAAGTAGGATCAACCTAGACAAAGAAGAGAAAGCAACATAGTACGATATACTGTAACTGAAAATGTAAATTTAAAAAAATAAAAAAGAAAGATGAGGAAAGATTTTGAAATAAATACAATAATGTTACGGACGCCACATTGAAAGATCCCTAATACTAATGGACCTCATTCACCAATCGTAAACAAACAACATTTAGCCACGTGATTCTCTAAATCTTCTATACAAATATTTAATCCAGAAAGGCTGCGATACATTTTTTTCATTGTTTTATCAATATTATCAAGTGGCTAAATGTTGTTTATTTACGATTGCTGAATAAGGTCCATTACATTGTGCTAAGTGCGAAAGAGGTTAGAGGTTTATTTCTTAAGTGCCGAAAAGGGAAGAAAAATTATAGCATAACTTTTAAAAACAAAAGTTATAAATACTATTCTGTAAACCGGAGTCTCGGTAAAGTGCTTGGCTTTCGAACCAAGAGTCCCGGGTTTAAATCCTGGTGAAGTTAGTTAGGAAAAGTAAAGGCGGTTGGTCGTTGTGCTGGCCACAAAACACTCACGTACACCGTAGGCCACAGAAACAGATGACCTTTACATCATCTGCCCTATAGAGCAAAAGGTCTGAAAGGGGAACTTGTACTTTACATTATTCTGTTTACATGAAGCACCAAAAATGCTAGCTAGTAATATTTATCCACCAGATACAGATCTCCATTTAAAACAAGTGTAGAAAACATACGATTGTGTACATTTTTTATTATTCGCAACCTCTCAAAGATAAATTAATAAACACTTTGGATAAGTCTTATTGTTAGCATACATTAATGTTAAAATTCAAAGTTAAGTAATTAATCTAGGCGTCCGTCAACTAATCGCATTCCTTTAGTACACAAAGGACTCTGGGAAGATAGTTTAGCTGGGAGGGCAGAAATGCCAATAAACTACAACACAGCCAAATAATGAACCCCTATGCCATCTAGACTAACTACTGGTCAGCTAATATGTGCTAATATGGGCTTTGGGTAACAACAAAAGATAAGGGGGAGGGGTATATGAGATGAAGTCAGAGATCAATCGCGTCAATAGACTAGCCCTTTGCCAAACAATTAGCTAGGTCAACTTGACCGATTGCTGACCAGACCAGGGTGAACTAAACAAGGATTGGCGTGGATGTAAATAAAATCAATATGTCTAAAATATGTATTCGAAATGAACTCGGAATCACCACATTGAGTCAGATCGCTTGCTTTTTTTTTTTTTGGAACCTCGATTTATTGGTGGGAAAGATAAATAAAAAAAATTGACTCTCAAGACATTTTCTCGAGTGTTTACCTCATAGGGAAACAGGACGTTTTCTAAAAAGAAACTTAATTGACGTTTCAGGTAGAAGACGTTGGCATAGCGCGACTGAATTCCATTTTTGCTGAGTCCTTTACATACTGTTAATCGCTTCCGCGCTGTGTCTTATGGAGATAAGTCAAACGGAGGTAACTCTCAAATAACCAAATCAAATAACACAAGGCGAAAGGCCAAGAATATAAGTTAGTCGACGCTGATAGTGAATGCCGTACAAGACGTTTAATAATAACAAATAGAACCGTCGAAAGTCGTCAAGCTGAATCTCTACTTCAGTTACTAAAGCTGGCCTTACTCTGTGGCTGCCTAAAATCTTCTGTGTTTATTTCCTAAAGTCTAGTCTTGTTTTTAAATC
Organism: Biomphalaria pfeifferi; assembly: GCA_030265305.1. NCBI lineage: Eukaryota > Metazoa > Mollusca > Gastropoda > Planorbidae > Biomphalaria > Biomphalaria pfeifferi. The sequence goes on from JASAOG010000067.1 coordinate 1,676,532, forward strand.
GTCACATCATTGTCTCTGAGTCAAAAATCTCTCTTTTTTATGAAACCAATAACTTTTCACCCAAAATTCCTAACCGTGCTATAACAATACACTTACAATAGCAATAACTAAAGCGATGCATTATGGACATTTCTTTCTCATAATGAATAAGCAAAAGTAGACATACTTTAAAAAAAAAACAAAAAAAAACAAAGCTTGTCTAAAGGAATAAACTTGACAATTATAACTATAATTCACTATAATGTACAAGTTATATTCCTTTTTCGAAATCAAACAAAATAATTAATTACCAATAATTAATTGGCTATTCGGTTATTTTTAAAAATTGATTCATGTTTTGTAAAATATAAAATTGTGTAGAGATGCAACCTGATCCAAGAACGGGTTTGTGAGAAATAACGTGTACAATTTTCTAAGGGGACAAAACATCACATATTTAGACATTTATACTAATACTGAATGATTAATTTCCCTTTTTGATATTAAACAAAATAATTATTTAACTAATTGGTTAATTTTTAAAATTGATTCATGTTTTGTTAGGTACAAATCTACAATAAATAATTATAGAAAGTATCAACTTGATACGAGAATGGGTGTGGGAAAAATAACGTTTTCAAATTTGTACTAGACAGACAAACAGAGTGAGTTGATTCCAGCTCTGTAAAAAGCATGAATTGCATTGTTAGCTAAATGAGGTGTTTTTGTAGAGAATCATAAATCGACCATCAACAAGGATACATTGTCGTCTGCTTCCGTCACAGTTCAATTTCGTTTCATTTCCCTTTTGGATGCAGCACCAAAACATAGGGTTTGGTTCTTGTATACGTCAGTGCAGCAAGATAGTGCAGGTTTTGGGAAGTTTCAAGTGTGGAGTGCAGCGAGGAATCAAGTAAGCAGACAAATACTACATATTACTTCTAATTCTCTCTCTCTCTCTCTCTGTCTGTCTCTCTCTCTGTCTCTCTCTCTCTGTCTTTCTTACTGTCTTTCTTTCTCTCTCTCTCTCTCTGTCTTTCTGACTCTCTCTCTGTCTCTTTCCCCCTGTTTTTCGTTTTGACTCTCTCTCTGTCTGTCTGTCTCTCTTTCTGAATCTCTCTCTGTTTTTCTGACTCTCTCTCTGTCTGTCTGTCTCTCTTTCTGAATCTCTCTCTGTTTTTCTGACTCTCTCTCTCTCTCTCTTTCTTCCTTTTTCTGTCTGTCATTCTCTCTCTCTCTCTCCGTTCGTATGTCTTTCTCTCTCTCTCTCGCTATGTGTGTCTTTCTGTCTGTCTCTCTCTGTCGTTCTTTCCGTTTCTCTCTATCTTTCTGTCTCTCTGTCTTTCTCTGTCTCTCTCTCAGGATTTGATGTTTTGTTAGTGACTAAACTGGTTACACTCTAATCATCACATTTCTCTTATTATATTGCCATTAAAATGCATTATTTCTCAACTGTTTGTGACGTCTAAGCATGCTGGGACATACACACAATTCATTATCCAATAAGCAATGGGGAAAGGGGGTGGGCGTTACTGTACGGAAAGCACAAAGAGCGTGTCATAAATACTCTAAAGAGGCTGACTTCTGACCGGTGGGAGTGGAGATCCATGGTTGCACGCATTTATCTCAGTACTTAAAGGGCGAGTTTATGGTTCGAGAGATAACTATGAACTGTTTTGTTGGGCACTAACATGGTTGATAAAGTTTCTCAGGTTTGCGTGCACTTTACCGGGCACTAGGGTTAGGGGGTTACATTGTTTGGGAAGGGGGAAAAAAGTAAAAAAAAATTAAGAAGGAACAAAATCTAAGTTTCATACTTTTTAAACATCTTCCCCCCCCCCCTTTACTTTTTCTCTGTCTCTAGAGATTTGTCTGTAATACCATTTCTTAAAAAAAACACTTTTCTTCACTGGAAATTTCGTTTCGGAATGTCAAGGTTAATTTAGATTTCTAAGTTTTAAATTGATCGTAGCGCAGCTCTCAAATCAATGTTTGAGTTGGTCGTGTCTAATTGAATATTTTCGTTAGGGCCCTAACTTAGAACACTAAATTAGACACCTGTCCGATTCTCACATCTCTCCACTGGCTCTTATTGAAAAAAAAAACAGCCGACATTGCCAACAGTTTCCGTGGCTTCTTAACACAAATTTCAGTTGTCTTTGTCAATACTCGTGTCAACACTAGAAATAAAAGTATTAGTTCGATACCAAAGAAATGATCAGGCTTAGAGACAAACCACGGTATTACGGAACTCCTTGGCCAGCAAAAGTTCTCTATACTGATGATCGAGTTTTCAATGTTGTCTCTCTACTTGGCTATGCTGCTAATGAGGTAGATATGAATATTGCATTCACTTACAGAATCTTGTCTGGCCTAGGTCGGTAACATCAATCCAGAAATATCCAGGCGGGTTTTTAGACTGCCCATATAAACAGTCTAGGAAAAAAGTTTGTTTCTTAGTCTGGTATAAAAATTATATTTACAAGTCTCCTGTTAGTCAGTGTGTAGTGTAGTTTGTTTTAAATAGGGACCCAATATCCTTACTATTAAAATAAATAGTCCAAAATTAGATACTTTTTTTCTTCATTTTTTGTACCTTTACCTATCCTTATTCTGGTGGACCGTTGGGGCACCATGCAAGATTTGTCGAAACCTTCTAATATGGCCATAGATTTTTAGTTTGTTTTTTTGATCGATAGTTAGCAGGTCATCATGGCGTCCAATCGCTGCATAAACCTAATTAAAGTTATTCAGAACCTCCACAAAGAGGCCACCAGTGCAATGTATTTATCTTCTTAAGCAGAGATATTTCGGTCTAGATTATCTAGATATTTTATGACGATGAATTCGGAAAATCCACAACTCGTCCAACTCAATTAGCAATAAAGTTAAGCAAGTAGTCTAGTCAGTTCATCCTTTCAGATGACGTAATGAGGTTGTCGTGTATTCGTTGGGTGGATATAAAGGCATCTTAAACATCAAAAGAAAAAAATAAAAGAAAAATCCGTCATCACCTGGATCCGAACCCGAGATCTTCGGTACCATTTAACCACTTGGCCATTTCGCCCTCTTTAAAATTGTAGTGCAGCTTAAAAATGATTTTGAATCCTAATATGAGAAGATTATAAGTATATTAAAATCACAATCGCTTTGGCTGCCAAATGTTAACATTATGTGGGCAGAAAATCACTCTGTTACTTCTGTAAAATGATGACTGTGTTAGATCTATAAAATGATGACTTTGTTAGTTCTGTAAAATGACTGCGATGATTACAACACGAAAGAGAAGTCATTTTACATATATGTGTATATGGGCCTTCGGGGCCCAATGGGCCGGAAGGAGATCCGTAAGGGCCGTCTAAATGGCAGTAAATCCCTTCTTATATTTTAAGATGTATTACTATGTTCGTATTAAAGTGGTCCATAGAGCAACACAATTGGTCTTAGAAATACATTTTATGAAAGATTTTGCAAAAGTCTTTCGCTACTAGTATAATTTCTGAATTAATGCAATAGCCTGTACTCTTACATTATGTTTCTTGTAGACTTCAATCCCTTATACACTCTAAGCGATTAAAAATAACATAAGACCTATATTTTAACTATACATTAAGAATTCTTGATACTATGAATACAAGCTGACGCATCTTTATAGGGACAGGCAATACATTAGCAATCTTTAAGATACTGATTGTAAGGACAAATACGATTGAATTCTCATCATAACTATTTACAAAATTGTGGGCCAGATTGTAGGAAATGCCAGGACCGATTTAGGCACCCAGTCCGACCCTGAGAAAGAGTATATGTGAGATGTATTCAAGATAAGTACCAATATACTGTTCCATCTTTCCAATATGACCTAGCCATATACTGCTCATTTATTCTAATGTGACCTAACAATAGAGTGCTCCCTTATTCAAATGTGACCTAAGCAAAGTCTTAACTTTAAAAAATTTGCTTTTGTTTTTTATTCCAGATATTGATAACAACAACAAAACCCACAAAATGTACCTGGGTAAATTGACTGAATAAACCCAGGGGTTTTGTTTCACACCACGAGTCTAATGAGTTATGAAATATAAATCAAGCGGAGAGCTAACAGAAGGAAAAGATTTAGGATTGAAAAAATCTGGGTGAAGAGACTTTGAACTGAGCGGCTAGCCGCTGAACTAATTTTTTTTAAAGTGTTTGTTTCGTTGTTTTTGTTTTTTTTGAGGCGTTTGTTTTTTTTATTTAGGTCTTCAGAACGAGGCTACAGGTTCAGTGACGTCAGAGATTTTGAGCTAAATACAATTAAGAAATTTTTGTCAGACATTGAAATGTGCAGCGTCGAGACTTGAGGTTACTAAAACTACATCTTAACACTTAGCGCTAGCGTTTTAATTGATGCTAATCTCCTGTCTCTCTCAGTCTATCACTTTGTCTCTCTTTCTATCCCTGTCCGTATCTCTTTATTTCTCCTATCCCTCCTTGTCTCTCTATCACTTTGTCTCTCTTTCTCTCTATCCCGATCAGTCTTTGTCTCTGTTTGTCATACCTCTCTTTTTCTTTATTTCTTTGTGTCTCTATGTGTCTCTCTCTTTCTATAATTCAGCTTCCTTTTTTCTCTTCCCTCCACGATTTTCACTGTTTCTCTCTTTACCTATCTCCCTAGGTCTTTCTGTCTTTCTCACATCATTTCTCTCTTTCTCTCTCTCTCTCGCTTTCTCTAATTCTCTCTCTCTCTCTCTCTCTCTCGCTTTCTCTAATTCTCTCTCTCTCTCTCTCTCTCTGAGAAAGTTAATAATGAAAATGGTCAATCGTCCCTTGAAGACCTTGCAGTCCTTAGCTCTGCTGATTTCAAGTTCAACTATTTCTGTGGGTGACAGATAAGGAGAGTGTCATGTGGCCAGCACAACGACGAACCCAACTTTAGATCAGAGCTTGATTTTTTTCATATTTCATTCTTTTTTTTTTATCAATTTAAAAAAAGCCAAAATTTTAAACCCAGTATTGTAGAATGAGGCCAATTTTGTTATCTGGTTATTTAGTAAAATAATTACAAATTTGTCTTTTCCCGAACGCGCGGGGATTGAGAGGTAAAGCGCTTGTCCAATGGGCCCGTGTTTGAAACCTGGGGTTTAAAATTTTGGGATCTTTAGGGCGCCTCTGAGTCCACCCAGCTCTAATTAGTACCTGACAATAGCTAGTGAGAAGGAAAGGCGGTTGGTCGTCGCGCTGGCCATATGACTACCTTGTAATCCGTGGGCCATAGAAACAGATGATCTTTACACCCCCCAGATCGCGAGGTTTGAAATGGGTACATACATACGATATGTCTGTTTCCCAACTAAACACAATTTTCTATAATTATTGCAACCTTCGAGTGTTCTGTACGCATGTACGTATGAAACGCCGATAAATAAAGTCTATAATTACCACCACAAATGATAGGAATTGGAATTTTAAAAGGTTTACATTATTTAAACACTCTATCGTCTGAGAATTTAAAATATATTTTTGTTAGACGATTAAACAAAAGAAATTGCATACAAAATTATGCATATTAAGCAAATATTAATTTTAATTTCAATAACGCGGCATAAATATACATTTACTTATTAACTATTACAATAGTGCCGTCAGTCGCAAAGGAAGGCGATTCACTGATGAACTCTGCATTTTAAAAGTAACTATAACAATAAAATAATATTTCTTTACATCTATAGGCAAGTCCAAATCTTTCCCTCAATAAGGTCAGCACATCTGACCTCTTTTCAAAGCCTTCCTCTTTCCCTTCCCCCTTTTTGCAAAGAAAAAAATTAAATAACCTCCGATTTCTATTGATGAATCCACGTCCATATCTATGAAATGCTTGACCAGAATGTCACGAACTTGGCACGTCACAAGGAAGTAATTGGGGTAAAAAGGGAGACAATATTTTCAAAATTTTTTAAATGTTTGTTTCTAGTGCATGTCACGTTCAAGTTTTTATTTTATTTTTTAAATTAATGATTTTTTTTTTAAATATCTTATTCGTTGTTGCTTAGCTCTCAGAAATGCCAGTGAAACTTTTGACTATATCACATTTAAATTGTAATAAAAGTATATAATTAATACCACAAGCATAACAAAGTAACATGGAGAACGGACAATACATTGTGCCTCCCGATCTGGGGATATGCCGCGTAGAGGATCGACAATTACTGCTTGCATATCCTTAGGCGAGACGACCGAAGGGGGCCTGAAGAAAGATAAAAATTGTATACAATACAAATAAATTCTTCGCAAAAAGCCAGTTTATCCGATCGGATAATTTGAAAAATAATCAACTCGCCTATCGTTACTGTTTAATAAGTCTATTACGAACTATACTATGACGAAACATTTAACAAAATAATTGGATATTCCCGACAGGTTATTGAACCCTTTTGGCCTGGTATTTAATATTTTGGATTTTTGGCACATCGGCACAATTTAGGCAATGTCGTACCCATAATCTCTCAGGAGTTATTCTCCCTTCATATCCCAAGAGCTAAATTTTATAGTCACTGAAAACAAGGTCTATTTACAGTTAAGATAGTAAAAATTTATTAATTTAATAAAAATCTGTTGTAAATATTATATATTTACAATTTTTCTGCCCAATCACAAATCAAGCCCTGACAGACAACCCCACCTTCCGCACAAAGCCCAGTATTTTCCCAGGGTCGACGTTATCGAACCTTTTGGCCTGGACAAACTCAGACCCAATCACAGATGAATCCATACTAATGCAGGAGCAGCTTATTGACTGCTTTCTTGTCTTCTTATAAGGCATAACGTGAATTCATTTCTGTAACGAACCTTGTCGAAACCAAACCATGCCTAAATACACTCATAAAATCTCATCCAAGATATTAATTATTTTTTAAAGTTTATTTTATACAAAAAGTTCTAATTTCAGTAAACACTCCTTCAATAAGATATGTCTTTTTTGTTTTTTACATTGGTTACTTATATGTATTAATTGAGTTTGTTATTGTTTTCACTGTCGTACACAATATAATGTTCTGACGTGTTACACAGCTCGCGGGCTATGTCTGGTCCCTTAAAACATCCGCCCACAGTAAGCAATGTGGCAGTAGAGGCTCGGCTCCACATGTTCGGAAATTAAAAAAGACCCCAGTTCTAAAACGTTTGGCACCATTGTTCTTTGGAAATGATTAGGTCTAGACACTAATTTTGGGACTATTTAAGACTCTCTGGGCTCCCATGATCTATGCTATGATCAAAATGTGGTGTGACCTGAGTGATGATGTCACATGAGTTTCGATTTTCAGCAAAATTTCAAATTGCTGTAATAATCGGAAGCGGGAGTAATAATGTGTCTAAATATATATATTCACATCTCTCATTAAGTAGCATTTATTTCCCTTATTTCAAAATCAAAACAAAATAATTAATCAATTAATTAACTAATTGTTGTTGTTTTTTTATTGATTCATGTCTTGTCAGGCTCAATGAATTGTTGAGCAAAGTTTTAATTTGATCCGTGAATGGAAAATGGGAGAAAAAAGATGTTCAAACTTTTTACCAGACAGACAGACAGACAGTGTGAGTTAATAAAAGCTTTTTTTTAAAAAAAAAAAGTCTTTCTCAATCAGAGGAACCTTAATGCACTTGTTGATTTACTTTCTTATTGGGTTGTGCCATTTCGTTCACGGTACACAAAAAGTAAAAAATTGCGTTTGTATTACGAGGACAGGGACGCGGTGGTTATAAGTGGAAAGCGTTTCGCTTCCGAACCGAAGGGGTCCCAGTTTCGAATCTTGGTGAAGACTGGGATTTTTAAAATTGAGATTCTAATGGCTGCCTGGTCGTGCGGTTTGCGCGTTGGACTGTCGTTCAGATTTATCGATGGTCCCGGGTTCAAACCCTGCCCGCTCCCATCCCCCGTCGTCCTGCGGGAGGTTTGGACTAGGAAGTAATTATCTTCAACTCTGAAGGAACATCCGAAACATGTAAAACATTTTACATCCACCTATATCTAATGGGTTCTTGACCATTAGTTGTGGGAAAGTGAAGGCGGTTGGTCGTTGTGCTGGTCACATGACATCATTTAACCGTAGGCCACATAAACAGATGACTATGATATCATCTGCCCCATAGATAGTAATGTATGAAAAGGGAACTTATTTCCAGGACAAGAAAGCAGTTTGAGAACTTACATTTCCAAGCCCCTGCGTCATTGTATTACCTAGAAAAACGTTTGTTGTACATTCATTTGTAAAAGACTTATAAGACTTATGTTTCCATGAAATTAAAATTTTTTTCCCTGAAAAGATACTGATGAAATTATGGATTCAAAGATGTACAAAACAAAAAAAACAATTTAAAAAAAATCAAATTAGGAATATGGCTTCGGGCTTTAAATATCCTTTTTCTTCAGTTCGGTTTAGATAAAAAATATTTTTATAGTAATAATTGCTTCAATTTACCAGGAGATATTGCAGGCTCTTAAAAAAAAGATACAAAATTTATGTTGAGTTCATGCATTATAAAATCTCTTTTTTTTTAAATATTTATAAAATAGGAAAATTTGAATTTAGATTGTTTTATAATTTTTTTAAATTCTTCCAGAAATACATTGTAGGACAGTAGAGAACAGCAGGGATCAAACTAAATCCTTACTGTTAGACCTATTAACACAATTATCTTTGCATAACTTTGAATAACTATAGGTCTCTCATCTATAATGCACAATAATAATACATAATAAATACAAAAACAAAATCTAATAAAATACTCAGAAAAACACAAGGATAAGTGGACATTCCTCGTTCCATATGCTAGGACAAATTTGTACAAATGCTCCTTCTTCCCTAGTACTATTAGAGCATGGAATGGGTTGCCTGAGCTAGCCAGGAAAACCAGTGACATAGCAGAATTTAGGTAATTGGTTAATATGCATGACTAAATGCATGACGCGTAGGACGTAATCATCTTTTTTAAAAGTAACGTCTGTATTATATAAGATAAGATAAGCGTTCATTTTTAAAACAAATCGTTCAAAATAATATAACAAACAATTGAACAATTGAACACTATAGGCTGAAATAGAAACTAAATATTTATTTGACGGTTTCGAGTGCCCCCAACTACACTATCTTAAAACTAGAGCGCATTCGACAAACATGGCATTCTATTTCTGTAATGCACACATTGAATAAGAGAGCACCTCTTGGCTTAGCGGGAGGATATCTTTCTAAAACAAAGAGGACTTCCCTCAGGCGGAAATGCATGTCTGATCAATCTCCAATTATATAATGACATACATCTTTTTTAATCTTTGCCGTGGAGCGATAGCAGTGCTCTTGAAGTCGTTAAAATATATTTAGAATTCAGTTAAGATGGAAAAAAAAAGACATTGTGTGATGTTTTGAAACGACCCCGTCTCATGTATGTAGCTCATGATCCCGTCTCATTTACGTAACCCATGACTCCCGTCTCATTTACGTAACCCATGACCCCGTCTCATTTACGTAACCCATGACCCCGTCTCATTTACGTAACCCATGACCCCGTCTCATTTACGTAACCCACGACCCCGTCTCATTTACGTATAACCCATGACTCCTTCTCATTTACGTAACCCATGACCCCGTCTCATTTACGTAACCCATGACCCCGTCTCATTTACGTAACCCACGACCCCGTCTCATTTACGTATAACCCATGACCCCGTCTCATGTATGTAACCCATAACGTGAATCATAGTAAAGTTCCCCTTTCAGACCTTGTGGTCTATAGGGCCAGATGATGTAAAGCTCATTTGTTTCTGTGGCCTACGGTTAACGAGGGTGTCATATGGTCAGCATAATGACCAACCACCTTTACTTTTCCCAACAAATGTCAAGTACCCATTAGAGCTGGGTGGACTCAGGGGCGCTCAAAGATCCTAAAAGTAAAATGCATCTCTTCACTAGGATTCAAACCCGGGACCCCTGGTTCTGAATGTGAATCATGATCTAGTAAAAATGCTCACAATATTGAACAGATACAAAATTATGACGTGCGCTAACAATCAAACAAAATATAAATAATACTTGAAGTAGAACAGCTACAAAATATTTCATTTTTCTCTATTCTGCAAGATATATTTGCCCTTTTCTCTATAAAAATAATTTACTATCACTAATTAATTCAATAATCGGTTCATATGTTGTCATCGACAATGAATAATTGTGCAAAGTTTAAACTTCATCCCAGAATAGGATGGGGCAGAAAAACATGTAAAAGAATCCAGACGGACAGACGAAGAGACAAAGTGAGTTAATATAACATTTCTAAAAAAAAAAAAAAAAAAAAAAAAAACATGGAGAGCATAAATGTACATTGTTCGTTTGTTTTTTTAATTATCTTAATCAATCAAAAGAAATGTGTTTCTAATTTATTTTCAAACAAAAACACCTTGTTTTTCTAAATAGATGTCCGTTACTTTGAACTGCGAAGCGACTATACTAAAAACAGTATACGCTGATTTTTTTTTTCCTGATAGTATTAGGAAAATAGTTTTTGGAAATAAAAAAAAAAAGCATTATAGAAACCATTTCGGATATTCGACCAAAAATTAGAAATATCAATAAATACAACTTTTTAAATATATACTTTTAACCTTAAATTTAAAAAAATAATGCAGTTGAAATTATGAGAATTCTTTACTTGTTGATAACTGGGATAATTTTTTGAAAGGAAATACCGATTCAAATGAAGTTAATACAGAGAAGAGAGAGATTGAGGGAGATTGCTTGATTGATTTATACATTTCACACAATCATTTTTAAATGTTGATTATTATTTCGTCCAAGTCGCAACTCTTGCAGTAGGGGAGGGGAAGTCAGCGGCCACGTTTCCGAATTCGGGACGAACTTGACAACCTAAAGAGTATAAAATATGACCACGCAGAGGCTGTGGGAGAGAGAGAGAGAGAAAGAGAAATTGTGTGTGTGAGTGAGACAGTGAGAGAGAGAAAGCGCGAAATAGTACATGGGAGTGAGGCTTAGATAAGATTGTGTGGAAGTTTGTGTGTGTAAGAGAGAGAGAGAGAAAAAGAGAGAGAAAGAGAGAGAGAGCGTGTGCTTAAAAGAGAGAGAAAGTGGGATAGAATCATTGAGTAAGAGAGAGAGAGAGAAATAAATAGAAGACAGCCAGAGGAGACAGCCTATGAGAACGCATAAATGTGACAGTCAGCAGATCTCAAAAGGATCAAAAGATTAAAGGAATTATCAAGGCGGGATTAGCAATGATTCACTTCTGGAACGAGTCTACAGACGTGGTAACACATATCAATAAAGCCAAAGATCGATTCTATTCGACCATCTTTCACGATCTAGCAATTTCGATAAGGGCAGATTTCATTTATCTTCTAATTCCTTATTCATTCATTCAGAGAACAATCCACCAACCCATTTACTTTTTCTTACGAATTTATGTGAAAAACAAACAAAAAACCTAGTTTTAATTTTTAATATCTGCTTTTAAGTAAATAAAAGCTCTTTTTTTTTTCACTTTAATCTTACATCGGTTTAATGCATTTGTCTCATATATTATGTGGCTGAGTGGTAAAGTGACTGGCTTTAGAACTGGGGAGTCCCGGGCTCGAATCCTGGTGAAGACTGGGATTTTTTATTTCGGGATATTTGGGCGCCTCTGAGTCCACCCAACTCTAATGGATACTTGACATTACTTGGGGAAAAGTAAAGGCGTTTTGTTTTTGTGCTGGCCATATGACACCCTCGTTCACTGTAGGCCACAGAAACAGATGACCATTACATCATCTGCCATATAGATCGCGATATCTTAAAAGCGGAACTATTTAAAAATTAAAAAAAAGATTTAATTGGATTGCGATATTTTTTTTCCTTTTTTTTTCTAATCTGTTGCAGTATTAATAAATCCAAGAATATAACAAGCAATTAAAAAGGGTTGTTTTTATTGCAAATTAATTCATTATTTTATATTTCTAAGTAAAAAAAAAAGGTTTACACACAACGACCCACTACCATCACTTGTATGCCAAGTATGCCCTCTGAGCTATAACCTCTGTGTGTACGATTTCGAACGTTGCACGCAACCATTCCTTGCCGTACTAAGGGAGGTTTGAGTTAGATTGTAATCATCTCAATTCTTAAGGAACAAAAGAAATATGTAAAACAATTGTATACTTAACTCATCGGGACGGTGCTGCTTTAAAACCTCAAGCTTTGACCATCGCTCAGTCTTTCAAAGAAGAAAGACCTCAAAGTGGATCTATCCCAATCTGCTGGTCGCCCAGTCTTTCAAAGAAGAACGACCTCAAAGTGGATCTATCCCAATCTGCTGGTCGCCCAGTCTTTCAAAGAAGAACGACCTGAAAGACTCAAGGTGGATCTATCCCCTTCTGCTGGTCGCCCAGTCTTTCAAAGAAGAACGACCTCAAAGTGGATCTATCCCAATCTGCTGGTCGCCCAGTCTTTAAAAGAAGAACGACCTCAAAGTAAATCTATCCCAATCTGCTGGTCGCCCAGTCTTCAAAGAATAACGACCTAAAGGTGGATCTATCCCCTTCTGCTGTCGTCTTTCATGTAGATTTTGACATGAATGGATGTGTATATGTGTGTGTATTTGTGTACATATGTGTATATATGTGTATATGTGTGTATGTGTGTGTATATGTGTGTGAAATCTGTTTCTACTTGTATATGTCGGTTGGAATGTCTTAAACGAATGACCGGAAGTGTGATAGTTTTCACAAAGTAAGAGGCCAGTGTTTGTCATGTACTATCAAGAGTAATAAAGTGCTATGTTCGTCTTGTTTTGTAATTTACAGCTGAACCCAGGGACAAATATATGAAGTGAGCAACTTATGTAGTTTCTAAAGAGCTAGATAGAATCGAATCCTGTTACATCTACTTTCTTTAAGTAACCGTATTATTATAGCAGCAATCCTCTAGAGATTACATTCTCTGAACCTTCAAATGTTTATCTTGAGCAGACATCTTTCTATTCCTCAGATAACCAAGAGCGCAATGAATGTAAGTTCCTAAGGGGCCGTAAATTTGTTTAAAGAAGATTTTAGTTTTGTTTAAAATATTGATTTTATTTTTTCCTTCTAATAATCGAAACACTGCGTCAAGCTTCCAGATCTGTACACTCTCAAAGCTGTACGTTTTAACAGTCGTTCGTTTAAGAACAGTGAAACAAATATAGAGTTACCACACGCCCGCAAAAGGAGACCATGTCCTCTGAGGTCGTCTCCTCCATCCGGTAGGCATTAGCCTTAAGTGTGAAAATGCCCGGCGTTTTCACTGTTGTTTCAAAGCTAATATCAACTGACTATGCCTGTCTGACTGTGTGTCTGTCTACCTGTCTTTCTGGCTAAACGTTTTAACACGTTATTTCTCCAACACCCAATTTTCGGATTTTTTTTTTTACCTGAGAACACAAGAATTAAAAAAAAAAAAACAGTTATTTAATTAACGATTGGTGATAAATTACCTTGTTTGGTTTCTCAAACAAGGGAATAAAATAGTACTTGACTGAAGTGTTGGTATAAGCTGAATTAGTCCCCTTTATATGAGGCTGTCGTCAAGGCTTAGTGAACACAAACATGAAATAGAAACATTAGATAACTCTACAATCTTCCATGTTCATAGACTCTTCGCTAGTCGAGTAGTAACCGTGTTGTCCTGAGAGGCCTAAGAAGGCATTAGCTGTTGTTTTTTTTTTCGCTGATAAATGAACAGTGCACAGAAGAGAGACAGCAAGTCTTGACTCAATGAGAGAGATTCTTATCAAAAGTACGTAACAGAAAATGAGCGCGAATGATGAACGAATCCTAAAAGTCCTTTCTTTTGAGAACTATTATATGTAATAAAATCACATTCAAGCTATTTATATACTAAATGTTTAATCTAATAAATGTAAGTCCAGTTTTTTAAAGTTTGCTTTTTTTCCTCGTCTGTAAATCTTTGTCCTCCTTTTTGTCCTCTTTTTATTATGTCGGTATCTGGTAACCCTTATCAAATATATCTTGTCGACAGTTGTAAATAAATGATTGTCACATGATTAAGCAAATCTTTTGTCGCTAACAACAACGGAAGGTGTTTTATTACATTTGAATTAAAGATAAAAGAACCCACTAAAAACTTGAGTACAGGTACAATGTTATATATCTAAAAACTATGTGGGCGGAAGATGTATCTGTTTCTATAGTCAACGGTTAATAAAGCTGCCATTAGTCAAGGTGAGCGTTAGGTGAAATTCAGGAGCATCAAAAAAAGTTGACAATCTCAGTACTAACTTTATAGCCAAGCGCTTCACCATTCGGCCATCACTATTATATTATATTATATTATATTTTATTATATTATATTATATTATATTATATTATATTATATTATATTATATTATATTTTATTTTATTTTATTTTATTTTATTTTATTTTATTTTATTTTATTATATAGAAATACCAGCGATACATATTGGAAATCACACACTTACGCTGGTGCAGGAATACATACTTGGGAACAACAATTGCCAGCCACCTAGATTTAGACACTGAGCTGACAAAAAGAATAGGAAAGGTTTCTGCAGCAATGGCAAAACTCCCCAAGCGCGTGTGGGAAAATACCAAATTGACTACGGCAACCAAAATCCTGGTCTACAATGCCTGCATTCTAAGCACACTTCTCTATGGCAGTGAGAGCTGGGCAACTTACGTGCTTCAAGAGCACAGATTAAATAGCTTCCACCTACGCTGCCTGCGACGCATACTGTGCATCTTCTGGAGTGGTCGTGTATTCCACCAGGACGTTTTTAAACGGGCCACTATGCACATCATCTATGCTCTTCTTACATAGGAAAGACTACGCTGGCTCGGTTATGTCACTCGCATGCCAGATGGAAGAATCTCTAAAGATATCCTGTACGCTGAGCTTGCAGAGGGGGTCAGACACAAGCATCGCACAAGACTAACCTACAGTGATGTCTGCAAGCGAGACATGAGAAACACAGGCATTGACCGAAGTCTGTTGGAGGAGATAGCCCAAGACCGGACAGCATGGAGACAGACTGTGACGTGCTGGTACGAACTTTGCCGAGTGCAAAAGAAACGAAGCCTGCATCAGTCCAGAGAAAGAAAAAGAAAGCTGCTCAGTCAGCTAGCACTAGGACAGATGCATAAACATGCACGAACTGTGGCAAACTCTGCCGCTCCAGAATTGACTTGATCAGTCGCTCCAGATTCTGCCTGACTCAAGGCGAAACCAAAGCCAGTGACTCATCTCGGCATATCTGTTGTTTTCCGAGACAGAAGGAGTCTTATAAGCGTGGGAAGCGTGATCTAGAGGCTAAGTACGCTTTAACTTGGCTGGTCTTGGCTACCTATGAAGGGGGCTCGAGGTTCGAGCGCCTAAAGGCAGTACGGAAAGCCTACTCCTAGATACCCCCTCCCCCACACTGGTCCACGAATGATATTAGACCATAGCGCTCTGAGCATGCTATATGCATGAGTGTAGACCTATATTACAAAAGTAAAAAGCGATATAAGACATAAGACATGTATTATATCAGATTATATTATCTTTATAATTACTTTTTACTTTTATACTATATTAAATTGTATGTAACAAATGATATTTAGAAACGAAAAATGATATAAACATTAAACTATAAGGGTTCTTTTGTAGTTTATCTTTCTGAGGATTTTTTTTTTCTAATTATTTCTCATTTAGAGTAAGCATAATCTCAATCATTGAGAATTATCCCCCAGTGTGTTTAATCTATTTTTAGCTTGTCGCTCAATTAAAACAAACGTAACCGCATTTCTTCGTACAAGAAAACGACATCCGATGAATCACGTATTGACAGTGGGCAGGATGGACCCCAGACAATGCGAGCTCTTCGTAGAGATTCCCCCTTTCCTAACCCTGCTGTCAATTACGTCGCCCCGGTACTGGCATACCGTAGAGGGATAGATCGGATGGCCGTCGTACAATACCCGGTTGAGAAAGATAAAAGCAAGTGGGGGAGGGGTTGGTGATCGACGTGTGCGAAGTGCTGAGATAATTACCACTAGGAAATGACTATCTGATCACGGACCAGTGCTAAGAATTATGACAGTGTATAGAAAGTCGTCTGCTCGGACAAAAAAAAAAAGCTAAGTGAGAATGGGAAGGTGGGCGGTGGGGCGGGAATGGAGAGAGGGTGGACATGTAAGTCAATGCAAGGTAAAAAGAACGTACGATTTCATTGGTGATTGAAAAGGTCAGGACACCCTCTCTCTCAGAAGAAAAAAAAAAAATTCCATTATCCTGCAAAAAGAAAAAGGTATGAGATCAAGCTTCTCTTTTCCCGCCCAAAGGATGTGATGTGAATCAATGCACTGGATCTATATGGCGGCGCTGACGTACATGAATAGAATTTCGTTTCGCTTCTTCTTTTTATTTTCCCTACACAGAGAGAGAAAAAAAAAAAAAGATTCATATTTTGTATATGATGTCAACTAAGTGTCCTAAGCAAGTATGGCTTGTCTCTGAAAGCAATGATATTCTAATTGCTGATTCAATGCAGGACATATAGAAACACAAGTGAAACTGCATGCTCAAATAGTGGGGTGGGGAATGTGCGGCTGGGTACGGTCATTTCCTTCCGACTGTTTAGGTTGAAAGCTGGACACAGCTATGTTTAGACTCATTTTATAAGCCTGTTATTGTTTGTTTTTAATTCCTCTATCCAGCTCGCTAATTCACCGGCTGAAATAACATCAAAACCTGTATGGAAACTGGAACCTGGACAAGGTTCTCGAAAACGGCTCTAACGATTTTCTTAGAAATTTGATAGTTGACCTATATATTTCGTTTGGAAAAGAATTACTGGCTATTTGGCTATACTGCGAAAACTCTCATTTAACTGTGATATATTTTTTTAAAGTACAAAAAAAAAATTTTAATTTGGCTAGAGGACTAGAAAATCTTAATCCTGAACAGACTACGTCTTAGCGCTATTTGTCTCCATTGCCGACCCACTATGACGATTGGTCTAGTTCAAACCCCAACACCATCAACACTGTTGAACTCTTAACTACTTTAACATTAAATAAAAACTAAAAATGTTTTCCCATTTCTAAAAATCCGCCCCTGGCTTTCATTTCAGATTTCGAAGTTCTTACCACAAAAAAAACAACAACGTCATCGACTCAAATATTGTAATGTATGCAGTGTTATCTCAGCGTAATCCCTAGAGGGCCTGGGGGGTAATTAGCTAAAGTAGCAAGCCCGTCAGACAGCTCTAGTCTTATAGTGTGTTGAGAAAAATTACATATAGCTTACTACACGTGGGTCGTTTATGGGCCAAGGCTGACACTGTTAACCAATACACATTTTAAATTATGCAAGTTTTGGAGGAGGAGCGCATTACAGATACATTCCATAGATATTACTGGATGTCAATGGATGATATGGAACAGTATTTGAAGAGAAGGAAGGACATAATTATATAGAAGGATAAGCCAACTTGGGTCTCATTTCTAATGTATTGTATAAAGTTACGCGGCAGGCTACTAAAGTTACATCGTGTCAACAAACCCTGATTGTATATTCACTAGGATTATTATCAAAGTATTCAGCTTGACATCTCTTGCAGACGGATAGACACAAGGCTAACACTACTTCGTCTATAGTTTTAAAAGCGGATCTATAATACATCAGGAAATATACTTTAAAAAATAACAAAAAACAACTTTAATATAGCATGCTCAGAGTACCATGGACCAATGTGGAAGGGGGTATCTAGGAGAAGGTTTTATGTGATGCTCTTATCTATGTAGCCAAGCAGTTTAAGCCTCTCGGGAACACAACGAATGCATTTAAATATTTCAAATAGTCGCCCCCCCCCCCCAATATATCAGTTAGAATTATTTCTTCTTCTAGATGTGTCACGCCATACCGTCAACATTTGAGCAACTATTCAGTGCTATGACCACAAATTTGGAACTCGATCCTCGCTGGGCTCGGATAGATCACATCCTGTAGTTACCTTACATCCTTCTTAAGGCGGATCTCCTATGTGGCCGCCACCATTCCTGTTCTGTTCTCGTTAGGAGTTAGTTAAATATGAATATGTTATATTCTTAGTGAGTTAAAAATGAATAAGTTATCTACTAACTCCCACCCTGGCAAAGCATCTGCTTTACAATGCAGACCAAACTAATGAGATACACAAGAGAAATGGCGTTGAATTGAAATTGATAGATCCCCTTCAAGATCACGAAAGGGGATCGATTATTTTATATATGTTCTCCCTTCCCTTCCCACTTTCAACCGCCAAGGTCATCTATAAATAGAAGGTAACAAATGGTTTTCTTCAACGAACTAGCTGTGAATCTCAAAGGTAAGAGATATATTAGTTTTAAAGTACAGATTAGAGGCATAGGGTAAAAGCTAGTTCAGAATTTAAGCAAAAAATAGTCAGTCAATTTTTTCTGTTTATTATAAAGCTGTTAGCATTATGACGTGGAATTATAATATATTTTCTTTTATTTTGTTGTACATGCATTGGATGTTAGCTAAATAATCGCATGCAGATTTTGTTTGAAATATCTAGCTCAATTATGCGGTGAACCTATATTTTTTACGGCTATGTTTATTAGTCTTCAAGTAACATCGATTTTCTTAAGAAAGAGAGAGAGAGAGAGAGAGAGAAATGGGGGGGGGGGGGGTAGATAATGAAATACAAAATATATATATAGTTGTTTGTTTGATCATCCGGAAAATTGAGTTTATTAGTTCAGGAGTTCTTGCTCAAATATAAATCATTATAATATATTGTTGCAAGAAAATGAACGAAATGACATCAAAGCGGTGGAGGATTTTCTTTTACAAAAGAAAGCAAGCAAAATAAAATAAAAAACTTTTTAAAAAAACAAAAGCTTATCCTGAGTTATTGGATACTGCTACAAGACGCTTCTATATAGGGATTGTCTACTATTTATTGCAACTGGCGTAAAACAGTGCCTGTTCCTGTTTGTATCAAATTGGAAAGAAGCTCGTTAGAAAACGGGTGTTCACGTTTATGTTTGTTATAATAAAGTTGTGGTGTGTTGAGAGAACGCTTGCTTGTCGTGGTGCGACATTTGTGTGTGTGTGGTTTTTTTTTGTGTATTTTTTTGCACGGGTTCGCCGACCTCCTATTAGTATTTATATTTTATTTTTTTGTTTGCTTAGTGTAGCTTTCAGTCCGCTATTGTTCATTTACTACAGTGCGGGGAGGAAATGAAGGATGCCGTGCAAAATCTGTTTTTTCAAAAAATTCGCTCAGTCTGAATTCGAACTTGAGGTCTTGAACCTTTATGATCGACAGATAAAAATTGACACTGAGCTAAAAAAAATGTCATAGTTATCTGTTGTTAATTTCAGATTTCTAGCCAACGACCTCATCCTCTACACAAGGCTTATCTCCCCTTATCTAGAACTGTCACTAAATAAAACAAAATCAAATAATTACGAACAATTGATCCAATACTTATTCAATGTTATTCCCGACAACAAATAATCGTGCAAAGTTATAACATGATCCGAGAATGAGAAGTGGGAGAAATAAGGTGTACAAGATTTGTACCAGACCGACAGACAGAGTTGTATAAGCTTTGAGATAATTTTCATATGACAAGATTTACACAAAGTAGATGTCTCTGTGACAAATTTCAATTTCTTTCCTGATTATATTTTGTAATGGAGATCGCTACATCTTAAAATATTATGTCTAATTTTTTTGTAAAGGCAAGTAGATAGATGGTGCAGACTGGTACTGAAGTATGGCGGCAGGATGTAACGTCGAGTCGTAACAACTTTTACTTTTTGGCGGAAAAAAACTTTAGGCAGCTAGCTTTTTTTTTTTTATTGATTTGTGTACAGTTTAAAGGAGGTGTTTAAAAGCTATGCTTTTTATTTTTATTTTATGACAAATTTTGTGCAATGTTTACTCTACATTAATGCCCTTCTGTTGTAAACTCAATTTGTTTCTATTTATTGAGCAGCATTGAAGTTAAATGTAGAGCACTTGATAATATTTACTTTTTGTGAAAATCCCTCCATCCTAAACCAAATGAAGCAGAATTTGCAATACCTATAACCCTTAATATAGAAGTAGACGTCAGTAATTAATATTTGTCGCCTACGGCGAATTGCTATAAATAGCAAACTTCTGCGTGTATCTGTGTATCTGGTGTACAGAAAGCAGTTAAGCAATGTATTTTTAAACGTATTTTAATGTATTTTAAAATGTATTTGATCTCTAATTTAAACTATTTAGCTCTGCAGAATTACATTTTTCAATATTCCGTTTTATAACACACAAAATGTATATTATTCTAAATAATTGACTCTTTGTTCCAGTTTTTTTTTTCACAATTCAATAATTCATCTCATAATTTTTTTGGAATAATTTTTTTGTTACTGTTAATTTTATTAAGACGTTTACATCGACAAAATGTCTTATGAAAGTCTAATAAAAGGTTATTTAGTTTGACATTTAGTATTAGCCAGCGACCCGTCTTTATGAGACTAATAAACATATGTTTTGGTTTACATATTTCGTACGTCTTATCATTGTCGAAATCTCCCGAGAAACGACTGGGGATAGCGACGTACAGGTCTTAGATTTGATTTCGATTTTAGGCACATCGGCACAATTTAGGCCATGTCGTTGCAGGTCTTAAATCGTGACCATCGAGAAGACAATCAAGAGCGCATACAACACGACCTATGCATCCAACCTTTCGGAATGACCCACAGACGGACGCTTTAAGCTAACACCCATTATCAAGAATAGCCAGTGTGGTATGATGTTGTTTTTTTTATCATTATAGACACCGCATCAAACGCCAAACATTACACAGGAAAAAACTTGCGAACAGTTGAAAAAAGCAAGTAATGGAATAAATACACAAAAAAAACTAGGAGGGACAATTGCTAGTAATTCAAATTAAATGTTTTGTAGTTGCGCTGCAATATTGAACAGCTTGACATTCAAACTGAAGGTCTCGTGTTGCAATACTAAGAAAATAACATATTTTGTTTTGTGTGGAATGTATTTCGGTCTGTGTTTCCAGCATACATTGAACCCTGACTCCCACTTATGTTCGGATAGTGTGAGTAGATCTGTACTTTTTAAACAGACGATGAAAATGACGAGTTATCTTTACGAAAAAAAAATTTGAAAAAATCAATTCCGATCCATTATTTAGAAGCACTTAGGTTTTAAAAGGTTTTCGAATTTTCTGCTGATACTGAACCAGATCTACTTACAGATGAATGCTACTGGCATCATAATTTGTTTTGTTTTTTTACTAGTGTAAATCTAGTCGATACCAAAAAAAAACAACACTTCAAACTTAAATTCTGGTTCGAATTTTAATCTGGAAGCAAAGGGAATATGGGGGAGGGGTTGGAGTAAGTGATACTGAATTTAGTGAGTGTAAGGGGACTAGTGAAACTAGTTAACCACAAAGTTCTGAGACACTTTGGATCTGTGGCTTGGTGTGTCTGGGGCACTTTGGTCTGGGGAACTGTAAATCCAGAACATTTTAAGCCTGAGGACTTGAGATCTGGGGCACTTTGAGTCTGGAGGACTCAGTGAATCTGGGGCACTTCAAGGGCACAATAAGTCTGGGGCACTTTGGGTCAAGGGCACTTTTGAGTCTGGTAAGAGTGAATGACACTAGTTAAGAAGTAGCCCTTGTACGAATTTCTCCTAAAGAATTAAACGTTACTAAGGTGACCCTGTTGGGATCTGCATATTTTCCCAGACTTGATGCTAACAGAGATTTAAAGTTTCATTTCACCTTCAGCGCCTTTCTTCCTCAAGACTTTCAGTTAGGTCTTAAAGCTGTGTCACGTAACCATCGTAAGAATCCTCTAGCCGTCTCGTTAAGAAGCCATGTGCTGCCAACTGTATTATTTTCTACGCCGTTAAGGACAAACGTATACTTGTATTTAATGATAGAGAGGTCACGTGGGTCAAATTTTAAACTCCAGATAGTTCTGAGTCATGTTAAAATCAATTCGGGCCTTTTTATTTGCTTTGATTGCATTTCAGCTCCTCTTTTGTGTTCCATAATTATAATATGTTGACACATTCCATCCATAAACGTACGTTTGATTACACAGAAGTATTCAATCAAACGAAATAATAACAATGCTGGATTTTTTTTTCTCTTTGTTCTTAACTGCCATTTTAATGAGAACGCTTTGTTCCCCCGCTTATCGTTGATTTGTGCTTTCATTCGGGCCAACAGGAGAGAATCTTATCGATTTCTTTAACACTATAACCAGGATTATAACAGGATAAAAAAAGAAATCTTTAAATTTTGAGATAAAGGTTCTAGTGGACAGTTTGGATTTGGAGAGACATGACGATATCAGGGGCGTGAACTCTGTCACGCAATTTAGACAATAGCTAGAGTGTATGTGAGAGGCAGGATTAAAAAAATTAATTATTAGTTTTTCAATGCTATGTTTCTCTGATTAGTATTGTCTTGAATTTGTTTAATTAATTTTAATATTAGATGTGCATCGGATAGCAAATTTTTATATCCGACCTGAGCCGGAGCCGGATACCTACACGTCTTAAAAATAGATCATTTACTGAACATTTTGCTAAAATGCTACATGGTATAAGTATGTTCCTATTAATAATATTTTTATTTACCAAATACTGAATAGTTGTACAAACGGTTTATTTTTATTATGAAAAATAGCTAACATAGTTAATTGTAAAAAATGAATTTTTCGCTTTTAGAAAAAAAAACAGCCGTTATATCACAACTTTGAAAAATAAACTATCTAAATAAGACAGAAGAACTGACAGGCAAAGCACACATTACTATTAGCGACTATTCCCTTTTCAGGCACCTCAAAAATGATGTATAATCTCATGTTAACAGAAGGATATCAAATCTTCAAAATACATACCTCTATAGAATGTTTTACATGTTTCGGATGTTCCTTCAGAGTTAAAGATAATTACTTCCGTGTGTAAACCTTCCGCAGGACGACGGCGGATGGGAGCGTGCAGGGTTTGAACCCGGGACCATCGATAAATCTGAACGACAGTCCAGCGTGCAAACCGCACGACCTGGCAGCCATCCATATTTAAAGTGTATCTCTAATTTTCAAACAAAGATTCAAAACTAACTCGTTCAAGCAGCGACATTTTCACTAACACACTCTAGTTATCTAGCTATTTGGTACCTAGGCTGTTGTATTTAAACTTAACCCTTTTCACACTAAAGTTATGTAACTTCACTCGATCAAGCTGACATTAGGTGATGGCCTCCTGGTATTTAAAGCAAGGGACTTAACTTAACAGGCCCATAAAAATGTGTTAGTCCAACGGTTGTCGTCCACGTGGTCTCCCTTACATCACCATTTAACTAGATTTCTCTCCCTTGCCTTCCCAACCTGTACAGCCCCCTTGTCATCCATAATATTCTTCATTGTCTATTTTTTTTTTTTTGAAGAGGGTGGAGTGAGAAGGGAGGATTGGGGGGGGGGGCAGATCAAGGGTTGGATCGATATCACGTCTCAACACTTAACAACTTTGTATTGACAACTTTTACAACGATACCATCAGAAAGTCAAGTATGTCCACACAGTATCGATATCACACCCCCAACAAAACGCTTGACTCTTACAAACACGCAAAGTTCATTAACTCTTACAACCGATGAAAGAAAACGGAGAGAAAGAATGGTGACTACGTAAGTATTTCAAAAGTCTTTTAAAACATTCCATTGATCAGTCTAGAGAGGCATTTAAACATTCCTTATACATTTTCATTTGATTCTCAGTTGTCAGGCCACCACATCTGTTAACACTATTAAGTCTCCTTGTCTGTCACTTAACGGCCAGCCCAAGAAGAGGCTAACAAGAATAACATTAAAAAAAACTTCAAAGAAAAAACACATATATTAAGCGTAATTCCCTCCATTACTTTATAATTATATTTGTGATAGATCTAGACTAGCTATAAATAGATTTATAAGATTAGAAATATTGTCACCAATTGTTTTTGTTTATCGCAATTTCATGCTTTTAGCTTTCTCAACACGCGATGAAACTGGACCAGTTTGTAAAGGACTTGTGGGGGGGGGGGGGGGAAGAAGAGAATGGATATCAGGGTGAAGGTTACCCTGATCGCGTTTAAAACGCATTAAAAAAAAAAAAAGATGAACTATCTCAATTTGAATTCATGGGCTCTAGCCTCTTTTAGCATCCTCATGGCTAACATGATAACCACTTTCCCAGGGAAGTGCTTACGAAAATAGAATATATTATAGTTATCTACTGGTAGAGTAAAACTATAAAGCGGCCACCTAATTCTTTCTACATAATTTAAAGAGAACGTATTCACCTTATTCAACTTATACCACTACTTAAGTCAAGTACAATTTCTTTTCCTTGTTAGATACTAAACAAATTAATTACGAATATTTAATTAACTAATTAGTAAATATTCTTGTATTGATTCTTGTGTCGCCAGGTAAAAGAAATAATTGAGCGAAATTTCAGCTTCATCCGAGATTGGTAGTGCGAGAAATAACGTGAACAAAATGCTTTACAGAAAGGCGGACATACATACATAGTGAGTTGATATAAGCTTTGAAAAAAAGTAATTGCTGGCATGGGCTTTGGCATGTTTCAGAACAGAGCTAATTGGCAATGGATGCCCAAGCAAGCCCATTCTCGGACACATAGGTGCGCTGCCGCTGAATTTATGTAATATTGCAAGATAAAAGATTCCTTGAGATATGACAATACATTATAAAATCCTTATACATTTGATACTCACTAGATGTATTACGAATACATCATAGTGAATAGTGAGTCAATGTCTAAAGTAGTGTCCAATCTTTTACTGACTGTAAGATTCTCTTAGACAGTAGCTCAGTCCATAAGTGATCTTACGCAATCTCTCTCTCTCTCTCTCTCTCTCTCTCTTTCTCTCACTCTCTCTTTCTCTCTCTTTCTCTCACTTTTTCTCTCACTCTCTTTCTCACTCTCTTTCTCTCACTCTCTTTCTCTCTCTCTTTGTCTCACTTTTTCTCTCACTCTCTTTCTCTCTCTCTTTCTCTCACTCTCTTTCTCTCTCTCTTTCTCTCTATCTCTCTCTCTTTCTCTCTCTCTTTCTCTCTATCTCTCTCTCTTTCTCTCACTCTCTTTCTCTCTCTTTTTCTCTCTATCTCTCTCTCTTTCTCTCTCTCTTTCTCTTTCTCTTTCTCTCACTCTCTTTCTCTCTCTCTCTCTTTCTCTCTCTCTCTTTCTCTCTCTCTCTCTTTCTCTCTCTCTCTTTCTCTCTCTCTTTTGTCCACCAATCCGTTACGATCTGTCACGACCCACTTGGACACACACTTGCCTCAGTAACTTGCACATTCAGACCTCCTCTAGTAGTAAATATAGTCAGAGATTAGATTGCCTGGTTGTCAGGAGAATCAGTTTCTGCCTGAACAGAGACTGACAAAAAAGAGAGATTTTTAACTTAAGTGTAGGTGTACTTTTATCTCCCCTCCCTACCATCAGATCCACAAATCACCCCACCCGAAATAATAAGTTAATAGAGCTAATTACTAATACTACACCAGTAACTTAACTGGGGCAATGATATAAACTTTCAAATGCAATATACTTTTAAACAAAAAAATAAAAAATCCTATAATTAAAAAAAGCTAATGTAAAGGGGAAGAAATCCGTCCTTTAAAACATATATATATATATATATATATATATACCAATAATGTACAAGTTTTTTCCCTTATTCGATAACAAACAAAAAATAAATCAACAATAATTAATTAACTAATTGAGTATTTTGGTTTATTGATTCGTACTCTACTAGGTACAATAAATAATTGATTAAAGTATCAACTTGAGATTGAGTGAGGGAGAAATAGCTTTAACAATTATTTAATGGGACTAAACCCAACAAATTTCGCCATTACTGAGAACAGTGAAGTGTTAGTTTCTCTTGTTGCTATTAAACATAATAATGAATTACCAGTAGTTAATTTTCTAATTGGTTACTTTTTTATTTTATTGATTCATGTCTTGTCTAAGTCAATGAAGAATTGTGTTAGGTCTCAGCTTGATCCCAGAATGGGTGTGGAAGAAGGGTCGTGTACACAACTTTTTACCGGACAGACAGAGTGAGTTGATATATGCTTTCTAAGAAGGCTAATGAATTGAAGAGCAAGAAAAACAAAGTTTATCTAATGGGGAAGAACTCCGCTCTCACAACTATATGTATGTGAAATATTGTGAAAGTATTTTCCCTTATTCGATATTAGCCAAAAGTTATTACTAACCAATTATTTATAGATTAATTGCTTAATATGTTGACTCATGTTTTGTTATGTACAATCAAAAATCGTTTTAAGGATCAGTTGATCCGATAATGCTTGTGGGAGAAATAGCGTTAATAATTATCTGAAGGGATAAAACTCTACACATTTAGCCATTGATGTGAATTCGGATGGATTAATTTCACTTTTTGGAATTAAACAAAATAATTATTTGCCAGTAATTATTTACTTCACTTATTTG
Organism: Biomphalaria pfeifferi; assembly: GCA_030265305.1. Taxonomy (NCBI): domain Eukaryota; kingdom Metazoa; phylum Mollusca; class Gastropoda; family Planorbidae; genus Biomphalaria; species Biomphalaria pfeifferi. The sequence goes on from JASAOG010000067.1 coordinate 1,703,112, forward strand.
TTAATTTTTTTAAAAATTGATTCATGTGTGTCTATGCCAATAAATAGTTGGTTTTTTTTTTCATCTTGATCCGAAATTATTTGTGCGAGTATTACCGTGTGGAAACGTTGTACCAGACATACAGACCGTCAGAGGGAATTCATATACGCTTAATAATGAAAGGGAGTTTTGAAAAAATAGAGAATAAAAACTTAATTAGTACCATAATGTGTAGCGAAATTTAGATGATGCTTGGCTCAATTAATAATTTTATTTATAGAGCGCTGTTAACAAACAAAATGTAGGCTCAAGGCATTTAATATTATAAACTATTCTAATAAAGTTTTAAACAAGTAGGTCTTAATGTTCTTCTTAAAAGTGGTATAGCATGTTGTCTGTCTGAGATCAATGGGGAGTTAATTCCAAACCTTTGGTCCGTGCACGGAAAAAGCCCGCAGACCGTAGACTTTGAGGGAGAAATGTGGCACCACTAAAATCGGTGAGTCCATTGAGTGCAGGGCTCTCTGTGGGACATATGGAGTAATCGGTTCGCTAAGGTACAAGGGCATATACACATTACTAAGCAACGTACTGCAGATTTCTTAGAAACTTACTTTCTAGTTAACCATTTATATTAACATTGCAGACAGAACTCCCCAAAGTAAAAACAGCAGGCTATCGTTTGAACACTTTAAAGATAAGAAATGTAGGATTTAGTCAAAGTCGAATAAACAAGAAATGGACAGCTCTCATCCGAATCAAAAGTAAGATGACGCATACTATAAGCTATCCCGACAAGATCAACGTCTAATCTATTGTCCCAGGACGGGACACAACAGAATGAGACAACATATGTACCGGAAGCTCAAAATTGAAACTAGTGACATCTGCCCATGTAGAGTGTCACCAGAGAATGCTGACCATGTCCTTCAAAACTGGATTCCTTATCAACAGGCCGCAACAATACCCCAAAACACACCTACAGAAAAAAAAAGCTGCTTGATTTGTAAACAACTACACAGTTCATCTCATCGAGTCATCTGAACACTCCACCATTTCAATGAGCAGGAAGAAGTCAAAGTGCTTTTGTTCGTAAGTAGATGTTTCCAGCCTCACTTGATGTTTCCAGCCTCACTAGATGTTTACGGCCTAACTAGATGTTTCCAGCCTCACTAGATGTTTACGGCCTTACTAGATGTTTACGGCCTCACTAGATGTTTAGGGCCTTACTAGATATACCTGTTTGATGAGTCCTCTAACTCTAATTCCCCTAACAATTGCACGACTTTTCCCTTACAAACATTGCCATCTAAATGTCATCTGTTTCTGTGGCCCACGGTTAACGAGGGTGTTATGTGGCCATTACAACGATCTACCAACTTACATATTAGAGTTTTATGGCGCCCTAGGAATCCTGATATTCCAAATCCCAGTCGTAAACGAGATTCAAGCTCAATACCCCAGTTTCGGAAGCCAAGTGCGTAACCACTCCGCCACCGCGCCTCCTCCCACCCACCAAATAATGAGCGGTCAGTGTATATTTCTTTAATACAGATTTGGCCTATAAATAGGCAGTAAAATGTAAGGTAATTGATTACAGAAATAAAAAAAAGGCAAAGTGAAAAAAACAAGGAAAACCTAGAACATTGAATCAAAAGATTTTGCTTTTCAGCAATGTCTAGCCGACCTTATATCAGTTTGACCTGACTGACCCATCCCAATCAATCCAATCGGACAAGATATCTAGCTATTTTCTTCAGTCAGTCATGCACATCTTAGTTCAATTCCTCTGGTTGTTCATTTTCAGGAAAGAAAGTTATGCTGGTCGTGTGTAGTATCTAACAAGGTTACAAAACAGATTATATATATATATATATATATATATATATATATATATATATATATATGTTATCTTTATATCTAGATATGTATCTATTTCTCTGTATATATATAATATATATATATATTTATTTATTTAAATACTGCCATTTTTAGTTATGTATTGCATTTACTAATAGTGATATGATTGTACAATTAACCTGGTTTTAATACCAATAGTTCTATTACTTTGCTGTAACAAACAATTCAATCTTTTAGTATACAAATATAGCAAGTATTCGTAACATATTGTAAGTATAATATATTGGTGTAAACTTTAATTATCAATATGGCAAACGTTTTAATTAAGGGTTCCGATTTGTATGAAATCGTCAGGTGATAAGAGAAAAAACGAACTGGCTATCTTAGTGTAGCTGCCACTGTGGAACCATTAATGAGATGGAAAAAGTTTTAAAAAAATAAATTCTTAATTTATATAACAGTAACAGATAAGATAAGATAAGATAATTTTTATTGATCCAATCAAATGGAAATTCAGTTTTGACTACAACTGACCACCTCAGCGTAACTACTGTAACAATAACATTATAGATGCAAATACGAACAATATTAGCACATGAAAGACATACACACTCACAACCAGCGCTTTATAAATTAGACTTCTATGTACTTCTCGATGACGACAGTTGATCTTGTAACACTCTGACCGACAGTGGGATAAAGGAGTTTTTAAATCTTTCCATTTTAGTCCTAATGGAAAGGAGACGACCACTTCTTTCAGATCTTATGTAACAGTGGTTTAATGGGTGCAGGTTGTCTTTACGAATCGTGAATGTTTTGGAAAAGCATCTTTCATGGAAAAGCTCTTATAGTGGTCTATAATTTCCCATTTTAATTGTCTCTTGCTATGATTCATAACTGGCATGGTCTTTCACCAAATCATCTTCTCCAACTAACTATTCGACTTAGTAATTTTAAATTGACGCAAATCGAGTTTTGTTGTTATAAATAAGCGTCCTAATATCTTTTGATTTCTTTGAGTTTCTTCCCTTAGGTTCACAACTTTTGTTAGTTTTCAAAAATTACCAATTCTCCCCTTCTCCCTTGTACCTATAAATATTTTCCATCCACCGAAAAAGATTTATGCAAACCATTAGAAAGTATTGTTAGAAATAAAGAGTCTAGGCCCCTTTTATTTATTTATTTAAATAAATCCCACAATGTACAGTTTGGACAGTACTGTCTAGCTATTTATAAAATCATATAAATCTGTTTAAGTATTTGTATATAAATTGATTGTATATAATTGATATATTCATGGCCCTATCTCATCTTATCTTAGCTATTACAGACGTTAATTTAAAAAAGAAGATAATTACGTCTTACACATTTCTTGTTAATCAATGACTTAAACTCTCTGCTAAGTCGTTGGTTTTCCTGGCTAATTCAGGCAGCTCATTCCATTCTCTACTAGCACTAGGGAAGAAGGAGCACTGGTACGAATTTGTTCTAGCGTATAGAATAAGAAATATGCCTTTATCTTTGTGTCTTTCTGAGTATTTTATTACGTTTTGATTCTCGATTTATAGGTTATGGTTCAGTGTTTTATGTATTATAGCCACTCTACTTTTTATTCTTCTGTCCTTAAGTTTAGCGATTTTACTAATGGTGTTACTATAATCAAATTTGAATATTTGTTTTTATAAATCTGACGTGACATCAATAGCAAAATATCAAAGTTCTTTGCACATTCCTAATACTGTCAAGTAATATAAGGTGATCAGTCAATATAGGGCTAACACAAATTGTAGTGCAGCTGCGGCTTTAATATAACTTTCTCTTTTTAGCAAAGAGATGCACCACATTCATTCCAACTTTAATTTTACTTAAATTAGAAAAAAAACAACTAAAAAGGCGAATTCAGGCATTAAAAAGAAACGTAACTGTAAATTTCATTTCTCTACTTCCGTTCCGTCTCGTTTCTTTCATCTTTGCCCCAGCAATGCTTTAAAAGCAACTGGTGTGTGTGGACGTCTAGCCAAGGCTACAATTTTTCTAACTGTATATTTCAGATTTGATTGACGTCATGAAAGAATCTTTTGAGAACACTCTCCATCTATCACTTGACAAACGGCTTTCATGTCGTGTGACATTTGTGTACCAAAGCTGCGACTAGACATATATATATATATATATAGTGAGAGATAGATATGTATGTATATGGCACAATTTGGCAAAATATTTCAAACTCAAAGCCTCAAACTAAAATTATTTTTTTTTCAAAACTAACATATGCGTAACACATTTAAAAAATAAAATAAAATGAGATTAAATATAAAAGCACTCTATTTCTATCCACTAAAACGTTTCATGCTTTTAGATAGTAGTAGTAGTATTTATAAGTGGATCCTTAGTAATTCTTCGAAAAAGTGTTGGACCTCCACAAAAATCCTGTCCCGGAGCCTCCACATTCTTAAAACCGGCCCAGGTACCAACGTACAATCACCTCGATATCAGTTCTATATTTAGGCTGTTTGACACGGCATGATACATAGAGCTGAACGCCACGCTTCTACCTCACATAACTCTTGGAAGACCAAGCAGTTAGTTGAGCACGCCACAGTGGGCAGCCTAGCTGTTGACCATCTCCCATCTCTGTCGAAGCAATGCCCTTGCCTTGAATTGAATCAGCCTCTTGACTGCCAACGTACCAGACTGTCTGAGTGCATTTTCATATTGTCGATTATCTCTGACTCGATAGAATAGAAAATGAATTTTCTGCTTGATTTAACGTTTTATTTTATAAAGAGAAATGCATTGTCATCATTTTGTTTCTTGCTGAAGTAAGTTTATTCTTCTTCTTCTTAAACTGTCAGGTAGAGTTGAGCCTTCGGCTCTTGGAACTCTAGGCCAGCAAAAGGGAACAAGAGCTTCCTCTCACCGGCCTGAATGAGAACAGTGTACACTGTTCTTTCTGACGGGTTGGTCAGACTCACGGCAAGAGACCGCGTACACTAAGACCCCCGCCATTTTCCTTTTCTATACCAGGCTAAACTGTGCGGGACACGCCATTTATGTAACGGCCCCTTGAGGAACAGTGCCTGGATTGTGACAAGGTTGTGGGAGCTTTTTTTTACAACTCCGCACTGTGCAATGAGGATGCTCTCGCACCCCCCTTAGGCACCCCCAGGGGAGTCTTGTTTTGTTACCCTTTAGCCTAATCGTTTCCTCTTACGATCGTTTCCACCCGGGCGCCACTATGAGGCAGGGTAGCATGCCCGGGCTGAAGTAAGTTTAAAATGTTAAGATGTATCTCTTTATAAAGTCACTAGAGTTGAGAGAGGACTTGTTTCTCAAGGCCGAAAGTTCGAGCCTAGATATAATGACGTTTTTTCATTTTCGTATTATATTTTCATGTTATAAAATATTCCAAAATCAAATCTCCCGCTTTCATGGGCACCTCAACTCTGCAGATAACAGGACTATATATATATAGGATTTTTCGTCTGTAGTAGTCGTTGGCGACCGACCATATCTGTCATCCAGAGGTTCTCGGGGCTTTGTTTAAGGCTCGCGCCTTATTCTGTCCTATGCTGTAGTCTCTCAAGAGGCTGATTATTAATGGGGGATATTATTTCTATTTATAAACGTGGCTCTGACTGCATAAAACCACAATGATCCAAAATGTACAGAAAGATACGTCCGTTAGATACTTTATGTCCCTATTTGGAGATATTATGTGTTAATGTTATACACAGTACTCTGCTCTTTGTTTCCATTCCGATTATTAATGTAACTCTTCAGAAGTTCAAAGCTAAAAAAATGTGCACGGACTTTATTTTAATAATGTAGAGCTTATCAATACAGATCCATTATGTACACCGGATACACCAAAAAGTTTCCTATTTATGGATTCGCCTTTATTTTATTATTTTTTTAATCCAATAGAAAATATATTTAGAATCAGAACAATTTACTCGTATGAAAATGTCTTTAACGTAGTGATAAATAGAACATCATGAGATAACTTTAATTCTTTATATATTATTTATTTATGGTGATAATCAATGGGGTGGGTGAATAATAGTACAGGAAGGGTAGGACAATATTATTGAAGAAAAATTTGTTAGCACACAAGGCAATTCTTAACATTGGAACAAGGAGCACATCGAGAGTGCATTGGGGAAACATTGAATCTTAGAACTGGAGCAGTAAATAATAGTAAAAGCAAACTCTCATACAAATGTCTACAAAAAAAAAATATTTTATGAAAACTTAGAAACGTTTCGCACAAACACTGCCATATTTCTCAATGCTGCAAAGTTTATCACCACCACCCCTTTAATTTGCAAATTTATTTATTAGCGCTAATTGATTAACCCAGTAGATATTTTTTTGTTTTTTGGTTCATATGTCGCCTTCGACTATGAATATAATCTTTAAATAATTTCAGATTGATCTGAGATGTGAAATTGGAGAAAAGACATGTATAAGAATTCACCAAGACAGACGGAATGACAGACAGACAGAGTGAGTTAATATAAGCATTGTAAAAACAAAAAGAATGCCATATATACTTTACTGAAATTGTAATGACATTTTTTTCCTCTGATGGATATTGATGCGTTCTCTGCCTTGTATTCTGTCAGGCATCAAGTGAAGATAAAAAGCCATTTTCATTTTTTGGCCCAAATATCAACGTTTTTTGTGTTCCCTATTGAAATTAATCCGCCTGCCCCATTCTCCCCCCCCCCTTGCACATTTTTTTTGTATGCGTAAGCTTCATTTACGTATGTGAGTTGGCTTTAAAAAAAAAGAATTGAAAATATAAATGCGTTATTTAATAAGTAAAAAAAAAAGTGGCATGTAATCAATTGACTCGTTAAATTAAACCTAAGTATTGTTTAAGATTTCTTTGATGCAAAGAAGTTCCCTCCCCCTTTCACAACTGGTCCAGACATGTGATAAGTGCATAGCACATTGAGAAAAAAAAGCTAGAGAAAAACAATTGCTAAGAATATTTATATCGCACGAATTTCTACGTCTAGGGTAGGTCGCACATGAAAAGTACATGACTGATCAAAAATGGCAGCCTCTATGAAAGACAGTGATGCTGAGGTTACATATGAAGACCAACAGAAAATTAACAGATTTGCTAGAACCTATTCCAGTTTCATAGACTTTAAAAAGGAGCTGATAGCTAAAAAAAAAAAATTGGAAAATCTCAAAGATGCAGAAGATGAGCTGTTGACGGCAGAATGAGATTTAAATGTAGTTCCATATCAAAATTGGAGAAGTACTTGTTGAAATGACCCTGGAGAAAGCTCAGGCCGCCCTGGAAAAGGCCGAAATAAACTGCGGCAAGAGATTCACGACCTAAAGCAAAAGACAGAAGCCCACAAGGACATCGTAAATGACCTAAAGACGGCACTTTAAGTTCTGCACCAACATAAACTTGGACCTCGATGATGAAAGCTAGAATTACTCAGTCCCTTGTCTTTTCTTTTACTAGAAATTGTTTTAATAAAACACTTTTTTGTAACCCCCCCCCCCCCCCAAAAACAAAAACGATATAAAAAACACAAATGGATACAATTAACACATTTAAGTATATTGGTGGGTTAGGTGGAAGAGAAACTTGTTCATGTTTTAATAGCTTTCCCCTGTACAATAGTGGGTTAAATAGATGAGAAACGTGTTCATGTTTTAGCAGCTTGCGTAAGTAAAGTTCCACTTTCGGGACATGCGATCAATGGAGGCTGATGATGTAAAAGTCATATGTTTCTTAGACCCACAGGTAACGAGGATGCCATTTGGCCAGCACAACGATGAACTGTCTTTACATCTTTCCAAATAGGTGGGTGTCTCAGATGTGTTCTAAAAAGATCCCGAAATTTAAAAATCCCAGTCTCCACCAGCATTCGAGCCCAGGTCCCTATTTCGCAAGCCAAGCGCTTTACCACTCAGCCACTGCGCCTCCACTTTGTGTAATTTTGTATATTTTTGAGAACGGCAGAATCCAAACTTTACCCCTATGACTTAAATTGCGCACCGGAACATGAAATAAGAAAAAAGTATGTTTGATTGCTTTTATTGGTAAACTCGCTATCGAAGGCATGTGCAGTCGGTGTGAACAGAAATGAAAGCCCCGACAGACAGCTTCCTGCTCTACGTAAGAAATAGCAAAGTATATAGGTCACTAATGGGCCTACAAAGCCACCTCAAGAATTTCAGCTTTACTTTATTTGTTCCATCTCTCGTATGTCACTTTACTCTTACTGATGAAGCAATGCGTCTACTGGTAACACATTATTTTATTGTTAGTGGACATACGGAAAACAAAAGCAGACAACATAAATGCTGGTCAATATGAGAGATAATTACAAAAGTAAATATTTTTTATAAAAATGGTAATATAATGTAACTATAAATTAGGGCACCGAGAGGAAATAAACTTAAAAAATACTAAAAGAGACAATGTCCACGATTGGGGACTTACGTCCTTAAACCTTCTCTCTCTTCCCCTCTCTCTCTCTCTCTCTCTCTCTCTGTCTTTCTGTCTCTCTGTCTCTCTGTTTCTCTCTTGACAGCATCTCCCTCCACTCTCCCCATAAAACAGAGCGGGCGTACATCATTGGAAATTTTAAACTTTGTCTTTGAAAAAATTACACGGCGCTAAATCGTCTGCTAAGTTGGATGCAATGGCCTGATGGGAACTGAGGGAGGGAGCGGTAAAAGAAGGAGGCCGAGTCTTCAGGACCAGGTGGTTTCCTTATTGGTAATTACATCCTGGATAAATCAAGAAGCGACCCAGAAATTGCAGTTCCAGACCACAGACTGCCTCCCAACGTCTGACTATTGGTTTTCTTTTTATTTGTTCCATTAGCAACCAGGCGAGTGATGATGTAAAACAAGGGAAACAATTCAAACATTCCTTCATACGATTGTCAATCTCTGATCATAAAAGTATTAAAGAGTTTACCCGAGTGTGTGGATGTGTGTTTCTGTGTATGTGTGTGTGTGTGTGTTTCTGTGAGTAAGGGTGGAGACTAGTTGTCTTAGAGATAGAAGATTACCAAGACAAGCCCGATAGATGGTTTTTTTTAATCTATAGAAAAAAAAATGAAATCCAATGTTAATTTATATCTTTTTTCTTGTACAGTTAAAGTCAGGAAAATATTTGCACGGAAAGGATTCATAAGGATTTATGTTGTTTTTTTTATGTGCGTGTAGGAATATTGGTAAACAAATAGAAGGCTCAGAGATGTGTGTTAATCTAGAACCTGATAACATGTTGATATTTGCCTTCTGAACCATCATCTACAGAGAGGCAGGCTATTTTATACTCATTTATGTAATGATGTAAGGAAAGCAAGAGGAGACAAAGATGGAAAGAAAAGAGATTAGCGAGGAAAAGAGAGAGATAAAGTGAGAAAGAGAGATTTCACTAAAAAATATCAACCTCGAACACACACACACTACAATTATAAAAATGTCAATAAATGTACATGAAGTATTAATGTAGATTGGATCGCAGTGTTAAACCGAAATGAAAATTCGAAAAAAAAACAACAACTTAGAATAAGAATCCAAACTACAATTTTTCTATAACGCTAATCTAAAAGACTCACATTTCAGGTACGACTAATCTCTTAAATAATTTGGTATGACGGCAATGAAGACTAAAGAAATCAAACATTTAAAGAAGCATTGAGAAGCCCAAACGAATTGTTCTAAGCCCCCTTTAGTCCTAGAATGACTACGGTTCATCTTGTAGAACACGTTTGCATGTGACTGTAGAGCCTTCTTCTAGAGAGACATTCCGGTTTACATGTAACGCTTATTATGGTGGCCTTCGCTTTGGTGGTAGAGGGAATAACTATTTATGTTCACACTTTTCTTCCAGAGCCGACAGTTCTTTGTAGCTGTCCATTGCATTTTTTGCAAACCAGTAAAAAGAAGAGGAGGCAAAGACAGAAAGTGATTGGAAGACAACATAAAAGAACTGAATGGCATGACATTGAAAGAGGCTCTCTATCTCAAACCAAATACAGAGAGGAATGGAGAAAGGCGGTTGACGAATCTTACATGGTGCCCCAACGGTCCAACAGACTAAATGATAGGTAAAAAGTAAAACTAAAAGCAGTCTTGGCATTTCTTGGTCACCATTGCTCTCTACAGTGTGCGGTCTAAGGCTATATCTTCCCAGTATTCAGCATTGATGTCCACTGTTTGACCACATCCACATATCGGAGGGATGTCCAGTTTTCCTTGAGCCCGTCGCACGTTGTCCATATAAAGATGACCCTCTGAATATGTCCATCTTTCATCCAGCGGACACGCCCAAACCAGCGCAGGTTGCTTTGTCTAGGGATAATAATGATGCTACGAAGACCCGTTCGAGCGAGTATCTCTTTGTTACACAATCTTTCTTGCAATATACATTTCTGGATCCTGCATGGAGGCAATGCACGTGAAATGAATTAGTTTTCGCTCTTGCTTTGTGTGAGTATTGCATTGCTCCACAGTAGCGTGCTCAACGCACAAAAAACAACAAAAGCATTGTAGGGGTGAGCAAAGCATGAGAGCCGTTTCTTTTTTCTTTGAATTCTATATTATACAATATCTAAGGTTTTTTTTTTCTTTGCTTATGATAACTAGAATGAGGTCACGGTGATGCAGAAATTAATCGTTTGGCTTCTGAAATTGGGGGTCCTGGGTTCGAATCTCGTTGAATACTAAGATTTTGAATTTCGTGATTTTTAGGTCGCCCCGTTATTTCACACATATCTGGCATTAGTTGGGAAAAGTAAAGGCGGTTGGTCGTGCTGAGCACATGACACCCTGCTTGTTAGCCGCTGGCCAAAGAAACGGGTGACGTTAACATTTGTCTTAAAAATCGCAAAGTCTGAAAGGGGAACTTTTTTTTTTTTTTTTTTTTTTTTTTGCTTATGATAACTAGATGCCCTAAATGTAAATGTTCTCACCAAGGAAAAACAAGGCCAATAGAAAACAAAAAGATTTCCGTCAGGTTAAAAATATTTTTTACTTCATTTTCCTCTCAAATTTGGCCCGTTTCTTAAAAAAAATTAAGAACAAATGACTTTGGCCTTCTTTATAGTACAATAACCCGGAGAATGAATGAAAAACTTTATTTTTTTCGTTTTTTTGTTACAACAAAAGCGTGAGATAAAATCGAAAGGATACAAAAATCAACCAATAGTAGGTCGTTACTCGAGTTTAAATAAAAAGCATTTACATCGTGCTTAAGTAGTTTGACCTTTCTGCACGAACATTATAACCTACAACAGATAGCCATGATTTACTTTCAACCCCCACCTCCCAACTTTCTACTTTATAAAAACTGGAACCTAATGCATTAATGTGCATAAGTTGGCGGTGTTATTCTTGTATGTTTTTACTGACTAAAATATTTTTGATTTCTATTCCTGGATTTCTTTCTGCTTTGTTACAAAGCTTCTATCAACTCACTCTGTCTGTTTGTCTGTTTGTCTGTTTGTCTGTTTTGCTTAGAGAAGACAAACAATTAAACAAATAACGAATTAGTCAATTAATGGCTGAAATTAATTATTTTCGTATGATACCTACAAGGAAAATAATCCTATAGTTTTCACAGATATGGCTACATATGTAAGGTTTGGTCCCCTTAGATTCTCTCCCACACCCATTCATGAATCAAAAAAATTACCAATTAGTAAATTAATTATTCCTAATTAATTATTTTGTATATAAGGAATAAGGAAAATAACTTCTACCTCAGTGAGAGATACAGTTGTAAGTGCATAGTTCTTCACTTAAAAAAGCTTAGAATTTTTGTATTTTTCTTCAATTCTAATGTAAATTTTGGTGATTATAAAGTTTAGACAGTTTATGGACAATCCTGCAAAAAAAATCCTGCGAGATTAACTATCTGTGCAAAGTGTAGTTCTTAAAATTAGATCTAGATCCTTTCGATCTTTTCTCATGTAAACATGGTAAACATGGCCTAGATTTATAAGATACTAATACTTTCATAGAGTGGAAAACTTTTTTTTTGAGGGTCTTAAGTTTGTTTTAGGGCTACAATACATACGTTAGGTTCCAGTTAGTACCCAAGGAACATTTATGCCAAGTTTTATTAAGATTGGTCAAACGGTTTTGTTTTCCATGCGGACATACATACCTACATATATACATACATACATACATGCGCTTTACTTTCTACTTTATAGTATAGATAACATTTTGTAGATGGATATCTCTGAAAAACATCTATTTCCACCCAAAAAAAGTTCAATCGAAAACAGACATATTCGCTTTCACTTCGGGGAATTTTTTACTGGCGGAAGCTGACTGACTAACAAAATAGTATCAACTGCCAAGCTAGCCTTTTAATGAGAGCGCCTCTCTTGAATGTAGATGTGTCGGAAAACCTTCCGTGCCTCGGGCCGTAATGTCTAAATCTATATTATATGCCGGTTCTTCGTGTATCAGAACAACAAATATTCCGTTTTACGTTACTTTGAATTCCAAGTTTATTGTTAAATGTCAGGACTACGCAACAGTAATCTTCTGATGAATACCCATGTTGACAGAAGAAGACGATGCTGAAAATTGCGTGACAGGTGCTCTGAATAGAAAAGAAAATCAACATGGAAGATTACTTCATACCTAATTGATCTTGTCTTGTTGTATTCGCGCTGGACTGTCGTTCGGACTTCTCGACTGTCCCAGGTTCATACCCTGCCAGCTGCCATTCCCTGTCGTCCTGCCGGACATTTGGCTTAGAATGTAGATCATCTTAAACTCTGAAGGAACATCAGAAACAAGTAAAACAAACAAACGTAGTGCAATGTTTTTAGAAGAGAGAAAGGCCTCAAAAGTTGCTCCTCGGAGCCGTTCGTAGTCCATCTCCAACTTCAGATGACCCTCAATGGCATACAAAATGAACTCCTGGCGATTCCTGTGACAATCTCTATCTATTTATTGTCCGTTCAAAAGGTCGCATTTTCATTCTTACTTCCCCATTACTTCCTTTGTATCTAAAAATACTCGTCACCTAGTCCTAATATAGACTATACTTTGAATAGATTGTCCTACTTACAGCAAAGTGACTTCCAAAACATCTAATATACTCATGTCTAATAATAAGAATTGTAATGTCGAAGATTCCGAAGATGAAGAATGAGTGCAGATGACTACGCAAACCCAGTTGCGATCTGCATATTTTTCAGCATCTGAAGCAAAGCCGTTGTCCGTTGGGGGGTCTATTTAAGTTTTCTTTACATCTTCTGCCCCTGTCTTCAACAAGCTTTTCTCTTGGGGTCTAAATTGTATGTCCCGTGGCTTTTGTGAGAGCTCTCAAACTGTCTCTTTCAGGGGCCATGTCTTAGAATTCCCCAAACGGAACTGACCCCATTCCACAAATCAATGTGAATGGCCACTTCCTTAATGTTGTTCGTTCACATATCTACCTAGGCAGCAAAGTGTCTAACCATGAGCCACTTTTGTCAAATACCTACAAAACTGTAAATTCTAATACATATACTATTTACCGTTCTTTAATAACTCGAGCAATGTCAATCTTATTTATACTCCTCTTTAACACACAGAGAAATGTAATTTCTTATATATACTATACAAGCAACTCTTTAATACCTAGATCAATTGAACAGTGTATTTATATTTACGCAGTCCCTGGTCATCTCTAAGTGCTCCGTCACATCAGAGTCTAATGACAGGCCAATCCACAGAATGATCTAACACACAGACAATCGACCCAAAAAGGGATTTGGGGGGGGGGGGCGGAGCTAATAATATCATTACCAGAATCACTTAAGTAATTAATCCGATAGACACATACAAACAGGAAAACAGTACATGACAAGACAATGTCAAGGAATAAATAAATAGAAACAACATGGGGATTAACGTATTGGGCATTTAAGGGATGCACTAAACAATGTCAAGGACGCTACATTGAAATTAAATGCTGTCAACTTTAAATTAAAAAAGAAACTCTTGTAACAAACGGAAAAAAATTGAATTCTGCAGAAAAGTTCAAAAAAAAAAATTTCTAGACCTTTTAAAAAAAATCATATTTTATCATCACTTTATTTCTCTGTACTCTGAATCCACAAAAAAAAAAAAAAAAAAATAAAGCTAGCTAGCTATTTATAGTTTTTCTTGCAGATACCATTTTCAATCCCCAACAGTATCTTATTCAGACAGTGTATATATAGTAAAAAAAAAAGAAGTTACCCTTTCAAACCTTGCGAGGAGGTCAAGTGGTCAGCTTAGAGACCTACGCCTACGACAAACCGCCTTTAATTTTCCCATACTTATTTCGGGTACACATTTGAGCTGGATGGACTCAGAGGCGCCCTAAAGATTAAAATCATAGTCTTCACGGGATTCGAACTTGGGAACCATCGGTTCCGAAGCCAATCGCTTTACCACTCAGCCACCGCGCCTCCAATCTAGTATATGTAATAGATCGTAATAGATATTAATGATGATATTGAAGAAAAAGAAGGAGGCAAACGAGCCAAATGATAAATCCAAGTAATAGCAATAATTATTATAATAATAATAATAATAATTTAATTTATAGAGTGCTGTCAACAAACAACATGTAGGCTTAAGGCGCTGTGATAACATTACACACATGAACACCAGAGCTAAAAAGACAAACTAATCTAAAAAAGTTTTTAACAGGCAGGTAGTGAAGAGCAGATTATTTTGGTTTGGAGGATATCAAAGTGTTAACTACATCTAATCTAAAAAGTTTTGGCTAACAGAAATGTTCTCTCTCGGTGAGTCCAAAAATGAAAGGGCAACAATCTATTAAATGTAAATTCACTTTAATTACAGCAGTAGTGACAATCTTTTGTTTTGTCCCCGAGTGCATATAAATAAACTACGCGAGAATCCCAGAGGGTCCCATTGAAGAAACAAAAATTTATTAAAGAAACGAAACTTGCAAAAGAACATTTTGGGTAGTTTCCGAATGGCCGGATAGCACCGCAAAATGGGCAGGATTTAGATAGATAGATAGATAGATAGATAGATAGATAGATAAGTAAATCGGTTGAAAGTAGTGAGGGAAAATATAGATAGATAATGAAACAATCAAGTTCTATACTTTTCGAGAACCACTAGCAAGCTCTAAATAAAAATGGACAATAATTTAATAATCAAGAGATGATTATCAGACAACAGATTGAAGAACAAAAAAAAAAAAGGTATAGATTGGTGGCACGACAAATCTATGTAGATTGGAGTCAGAAATATTTGTAAATACCAGATATGGTAGGCGAATTTGCCTAAATAGAAAAGGTTTTTGAAATATTGTTTGTTTTTTTTTCATTCGGGAAGTAGAATATCAAAAAAAAGTACCCCATCCTGGCGATAATTATTCCTTTACAATGAGATGGCTATCTAGTGCACATTAAACCTATTCCACACCATAGATATACCTAACAATAAATTTATTAAAGAATACAGCTTAATCATAAAACAATACTATAACAATTCTAAAAATTCACCCGCAGTGTCTTTAAGAGCTGTATAATCCAAAATCCGATTTAAATATCCAGAAGAAAACGAATTATCCTAATCCAGGAAAGCGTAATCCAATCAGAAGTCGGCCAGGGAACATGCAGCGAATTATCGGAACATAGACCGAATTATCGGAACACTTGACATACAAGTGAGAGAGGTGGTCCAAGTAAATAGAACTTTGTTACTCTGGTGATTTTTTTTTTTTACATATTTATATTCTTTCTTTCTTATTGTTTGTCTTTCGCTTTGAGGACGCCACGAGAAGTGCAACCACTAAGACGAGGAAAGGGCGAGCGGGGTGGGAGGCAGGAACGGGTAAGGAGGTGAGGGCTGGGGTGGGGGTGGGGGGTGGAGAGAAATCGAGGAAGCTCTTGTAGGCGGACATTGTGACGAAGAGAGAGAAAATGGCGAATTGGAATGAGAGATAAGCAGAGAGAATGGAGAGAAAGAGGGGGAAAGGAGGAAGAACTGGAGAGATAGAAAGAGAGAGGGAAGAGGAAGAGGAGGGGGTGGAAGAAGAGAGGGTTTGAGCGGTTAAAGATGGGGTGTAACACAATAGACTCCCCACACCATTCGTGACATCACAGATTAGCTTTCAAGTCACTGCGAGGTGGTCAAAGAGACAGCTGATGGATAAGTCACATTACTGCTAATTCAGTCAAAACCTCACACAGGGCGAGCCATTATGTCTTGGTCATTTCTAACCATCCCGAATGCTTGCAGTAGCTCTGTTTACAGCATGTTTTCCCTTTTGCCGTGCAATTGACTACACTTTTTTTTTTACAGTTTGTCATTGAAGCTTACCAACTCTTCATGGGTGGAAACTGGAACCCGGGCACTTCACGGGTATTTCGAAAATGGCCAGATTTCTCTAAAAAAAAATACTACCGTATTGGCCACACAGTGAAAAGTTTGTTTTGATCGTTCTATTTGGCTCAGACGGATCCTAGGTATCACATTCAAAGACCGCATCACAAACCAAGAGACAGGGTTACTGCAGCGATCGGACCCCTTGATGACCTGCTAACTATAGTAAAAAAAAACAAAAAACGCATCCTCAAAATCTATGGCCATATTACAAGATCTTCGGGACTTGCAAAGACCTTCCTTCAGAGAACAGTACCAGGAAAAAGAAGAAGAGGCAGACAGAGAAAGCGATGGGAGGACAACATTAAAGAATGAACAGGCATGCCATTGAAAGAGGTTCTAACTAAGGCAAAAGACAGGGAGGAATGGAGAACGACGGTCGACGAGTCTTGCTTGGTGCCCCAACCGTCCAACAGACTAAGGGATAGATAAAGGTAAAGTAAAGGTAAAATTGGCTCAAACATAAACTATTTGGCTATATTGATTGGTATTTCAGCGGTTATTTTCGCACTCAGCTCAAATTTATCTTTTTATTCATTCAAGAGTTAACTAATTAAATGAACATTTTTCGTTTTATGCAGAAAAGAGCTGCACTTAAGTAGGGGCGTATGGGCACATCATGAACGCTCAATGTAAAATCTCTTGCAATATCGAAGCATTACAAGACAGAGATAGATCGAGAAATAGCAGAACAAGACCAGCAACATAAGGGAGGACTTTCATAAAAAAAATGTGTTACAATTTGCCTAATTATGTATGCCACTTTTCTAGTAGAAGAATGAAAGGCGCCATCGTTATATTTCAAAACAAATGAATTTATTGATTACTAAAAAAAAATGTATATGCTTAGATGATATAGACTCTATTGTCACATGATATGTCTCAAAAGCGTCATCCTATAATACGTTACATTTAAAGACGCCATACACACAAATAGAGTTCCGTTTGGAATTGTATATTTTTAGAAATCTATGAGAACCAGTTTATTTTTTTTAACTATTTAAGCGAATGTTTGGATAGCCGCCTGGTCGTGGAGTTTGCGCGCTTGGCTGTCATTCGGTCGTCTCGATGGTCCCAGGCTCATACCCTGCCCGCTGCCCCCCCCCCCTCCCGATGTCCTGCTAGGGTTGGGACAACATTATAGTTACTTTTGACTCTGAAGGAACGTGCGAAAACATGTTAACGATTTTAAACCTAATGGAAACTTTTGCATTGGTACTTTTTTAAAGATGTTGTAAAAAATAGTGTGTTAGCAAACTTCCGCCGATCGTCAATTAAAAGAGGTTTGAAGAACCAATTTATTAATAAATCAAAGCAATTTTTAAAAAGGTAAACATGACATTACATAAATTTATTTATATGTATTTTTTTTAAATTGGAAAGGCTATCGTTTCTTGCGAACGCCGGTATGGACAGCATAGAGGGACTTCTTAAGGACCGACAGTTACGCTGTGCAGAGCACGGATCCTGTATGGAAGACGAACGTATGCCAAAGGCGGTCTTATTTGGTGAGCTAAAAGGTGGTCGACGTAACAGAGGTGCCTCGCGGACACGCTTAAAAGACCGTTTAGATGTCCACGTATGGTGCGAGTTGACCGCATCCCTTTAATGAACCACGTGACCTGTGTAATGATTTTATCCAGTGGCCAGGATGAGGAATCGGCTCTTCACCAATCCCTCTGTCTGGAGTCCCCGTACCACCAGATGGTCATTTAATCGTATCCGTCTGGTCGTGGGACACTGTCCCTTGAGTCAACGACATGAGTTCCTCCTCTCATGCGAAGCCGGAGACCGAGCCCGCAGGGGGGACCTCCATATGCCTACAATGAGCCTTCAAAGACCAGCTCAGGTGCCAACTTGCCTTAGCTGACACAGAAGACAGCACCTGGTTGCATGCGGCCTCAGAACGAGACAGCTGGAGGTCATTCACAAAGGCCGTGGAATACACATTTGAGACCAAAAAAAATCCGCTGCCGTGGACAGACGCAGACGGCGAAAAGAAAATTTAAATCGACCACCTTGTGGCAAAACAAGTAGGTTACAGCTGGGGCTGCGCACCATTGGGGGAAATACTGTATTCCTCATTAATCTTTGGACTCCAAGACAAATCTTATTATTGTTATTATTATCGTTTCTATAGAAAAAAAACCACTTATAGTTTATTATGCCATCATGTAGTTTAAAAAAAATGTAAACCGTAAAATTTATTTTTAACATATTGGCTTCTGGTAGCTTCGAGTTTCTACACAGAGGAACAAATTATGTAGGGGAGATAATTCGTATACGGTACATGAACGTTCAATAACTCAATTTCTGACTAAGTTTGCCAATTTGGACTTACGATGTAATTGTATCTCTGCTCTACTCAGTTCAGTTAGTCTTAAAGTTGTGAGCGCCATGTTAAGTTTAGTACCTTGAATATTTTATCAAATTTAAATTATAGTGTGTTAGTACTTAAACACCTGTGTGAATGTTTGCGTTTTAGGGTTCCAATTCGGAATATTAAATTATTCCCATACGGGAAGAGTTAATTCTTTATGAACACTAGAATCTCCTGTTTACATTTTGATACTTGGTCATCAGATTTAATTTAAGAAATATCAAAATCTATTATGTAAATTTATGCTTCTTTATATTGATTTAACACCTTCTCTGGTGTTTATTGAAGTGTCTGTTGTGTCATAATTAATTATCCTTGTTTACATCTAATTTGTTGTCGTGTATGTCTGCTAATGAGTACTATAACTATAATAGCACAACAAACATAGAGACTCTGAACGTGATGCAATAAGTAGCAGACAATACATTTATTAGATATAACCCATTAGAATACATCAAGTACATTGCCAGTAATGCCTTTTATACAATAGGCATGATACGACTCTTCATTTCTATGACCATGTGGTCAGCTCCCAGAACGATCTTACCCGCAATACCGAGCAAGCCCCCTCCCTTAAGTGAAACTTGTTAACCATGAATTTCTCCGTGACTCCCGACTAGTTCATGTCAAACAATGTTGTGACACCAGCCGATACCATTGTAACAGAGGTGTACTAGTCCAACGCAGATCTGGTGTTATGGCTGGATAATGAGATGCCGTCTTGATGACTAACTTGGATCTAGATTCATATAATTGAGACCACATTTGGAAGACCAAAATAAGACTTCATTTAATGTCCACTTCTTTTGGACCTTGCAGTATATAGGACTGAGATGATCTTTACATCATTTTTTTTATGACCGACGGATTTCTAGGGTGTCATTTGGCCAGCATATCGACCATGCACCAAAACAAAATTGCCGAAATAATATATCCATTTAAGTTGGGTGGACTACCGAAATTCTAAATTACAGTTTTCACCAGGATTCTAACCGTGACCTAACGATGGCGTCATTTAACCAGTCGTCTTTAATTTTTTCCCAAACTAATGTCAGGTACCTACTTGAGCTGGGTGGACTCAGAGGCGCCCTAAATATCTCGAAATTAAAATCCAAGTCTTTACCACTATTCGAACCCGGGATCCTCGGTTCGGAAGCTAAGCGCCTAACCACTCAGCTACCGCGCCACCTGATCATAAGGAATGCTGGGCTAAATATGAAGTTAGCGCCTGGTTAGAGCTCGTTAGGGAATACCCGTGGTTCGTAGCATTTGCTTCTAAGAGACGAAGTAGTTTATATATTTTTTTAATGTATACACTTCATACGTAACTTTTAAAAAAAAATTGAGTATCCAAGCCGTCTGTTTCTAGTTTATTGGGAATAAAATATATGCTCCCTGAACTCGACAAATATCCTTAGCCACAAAATTTCCCCAAACTTAAACGTAAAATCGAAAAGTAATTTTCCCTTAGTCTGTCGTTAAGCAAATAAGAAATAAATAGGGGCGATTACTTTTATTGGTCGGTTCTACCATTGCATCTATTTTTGGACTATAAGTGCCCGGATCCAGTTCCATCACACCAAGTGTTACACTCAGAAATATGGCGAGTACTCTAGATAAACACTGGCATCGTAAATACAGGGGACATAACCATTTCTTTATAATATAAAAACGCGGGGTGAACACATAATCCGTTAAGATAGAACTATTTAATATGATTCAATTTCTTAATGCTCTGTTAAACAACATGTTAACAATCGTGAAATAACAAAAGATATATAGGGATTACACTATGTTGAATTAAGACACAATAAGCAATACAATAATTTATATTAATTCATCATTAACAGGCATGGGCTAAAGACAATACATATTGCTAGAAACTTGGAAAAGGAGAAACCGTGAAAATCGCATTAGGCCTGCAGGTTTCAGTTTATGGGAGTTTGCATAGCATATTGATTACTAAACCACAAGAGAGATCAACGCTTATCTAAACAGACTTAAAATTAACTTGAAAAAAACAAAACATTACGTCTGGCAGGTCATCCTTAAATAAAGTCAAGAATACAGCGCTGGAAAAAAAATTCCAATCTCAAAAACAGGTGAGTGAAAGGCAGACTTCGAATAAAGATGGCATGATGATGATTTTGAGAGAGTTCGGGCATGGAGATTACAAGCTTTAGAAAGATCGGAAGGAAAAGATGTGTCAAAGCATGCTAGGACCCTCCGTGGGATGTAGTGGATGATTGAATCTTGAAAATTCACTAAAATTGGAAGATTAATGCGACCAACTAAACAATGAGAATTAATTTGTGCTGTAAGCTTAGGGGCATAAAGTGATTCTGTGAAGCTAAAAAGTGTAGATACAATTATTTTACAGCTGATTACTATTTCTGTATTAAGTACATCTGCGTCTCCATTTATGTATATGTATTCACAAATGAAAAAAAATATTAAAGGAACGATACCTGATGAAATAAATTGTTTGTTCGCAGAAAATAAACAAACCAATTGGAAAAATTCTGCAAGAAAATAAAAGGTTATCTAAGCAGAAGAACCTCACATTTACAACAATACATTGTAGATATTTTTTTCTTTTTTTTTTTTTTGATATGAAACGACATAATTATTTACCAACGATTAATTAACAAATTGGTTAATTTTGTAACAGACTCATGTTTTGTTAGATACAGTGACTATTTACTTAAAGTTTCAACTTGATTCGAGAATAAGTGTTGGAAAAATGACATGTTCAAAATTTCTACCAGACGGACAGACAGAATGACAGACAGAGTGAGCTGATATAATTAATATTTAAGTTTTTTTTTGTATGCAGATACAGTACTGTATAACACAACGCATCTATCTATTGCCTCCTTCCGTCGAAAAGATCATCTCTTAGAAATGAATGCCTAAGAATTATCTATGGCCGAAAGATGTTGCCCACACAGCAGTATCCCTCCCTCTCTCCGCGAAACTAATGAATCCAAACAAAAATCAAGCCTGAGGAAAAATCAGGAACCGGCAACCCTTTGACAGCTAGCTGCACACCTTGGGAGAGCCAGCAACGGCGCTTATCCCAAACTGTAGCGGAATGTATTAGGTACGCAATAGGTGATAGTCTTATTAACTCTTTCGTCCCTTTAGTTTTACTTTTGCCATTTCGGTATTCAGAGTTCAGACTGTGTTTTTTTTGGTCTTGTGACTGGATTTTTTTTAGTGCTAAAATGTCAAAGATACGAATAAAAAAAAAAAAAAACATAGTCATTTTAAACCATGACATTTAACACGGTCCAACCTAATCTTTGTTTTTTTCTTAATAAGAACTAGCCATTAGTTGACCAGCCAGTACTCTCCGAGCGAAATATAATTTTGTTAAGCATGGGTTTTCCTTCAGCACAGAGCTTCAATGAATTAAATAGGAGATACTAATCAGTGACAATGTTAGAGTCCCACCTTCCTTTTTTTTTTTTTGTTACAGTTTCTTTACTATTAGCTTAAACTTTCTTCCTAGGCGGAAGTTGGATAGAATACAAAGTTGGAAGTGGTACGACTGTAACAGAATCGCGCGAGTGCGTGTGTAATGACTCAATAGAAAGACGCCTAGAAGTTGGGTTTTATTGGGGATTCCCGTACTGACACGACGGTGCATTAAAAACTTAGACTGGAAATTGCTTAGAGACAGACTAACGGACGAGAGGAACTTCTTATGATAACGTTTAGGAATGGGACGTGACTATTTTTTTTAATCTACGACATGGACAGTATCCTTCTCATTGGAATAGATGTTTTAGTTTTAAAAGGCCGGAATCATATGCTTATAAAAAGTAAAAAATCCAATAATTTATTGCATGCTAAAATTTCGCACACAGTAGTATGGCTAATTAGCTCGGTTTATAGTCGCGCGAAAGTCGGTGGTTCGATCACAATAATGGCCTTTTAAAATTTTATGTCAAATATAATATGAAAGTTGATTTAACTGTATTACTAAAACATAAAGTTGGAATCCATGTAAAAAGTACTTTTTTTGTTGTTATTCTGTATCCGCCACTAAGACCATTAGTTGACCAACATCTGACACCAAAGTCTAGTGGCTAGTTAAGTCATGACTGTGAATGAGCTTAAACCATCCAGACCAAATACCAAATGAAGGACGCCGACGAGGCATTGTCTTTGTCCACTCCAAGCATTGTTTGACCAGCGCTACAGACCGAGACCTATGTCTCTAACAAGAGGAAATCAATTCGATTCGTGACACATACGGGAATCCCCCCTGTTGTAAGTCCGGCACTTCTACTAGACCGCTATCCCCCCCCCCCCCCCCCCCCCCCAAACCGCTCCACCGACTTTTCTTCTCCGAGAATAAAAGCAAAAATTGGATGAGTAGGAGAAAGGGAGACAATTGTAGAAATAAGAGAAAACGAAGTTGCGGAAGAAAAGAGAAAATGTAGATTGGTCTAAGGATAGCAAGATGAGTGAAAGAATCAGATGAGAAGACTGGACAAAGATGTCGAGTAATATTTTTATAATGAGTATTTTTAGCAATCATGATATAATGGAATCTGTATGTCAATGTTTTCCTTTCTAATCATATTTCATTTACTACATCTGTATCTCTTTTTCAGAACATAACTAGCATGTAAAACAAAATCATTGTTATAAAGCACAGTTAGAGAAATCTACTCTCAATACAAATTATCCAATAATATATAGAGTCAATCAATACATATTTCGGTATGATACATTAAATCATTTGACGCCAACAAGGCGTTTACTAATTTTTGTTTGACTTAAAACAAAAATGGTTGAATCATTAGCAATAGCATTCGATTGACAATCGTTACTACTTCATACTGGAAGTCTTAGAATAATCCCTGGACTGTGATAGCAAGCAGTCATTTTAAATAATTTCCAAAGACTTAAAAAGTAGAAGAAAAAACGCAACAAATACAGTCTTTAAAAATAACATTGTCTTGTGTCACTTTCCACTATTCCTTAGTCCAGCGGTTCTCAACCTTTTAAGCTCGGCGACCCCCTTTACTATTCCCTACCATGCGAAACGCCCTCAACCATAAAATACCATTCTAAAGTAAATGCGATTTGGATAATATTATAAAAATGGTAATCATAATGTTATATATGATTAGCATTGTACAATTGGAAAAAAGAAACACTGCTGTAACCTATACATTCAGTAAATTAAATAACATGTTACGTTCATGGTATAAAATAATACGAAATAATATGAAATTATATTTTAACCAACATACGTTTCTGCTTAAAATTAAATTTTAAAAAGTTTGTTCGAGATCCCTTTTTATGAGCTGTTCCAGAATGAAAATATTACCTTCAATATCATGGACTATAAAAAATGTCGAAACAATTACATATAAACGAAAATACTTCTCAAATACCTCACGACATACGCGAATTTCATCATAGAAATAATATATATGATTTAATATGTAAAAATAGTTATACTATGACAATATAAATGTTAGAAATAATTTTGATTCATTTCTCTACAACAGCTAACGGGGCTATCATCGAACAATAGCAAAATGTGAACATTTCAAGTTTTACGCTTCTAAAATAATCCAAATTTTTGTTGGTCTTAGGCGACCCCTGCAAAATCGTAATTCGACCCCCAAGGGGAATGCGATCCACAGTTAGAGAACCCCTGCCTTAGTGGGGTGAACAGTTGGGCCACCTCGTATAATATATCGACAGTTTTTCTCCATTCATTTCTGCATTTTTTTTGTTGTATACAAAACATAGTTTGCAATTTATGTACGTAACATTGTTTTCGAGAAATGAAATTACTCGACTAGCTTTAATAATAATTTATTTAGTAAATTTGGATTCCAAACGAATTCAAAATTTCAGGAAAATAATTTTATATGCCTTTAAGATTCTTTTTATATCCGTTACATAGTTATGGCCTTCAATGACCCCAATGCGGAGGCCCACAGGCCACAGCGCTCCTCATGCCAGGATGGCTAAGGGTGGGGGGTATGAACCGGTAAAAAGTTGAGAAACACTGCTGTAACCTATACATTCAATAAATTAAATGACATGTTACGTTCATGGTATAACTATAAAGTAACAAAATATTCCTCTGTAGTATGTACCGTGTGCTTGTCTCAAAGATATCTGCGATTAATGTATTTTATATAAATGTATTTCAACAGGTAACACAGATATACATAGAATTGCATTTTTTAAACACATTTTCTTCGTAGCTCTGAGATATTAGTAAAATTGCATTACGAATTATGTGTTGTAGTATTGATTTACCAGACAACCAGTGATACAGTACTGCGCGATTCCCCCAAAAATATCATTTTAAAAGTTTATTTCGAGCTCGTATGACAGTGAATGACTATTGGTATTGCTTCTATTACCTAATAAATACTTTGCGATTATAATCTTTTAGATGAACTACTCAATGAAATTGTAGATAGCCAAACTAATTAACAATGTGGTATATGTGTTGCTCATTTTGTTTAGCAAAATGATGGGGAAAAAACAGTGCCTTTACTTCTATGTAAGCTACCGATAAATATTATATAACAACGCTCTTGCTGGAATCATACAATAAATGCAAAGTTTGGTTGAACAACAGAAATTGGTTAAGCCTCGTTTGTATGTGTATATGTCAATGAGAACATTGCCTACACTCCGCACAAATGTTTATAAAATGTGTGATATGTTTCGAGTGTTCCTTTAGAGTTGAAGATAATTTACTTCCTAATCCAAACCTCCTTCAGGATCACGGGGGATGGCAACGGGTAAGGGAGAGTATGAACTCGGGACGATCGAGACGACCGAACGACAATCCAGCGCCAATACCGCAAGACAAGGCAGCGAGTGATCTAATAGATGTGATTTTTAATTCAATTTTCTGATTTCAATTAGTAAATAATCTGTGCTACGAATGGTTAGAAATTGAAGTAAAAGAATTTAAGTTACGAATTAAAAACTGAAATTCTTTGCATTACGGTGTTTCATAATAAAATAAAAGACTTTTCGGACTCCACTAATGTACAGTCGCTCTCATAACACATATAAAAATCATTATATTGTATTCTTTTGTAATAGCTGGATCACCAGTACACAATTTCCCCATTGATTCTTAAATGAGAAATTTTAAAAAAAATCATATTTCCATGTTTTTATTTGATCATGTGTCGACTTTTAAAAATAAAATAAAGAATTAAAAATATTTAGAAAATTGATTTTCATAGTATTTAAAATGTAAACTGCCTTAGGCAATAAAGTTTGCTATGCTCGTATTTTGATTATGAGATACTTCATCTACCATTGCTTTGACTTGACTTTTGACTTATAAGTCTTTCAGAAGGGAACATTTGTAGGACCTCGCCAAAGACATCCAGAAACACAGACTGAGCTGGAGACGGGTAGGACTCGAATTTTTGCAAGACAAGAAAAGATAACCAGCTAAGAAGAAGATTAGCAGAAGTACTCTTGTATCAAATGGAGAGCTGAGTTTTTCTCTGATATAATGTTTTAGAATGATTTAAGTGAGATTTTACAATTAGTTTCAACGTACTTTGTTATCTACATTTAAAGCAAGCAAAATATAAAAAATAGTTTTTTTTTTAAATTACAAAGCTTATCTAAAGGGTTATAACCCCGTCCTTAAAACTTATCTATCAATAATTTACATGTTTTTCCATTAATCGTTATCGAACAAAATAGTTAATTACCAATGATAAATTGACTAATTGAGTATTTTCGTGTAGTGGTTCATGTATTGTTATCTACATTAAATAATTTTTTTTAAGTATCAACTTGATCAGAGAATAAGTGAGGGAGAAATAGCGTTAACAATTATTTGAGGGGACTAAACCCAACACATTTAGTCATATATGTTAATACTGAAGTATTATTTTCTCTTGTTACTATTAAACAAAATAATATATTACCAGTAAATAGTTCTCTATTTTAAATTGATTCCTGTTAAGTCAATTGTCAATAAGTGTGGGAAGTTTCAACTTGATTTCGAAAACGGGTGTGCAAGAAATAACGTGTAAACACTTTTTACCAGACAGACAGACAGACAGAGTGAGTTGATATAAGCTTTGTAAAAAGACGGACCAAGTGGGCATGCCAGTACACTTCACTGCAATCGATGATCAGTTAGCTGATAGTTTTTTGTGGTGTTCACGGCTCTTCTCTCTGTCATTTATCAACCAATACTGGAAGCCTGCTTGCGTCACATGATACACCTCACAAGGTCACAAGGACCACTTTGTGGAGACGCTGGCAGCAAGTTAGGGGTGAGGTGGGGGAGCAAGTAACGGGACCCAGGCGTCTGGTAGCAGGGAAGAGAGGTTTTTTTTTTCAGGGTAAGGGGGAGTGGTCATTCTGTACGAGGGAGGAGAGGGCCACTAACCGGACAACATCGATCTCAAATATTGGTCTTGCAAGGAGAGTATACGTTAGGAAGGTCAATCAAGGTCATCTGTCATAGTCACCAGCCAAAAAAACTGGCCCCTTGCACTCCTGAAATTAGAGTAAATACTCTCTGAATAGGGAAAGCGACGTGATCCCGTGGTAGACAAAAGAAGGTAGGTGGCGTCGCCTTCCAACTCATTGGAGAAAAACGAAAATTCTGGAGTTTTCTAAGACAAATGTAGTGTTTTATTTACATTGCAAATCCAAAGAAATTCTTATAGTTAGCACAAAAGAAATTGAAGAAAATCTTATAAAATATAGCAGAAAGTAAGTGTGAGATTTTCTGTTTATTTATTTCTTGGTAATGCTTTTTATATTACGTGTTGATTAAACAGAATCAGCACACGCCGGAGAATATATTGATAATTTGATAATTCACTGAAGAAACATCTGTATTCTCTCAAAACTTCTTTAATAAACATATACAGCGGACATCCCAATTCAATAACAACTTGACTTAATTCTTCATAGAATAAAACTTAAAGATACAACAACTTCAACTAGTATAACTTCAACTAATGTAACTTCAACTAATGTAGCTTCAACTAATGGACCCGCAAATATTTAAACTCATACTAACACAAGACCATTACTAACAAAGACCGTTACTATGCGAGAACTCATTACTCTACAAATCCGTTACTATGTGAGGACCTCGACTAACTAACTTTCCCCTAATTTATACTTTTCTTAATCGTATTTTCCTGAATCACAGAAACGTCTTCCCTAATTATTTTATTAACTGCGACCTTCTAGAAGCTGACGTATGCTATTTTTTCCCCTTAACCTCTTCCTTTCATTGGATCAGCACTGGTCAGCACTGCCTTGACCTGGGCTTCTAGAAATTGATCGAAATATTTCATGGATCTAGGTCACATAGCCATGTCTACATGATGAGACCATGGAACTATACTAATGGAACAACAGCTCCTAGTCCTCTATAAAAAAAAAAGGTAGGGCGCTCGTGTTATAAAACAAGGGGTGTAGACTGCGTAAAGTATTTAATGCTTAATTCCCGAATCATTTAGAGATGACTTTCCTGTCCAGACAAGTGATATGATCAGACCGTGTTGAGAAAGCTAAAAGTACGAAATAGCGCTAAACAAAAAACGAGTGTTTAACTTAGTATTAATCCCACAGATTTATTGTTGTTTATTATTGTTATTTATTTAATTACATGACAGGTTCATATTGATCGATACAATTACACTTCGTATAAGCTGTTTATTTAAGTATTTCTTTTTCTGTTTTTCTTGATTATAGCTTGTGTTTCTACAAATATTGAGGTTAAATGTTGTGCATATTTCTAAATAAAACTTATATACAAGTTGTTGTTTTCTCTATGTCCTTAAGCCCATTTTAACAGAAAAATACCTTTTTTTTTTATTCAAGAACATTTCTTACAGACGCGTCTAAAGCACGTACAGTAGACACTTTGGTATATCGTTTTCAATTATTGTTCACCATGTCCACAACTCTTAGTAAGTTCTGTCTGTGAGTCCGAAGAAAAGGATAAGTGACAAGGACAATTACAGTATCTCATGTAGATACTCCGATCCATATGTAACCTACATATTTTGCTACATGCCACCCAATTACATATTCAAGTGGGCCGAACCGAGACCGATCGTTATTCTTGGCCTCTACACTGACTAACGACGTCGCGACCTGTGGGTAGCGTAGATTAACAGCTCGTTGCCACGTCACAGGCCTGTACGTTAGACCTGAGACGTGACAACAAGCTACTGGTCTCTGCTGAGCATAGCTTGCCAAGGCATCTAATGGCGTTTGGTCTCGGCTGAACTAACCCTGAGGGCACAAATAGCCTTTTAGGATATTGTAATAGTTTAATATTAAAATCTTTAATAATCTGAGATATACATTTGTTTCACTAGATCATAGGATTTACTGATAGATTTATACAGACGTACATCTTAATAACTACATCTAGTCCTCATTCCCAGGGAACATAACGATTTTTAAAAAATATATTTATTTATAGCTAGCAGAGCTAGTACTCTTACTCATTGATTCTGTGTGATAATTAGTTATTGGTAGGAATCGTGGCCTGAGGCGATGTCCAGTTTCAGATTTTATGGTTCCAGATAAGAAAGCACTTGGATTGGTGGGTATCTGATTGCTAGGTTGGGCACCAGAAGAGTGTTGCCTCCAGGCGAGATTTAAGAAGGGGGGAAAGGGAGGGGATAAAGTGGATAGTGGGGGTGGGGGAGATCCGATCTTGTTATTTCGTGTGGTATTTAAAGTTCAGTTGCAAGCATCGAAGAATTCGGAGAAAAAAAATTTTTGTTTAGACTTGAAAAATGTTTTACATTAATAAAGTAAACTTTTGATATCTTATTATCAAAATGCCTCCATTCATTTCGTATATTCGTGGAAACTTAAAAAAACGAAAACCTAAAATTTGGGTCGGAGGACGCGATTCTCAAAAAACAGCACTAACGATTTTCTTAGAAATTTAACAGTTGATATACATCGCTAGAAATAATTACTAGATTGTTGACCAGATTGGGAAAACTCTAGTTTAACAGTTATATAATTTTTTTAAACTAAACTAAAATAAATTTAAATTTGGCGAGAGAACGAGAAAACATCTATCGTGAACGGACTAGACGTCTTCGTGTATTTCCGCTTTCATTCCCCATTCTACTACACTCAGAACGTGCGAAGTGTTCCGTTAAGAAAAAAAGTTTGCAAACACTTTTATGTAGGAATGCATTTCTTATACAATGACATGTTCTATTGTTGATCAGATGGAAAAGTGGTTTGAGTGCTGGGACAAGTCCCAAAAGGCCCGAGGAGTCTGGGAGCGCATGAGGCGCCCTGACTGCACTTCCCCGTGGTGGAGGCTGTCCAGTCCTGAGCAAGTTATTTTAGCACAGTGCAGGACAGGCCACTGTCCTGTTGGGTCATATTTTCTCACGGCTAGGGCCAAATTTCGATTCACGGTGCCCCCGCTGCGGTGAAGAAGAAGAAATCGTGACTCATATTCTGTTTGACTGCCCCAGACTTGCTGATCTCCGTCTCGACAGGTATGGGAAACCAAAAATTCTCGACCTCTATAGTGAGGATTTGAGCCTCTCAAGCCGTCACTCAAATGGAGTTTGATAATGATGATGATAATTGTTGACCAGAATAATATCCAAAGTGATAGCCTCCTGGTTTGGAAACAGTCTTGCTATAGGATGCTGGTCATAGATCTTATTTTTGTTTCTTTTCTTGTAGGAAATTTAATACACATAATTTTAAACAAGGTTACAAAAATCGGCCCCCGAAGTCAAATGTTTTACATAATTTAGATAATCCTTCAGAGTTGAAGATAGTTTACTTCCTAGTCCAAACCTCCCGCAGGACGACGGTGATGGGAGCAGGCAGGGTTTGAACCTTCGACCGTCGATAAATCCTAACGACAGTCCAGCGCGCAAACCGCACGACCAGTGGTCCACCCAGGTAGTCTTCAATATTTTCAGAAAGAACATCCGAATGAAATTATATCAAAGACAAATGAGAGATAAGAATGGAGAAAGAAGGTTAACAGATCTTTTGTAGTACCCCAACGGTCCCGCAGATCAAAAAATAGGTGAAAGTGAATGTAAAGTTAGATGTGAACCTGGCCTAACTAGTTTCCCTTTTAGACCTTGTGGTCTATAGGGCAGATGATGTAAAGTTCATCTATTTTTGTGGCCTACGGTTAACGAGCGTGTCATGTAGCCAGCACAACGACCAACCGCCTTTACTTTTCCCCTGCTAACGTCAGGCACCCATTAGAGCTGGGCAGACTCAGAAGTTGAAAATCCCAGTCTTCACCAGGATTCGAACTCGGGACCCTCGGTTCGGAATAAATAATGTAATTGTTTTGAAATTGCTCACTTTCATATTCGAGTCCCCAAAAAAAAAAAAAAAAAAATTTCCGATATATAAACAAAAAAGTAGGTCTAACTTATAATGCATACTAATTAGCTTTGTCTCTTTAAAAAACTGCTTGCATAAGTGATTTAAAAAATTAGAATTTTCGCTTTCAGGAAAAAAAAAAGTAGCTGTTGCATCAGAACTTTGAATGGTCTAAAATATTTTAAAGTCGGATTTTCAATATCTTTTCTAGTTTACGAGATCTAAACGGGACGGACGGACAGACGGACAGACATTTCAAACAAAACTAATAGCGTCTTTTTACCTTTCGGGGGCCGCTAAAAATGTACATTTTTATGTCAGCATTAGATTTATACACTTAATTAAATTAATCATTAGCTGTTTGTTTTATTAATTCAAAAGAAAGGCTTTCTATTAATTGATTTTTCATTATTTCTGCTTGCAATTTTATTTACAGAAAGGAATTTTGTATACACATTTTTTAATGCGTGCGTTGTAGTAGAGCTGGAAATGATATAGGCAAGTGCAAACTTTAAATATTTTTTTGTTCTTTTAATAAGTAGCAATGTTTTTCTGTAGTGTTTTAAAAGGTTACTATAATTTATTGTACAAGAATGACAAAACAGTCAACGATCATGCAATACACACACACAAGCTGACCTTGACACCAGGATATTTTGACACACCAACACAGATCAGTTCCCAACACACAACAAGAAACATAAATACACAACAGTTTCATGGCTTCGTGGAAGCTCTAAAAATTCAGTTATTGATCGTCATTTAAAAAAAAATAAATTCTTTTTCAGATACCTCAAATGGAAAAGTGTATTTCACCCAAAAAGAACCATAGTTGGCATCAGTCTAGTGCAGTGTTTCTCAAAATTTTGACTTATGTGTACCCCATTTATAAATTTGTTTAATGCTAAGTACCCGTCGCTCCCTCACCAACTCATTTTTATTTATTAACAAAACATAGTAAACGGGAATTGTGGGTGTTAAAAGAAAATCAGCATAGCTAATGAGGTACAACGCGTACCTCCCCCATAGTCTTCCCGTACCCCTAGGGGTACGCGTACCCCATTTTGGGAAACACTTGTCTAGTGCAAAACGTTTCATAAAAGCAATATACATTTAGGTGTGTTTTATTTTTTTCATGATCATTTCTCTGCATCCTTGTAACTCTTGGTTTTTACGTGTTACGGATTGTCACGTACACAGTATCTATATTTAGCTCGTCTGCAGAACTCGAGCCACCTCGGGAAATTCCATTACGCGGAGGGCTATGTGTCAGAATAAATGTGATTGGTTTTGAAATATTAATTATTATACTTTGAGCTGCATTTATTGGTTGGCATTGCAACGAGGGGTGTTAGACACGTGACAATGCTATACCCGGGGAAAGGTTCTAGATTTTTAGTCAGTCTTGTATGGAACGTGTTAGAGAGAACATGTACAAGAGTCTAGTATTAGAACTCAATTATATTATTGTGTACATCAGTTATATTTATTCAAGTACATTTAACCATTGTAATTATTTGTGAATAGCTTTTTCAAGTTCTGAATTAATGTTATTGTTTTAGACGAAGAGAAGTTTCTTTATTGAATACAATAAAATACTTAGATCGACTTAGCGATTGGCAACTTCTTATCAACTGGTAACATTCTGAATGATCGTATTATCAACTAGATCTAGCTACTTCTATACGATCATCTTATTAAAAGACGATTTCAATCACGATCATTGATAGTGTGATATAGATCAAGATAAATCTTCAACCTGACATTTATCATAGTATCTTCGTATATCTTGGCATCTGACATCCACAAATGATGATTGTGACACACATATTCTTAAAGAATTGATGATGATTACATCCTAGCTCAAACCTCCCGCAGAACTGGGGGCGGGGAAGATAAGGGGGTTGCTGTGAACATGAACCCAGGACCATTAAGACGTCAGTTTCAGACAGCATACAACGCATACAATACAACTTAACCAGGCAGCCATCTTCCTGGGATTTTAAGGCGCCGGCCATGTTAAGTGACAAAGCAATATGCCCAATAATGCCAGAGGCTATCAGTGTTTTCCACGACCACGCTGCCATCCAATACACAGATTTTTGTTAAAAGTTCACACCTTCACTTTCACCTGTCCCTTAGTCTGTTGAACCGTTGAGGCCCTGTTATAGAGATTGTGAGTGTGTGTGTGTGTGTGGGTGAGTGCGTGAGTGTGTGTGTGTGTAAGGTGACGGTGGGAAGACGCTGCGAGTGTGAATAATGCAACATTAGGTGGCAATGTCGTCGTTTTATCTTTGAGAGACGACCCCCCCCCCCCCTAAAAGATAGACTGAAAGGTTGATGCTATTGTAGTTGGTTTAACATTTTGTTCAGAAATATCATTTCTAAAGTCTAGTACATTTATTTCATTTATCACAACGACCAACAGCCTTTACTTTTCCTCAACTAATGTCAGGTATCCATTAGAGCTGGGTGGACCTAGGGGCACTCAAAGATCCCGAAATTAAATATCCCAATCTTCACCAGGATTCGAACCCGGGAGCCCGGTTGGAAGCCAAGCGCTATACCGTTCAACCACAGCGCCTTCAATGTATTATTTAGGAGAAAAGGGGGGGGGGGGCTGCAAATTCTGGATTCAATCTAAAGAAAATGAAAATATTTATGATATCAAAGTTTGCCAATGTCCATTACTTACGCATAACATTTCCTTATCGTTATTAGTTTAAAAGATTATCATGTCCGGAGCCAGCGATCAATTATCGACCAAATTGAAACTAGTTTCCGAGCCCTTTAAAGATGAAGGAACAAGACAGATAACTGAGTATTAGTGAGTCTCAGTGCACAATCAACATAATTGCATCAAATCAGGGGCATGGAATTATTTCCATCGACAGAAAAGGATCAATTAATTAAGAGT
The DNA here is from genome assembly GCA_030265305.1 of Biomphalaria pfeifferi. Lineage (NCBI taxonomy): Eukaryota > Metazoa > Mollusca > Gastropoda > Planorbidae > Biomphalaria > Biomphalaria pfeifferi. Next base: position 1,737,047 of record JASAOG010000067.1, read on the forward strand.
AGTAATCTCGTTTAACTGTAAGTAACGCTTCCTAGTCTATCACTCTTCCGTATGGCCCCAGGGGATGTGGCAAATGTGTATCACTGCTGACTCTTGAACTTCACGCCACCTGTTTTGGTTACTGTAGTTCTTTGGTAATTTATTAAAGGTCCAATATACGACACTTACATTCATCTCTTTCGTCTGCCTCGTTATCTGTCCAATAGTACTTTTCATTAAAGGATAGTAATTTTATAGCACAGTGGTATAAGAATGACTTATAACAGAAGTTTAATGTATCAGATATAATATGCACAGATCTTCAATAACGTATTTTGAAATAAATGTACATGCATTTAGCTAAGCAAAGCACTGTTGATCGGCATTTAGTGACGTCACGAGCTTTGTTTGTTAAAATGTTGGTATTAGAACTTCGAGGCGACAACATCAATTATCGACAGAGATTCGACTATGGCCCATTCTGTATTAAACGTTTTCCCGGAGGATTCCAGCTCTCGTCGCCTCAGCGTTGCGCCTCCGGTGGAAACATCTTAAAGTGGAAGTACTAATAGGCTAAGTAGGAGGACTAAGGAGGCCCCTGCAGATTTCCTTTTGGGTGAGTGTTTTTTTATTTTATTTGTATCTCTCTCGGGGTGGGCGTTAACTCCCAACATCCCAGTTCGAAAAGTCCGCCACGCCGTTCCATAAAAGAGACTGTCAGAGCTGGCTGCTGGAATGGTGGTCCCTTCACGGATATGTGGCGGTAACAGTATAAGAAATTGAGATTATTCGCCCGTAGCCAACACAGCCTTCGACCACTAATAGCGAGCGGGGACCTTTTCCACTGGCTATGAACTATGTAAATTTCAAGTGCGTCCAGATAGATTTATTATTTATGTTCGATTGTATAGGGCTTGGAGTGGAGAGCTCTCGGTTCATGCATGGCTATCGGAAGAAATCGTTTCCGGTAGTCGGGATAATGACGCTTCGGCGCCGTTTCCCTACTAGACTTCATTGAAGGTGTTAAACGTTAGTTTAAATTGTTGAACAGACTGGAGTTAGTTCTTCACTTGTTTTTGTGATGTACTTTGCTTATAGAACTTGCAATTGTGGAAATACGTCTGCACTGCAGCCCCGGAATCGCTTACGAAAATGGGAAGGCATTCCACAGATATCACAGACACAGTCCCTACCATGCGTACCTTGTTTAAAGATGTTAAGATACCCAAACACACACAAACAGAAAATATTGAGTTTGAATTAGTCGCTATTGTGCATTAATATGTAAATTTCTATAGCTAAGATATAGATTTATAATCAAGTCAATTATTGGTCTGTATTTATGTGTTTAAGCTATGCTGGAAAACAAATGTACGTCTTCATAATTTGTATACTTTAAGAAATTAATAAACAGAGGAAAAAGTTATGAACACTAAACCAAATATGTAAATTAGTATTTACGGCACGATACGTATTAATGTCCCTCGCCGCAAGTTCCGCTTAAGAGTATAAACTTTTCATTCAGAGGAAATAACCGATAAAATGTTGCTGGACGCGATGACGATTGTTTCCCATGAAATGTTTAAAACCTGGTTTCGCTCTGCTCTAGAAATAATTGAGGCGCCAAGATAAAATCTGCACCGAGAAAGTTCTGCAAAGAGCAAGGTGACAGCCAGTGACAGGACATCCGCACAGTTATCAGAAGTCGACTACCAGGGCTGGTTTTGATTTCGTCGACTCTCACGAGAGTGGTAAAGAAAAGTACACCTTTCAGACCTAACTTTCTTGGGGGCAGATGGTGTTAATTAAGGTCATCTGTTACTGTGGTCCACGGTTAACGAGGGTGCCATGTTGGTAGCACAACGACCAAACGCTTTACACTGATCCAGAAGCCAAAACATTTACCAGTCAGCCAACACATCCCCTAGACGTATGTAAATCATTCATAAAATATTTTTATATAGGATTATATAAGTAACATTTTTAATTAAAAACTAAATATAGGAATGCTGCCAAACCTGAGTGACAAGAATCTACCTACATAACATAATACGTTGTACACTGGCTTCACGCTGTCTTCAGGTGTCATAATCGTGAAAATAGGTAGATCAACTCAACTATGGTTATTTCTTGATTTAAATATTGACTGTGCCCATTAAAATACACTATACGTGTGGAAATGAAAAGTTTGGGCTGGATTATATTTCAAGAGGTTAAACAGAAAAGAAAACATTTCAAATTAATATACATTTTTAAAGTAGTTTTTTTTTATTGTTGTTGTTGTCTGTTTACATAAAAAGATAGTTATCTAATGTTAAAACAATCATTCCTTCTAATGTATACACATGCCTTATAACCATATTTATTGATGCGCTTTAATGTAAGGGAAGCAATCGGTAATATTGTGAAACTCATTTTATAACTACAATTAGGTCCCCTGTTCTTATACAGCGTGTTTATTTTTTTATTCAACGGAGGCAATCAGTAATATTCTCAAAAACATTGTAAATCTATAAGTATGTCCCGTTTGAATTATTATTTTTTTCTTAACGAGCATTTTTTAAAGACAAGTATTAATGGAATTTATATCAATATAGACATATATGTGTGTACATGTTTTGCATTATATATGTGCATTTTTTAAATATATGTACATGTTTTTCTTCAAATATTGAAGTGCGTATTTTTCTTTACCATCAGCATGTATATCGTGAAATAAAACAGATGAATATATTGGGTCAAATATATCCCTCCGCAAATGATTCTTCAGAAAAAATAAGACAATTATACTCTACCCATTTTATTTGTTAATTTAGTCATGCAAGTTAATCAATGTTAAACTCTGACATGTTTGCAATATACCACAGATTATTCAGGCGTCCCATTCCATTCTCTAGCACTTGGGAAGATGGATAACCTGTACGAATTTATTCAAGCGTATGGAATAAGAAATTTGCCTCTATCTTTGGGTCTTTCTGAGTATTTCATTAGTTGTTTTTTTTCTATTAGTAAATTATGGTGCAGTGTTTTATGTATTATAGCTACTTTACTTTTTTTTCTGTCCTAAAGGGTCTCTACGTTTAGTGATTTTACAAATGGTGCTACTTTATTTAAATCAGAAAAATCTTGAAAGTCAATAGCAACCCGCTCATAGCTACGTCAAGTCGTGGCGAAGTGGGCGACTTCTGTTAACCAAGACTTTTTACATAATTAGTTATTTTCTTATTGATTCCTGTGTTGTCATCAACAATAAATAGTTGTGGAAAAGTTCAACTTGATCCAAAAATGGAAAGTGGGAGAAAAAAGTGTAAGAGAATTCAGACAGACAAACCGAGTGAGTTAATATCAGTTTTGTGATGAATTGTATTAAAAACACACGTAGTGGTCAATAATTATACATAAAACACTGAACCATTATCTTCAAATACAAGAACAAAATTTGATAAAATACTCAGAAAGACACAAAGAAAGATGGATACACTACATTCCATGTGCTAGGACAAATTCGTACAAATGCTCCTTCTTCCCTAGTGCTATTAGAGCATGGAATTGGGTTGCCTGAGCTAGCCAGGAAAACCAGTGACTTGGCAGAATTTAAGTCATTGGTTAATATGCATGACTAAATGCATGACGCGTAGGACGTAATCATCTTCTTTTTTTGAAGTAACGTCTATATTATATAAGATAAGATAAGAATAATCATGCAAAAAACAACAACTAAAATCGGACACCTTGTCGAGAAAACTCGAAGGCAATCGAAATTGTACATGCTACACATCCACATGCTCTGGTTCAGGATTGTACTATTTTTTATAATTACAAATGTGATAAAAGATACCGATACTAACAGATACCGAGAGACATAGGAACTCTATTGTTCTATTGGCCATGACATTATGGAGCCATATGTAGTGATGTTAACTTCCATTGTAATGTTTGAGCATAGGAACTGGGGTACGGATGTAAATTTTGTATGCTGTCGCATGAATTGTTTGATATAATGTTTTTTTTTTAATGTGTAGTGGAAATTGCAAAACACATATCCTGAGAGATGACACGGATGGACATTGTTATAAGTAACAGTAATTTAATAAACATCGTTAATAATCCTTCTAGTGTCGTTCATATACAATAACAACAATATATCTAACATTATATTTATTAGAAATGAATATAAACTTTTAAAAGTTATTTTTAAAAATATCTTGAAATTGGCGAGTTAGTGAATTAATATTTTCATACATTTTACTAATAATTTTCGTACTATTTTTTTTAACGTAGTTCCCTATTATTTATAAGTATTGTAATTTAAGGGAGTTAATCAATTACGTTTTCAAAAACATTTAATCTACGTTTACTTCCCTTGAACTATAAAACTACAAGTTCAATGCAATATAAAATTGGATTGTAAGCTTTTATGGATGCGTGATCTTATTATTTTCAATCAGCAAGGCTTTTAAAGGCGCTTAATTCATGGGAATCAATAATGAAGCATTCATCTTCTGTTGTTTATAATCTCCATACACCTTTCCGTTTTCGTGATTAAACATTAATATGTATTGGTTAAACATTTTAAAAGTCAAATATGTTTCAATGATTGTGTTTCAACTTTAATCTGTACACTTACAAACACTTTCTCTCTCTTTCTCTGTTCTGTAGGATAGCGTATCTTCTAATAATAAAACAATACATGTTTATTTCATTACATTTTCTGATACGTTATGGCCTTTTATAGTATGGTTGATTTGTTTTAAAGTCTCCATTACATACCACCTAGGAATCGAAATTAGTCAATAGTAGGAGTGAAACTATTTATCGACTTTGTCAATTTGTTTCAAATACTTCTCGATTTAACCTTTTTTTTTGTTTCAAAACCACGTTAAAGTTTAACAAATAATAAAAGCTAACTGTTTACTAAATGTTTCAAATTGAGAACTCATTAATCTCCCCCCTCTCTCTCTCTCTTTTTCTCTCTCCACCTCTCTCATATTCTCTTTCTACCAATTTCTCTCTAGCTCTCTATTTGCCTCTTTCTACCTCTCTCTGTCTCTCTCTCTTAACCTCTCTCCTTACCCTTATCTTGCATTTCACCTTTGGCTGTGTACCTCTTTCTCTACCTCCTCTCTTTCTACCGCATTTTTTACACTCCATCTATTGCTTTTTTTTTTTTTACCTCTGGCAGTCTATCTTAATCTTTTCCTCTACCTCTCTTTCTTAACCTCTCTACCATCTCTATACCCTCCCTTCCTCACTCTTTCATTTGCTATTTATCTCTTGGTGTCTACCTCTTTCTATACTCTTCTCTCCTTCTCTCTCTCTCTCTCTCTTAACATCTCTCACTCTCTTTCTCAAATAAACAAATACAGTTACGCCAATGTAGAAAAAAAGTTTCATCAAGTAGTCTTTAGCTATTTCCTGCAGAGTTCTACACTTTGAACTTTGACCCATATCCGTCCAATCCACGTCGGCGTTACGTGAGCCCCCCACGTTTTGAAACTGGATACGCATGACCGGAAGTTGTCATCTGCGTGGACGTGATTGGTATTGTGAAGTATAGAGCCTCATACATAAATACTGTTAAGAAGATGTGTTTGATTTCTTGCTTGATGCAAAACCTACGACCCGCGGGCCGTGCTGAAGCCGAAGTTAAATTGGACTGCAAGTTATTAAATACAAAGAGAAGTTCCCAAAGATTTAAACTAAATATTTTAATTTAGAAGATAGGAAGTCGCGACTGACATTAGTTTGAAGAGCTAATAGTTTCACCTAATTGAGGTTTCGTCTAGTAGATTAGTGCTCTCAATGCTAAATGTAGCGGGAGTTGGATGGTTATAGTTTAATAATTACAATTCCTCTTATTAGATGGCTAACTCATCTTATTAAGTTAATAACTCCTCTTATTAAGTTAACAACTCCTCTTATTAAGTTAACAACTCCTCTTATTAGATTGCTAGCTCCTCTTATTAGATTTCTAACTCCTTATGGAGCAAGGACTTCGAAAACGGCTATAATGTTTCTTCTTTGAAATTTTACATTTTCGAAAGGCGTTATCTGATTATTTGTAGAAAAAAAAGTTATTGTTTCTTTCCCCCCTCCCTGTCTATCCCCTGCTCTGCATTATCTTCACAGCACAAGTACAAAACATAACAAAGAATTGAATATATTTTGGTTCGGCCTGTTATCATGGTGCATTTTAACAGTAAAATCTTTCTCATGTGTAACCATGTAGCTGAGATTTGTTTGAACACCTTATACCAATTAGTTCGTGCATATAATCACACCTCAAGGTCCTAATAATTTAGCTTAATATATGCACTTTACTGTAATGGAATCTGATAGTATTGTATGTATGCATATTAATTCTAAATCAAGATAACATCTGCAGATGGTCACACAGTGGAGTATAATAGATTGCATGTTTTGTTACACCTTATTTTAATTAAATGATAAGATCGATTCTCTTAGATCTATTGTCATTGAGAGAATGGCTATTTCTCCGCATTAAAAAAAACATTAGTCTAGTAAATCCAAAGAAAAATCAAACATATCAATTATTATATAATGGGCAGGTAAATTACGATATTTTAAAGAATGAATTATCTCCCCTTGGCCTATAGTCCCTGAGACAAAAGAAACGATGTTTCAAACTAATATTAAAGTAAAAAAAAAAATTATTTTGTACTTTCTTTATTAAGTTTTCCGAAAAACTGTAATTTTTTTAGCTATTAAAACTCCTCTTTTTTATCAAATTAGTTTCTTTTATTGGTACTGTATTTCGTCCTTTCCCATGGGCAGATAACAACAATACAAATGAATTCCATTAAAATATTGTTACTCGATAATCTCCCCGTAAGTCTCCAGGGAGCCAGTCCCCCCCCCCCCCCCCCCAACCTCGCCCTTCTCCGTCTAACTTATTAACTTCGGTTAATGTCAACCAGGGGACAGAGAAACGAAATACGGAAATCAATTTCAATATGTTAGGCTATCATGTGACTAAAGGCTCGAACACCATTGGCTGCAGTTTCAAATTTTTTTTAAAAGTAACTATACTTGTTTCAATGGTGCATACCCCATTGGACATGGCTTTTAGCCCGAATGTGTCACTAGTTGGACAAATAATGGCATTTTCTTCGCCTCGAAGATCAAGGACAGATACGGCATATCACGTGATCAGGCAAACCCAGCTGTAACCTGCATATTTTGGCACATCTGATGCGGTCAAAACTATTGTCCGCCAAGGGTCTACTGAAGTTTTCGTTTTCTGAACCTGCCTTCGACAACGGTTTTGGGACTCAAATGTGGCGCCCGCTATTCTGATGTATATGTCATATGTTATGAACTGCCAACTGCTTCCCCTCTGTGCCAATGAATGCTAATAGTGCCAGATGGGAAGCGTGGTCGAGAGGCTATGTACGATTGAACCTGGCTTGGCTACCTTTGAAGGGGGCTCTAGGTTCGACACCTGACTCGGGCAGTGTTGTGTTTACTGAGCAGGCAGTACGGAAAAACCTTCTCCTAGATACCCCCTCCCCAACCAAATGAGATAGCGCTCTGTAAAAAAAGCTATAATTTAATGGTATCTAAGGGAGGAGGGAGAAACCGTCCACCTACCTTAAACTCGCCAAGATAGATCACCTGTGGGCATCCACCAAGCGGAATAGATATCCGACCCAGGATGGCAGTAGAATGGACTATTTTTTTTCTGTTCAAACTGACCTTTAACAACATATGATTATCTCTTATGTAGTTAGGAGTGGCTCAACTAATAGGCATCAGGAAGAGACAAAGAGATGACCACGTCAAACAAGCTGGACAATATTAATTTCCTCCCCCGTAAAAAGCAATATACAATCTTTCAACTAAGAACAGGACACACACTTCTGTGAAATTGCCTTCTTAATAAAATAAATCCCACACACTTAGACCCACCCTTTTGAAACCGTAAACCAGATCCTCTTTGAATACTCCTTCCTAATCCACCTTAGGCAGACCCTACTACCACAACAGCCCAACATAATCAGCACCCTGTACGGCAGTGCTGAACAACTGAAAAGAGAATAGCTCTCTATTTTTCCTTCACACAGTCTGCAAAAGAGCTTACAGCTCAGCAGCAAAAAGCTGGCTAGAAGAAGACGAAGATGGTAATCTTGCCAGCGTATGCCATTATGGAGCAAAGGCACCTTTGGAGGAAGCGTTCGAGGAACCTTGATGTCAAAGCAACCAGGCCTCAGAGCCCCACACAACTTATCTGAGAACGATTGCTTTATTGACATTGATTTGAGTTGGTAAGAGAAAAACTCAATCCCTTATAGTCCTTAGAGATTAGACTATTAAGATCAACGCATCATGCAGTATCTAGCTTCGATGGTTGTCAACTAGCAGAGATTGATGGGGAGCGTCCTGTACATCAAATGGGAAGCATCCTGATGAGGCCTTGACCTTACGTCCAACTCAACACACTCTACGTCTCAAGCCCACGTGCGGGCGCCCTTGATGCAGAGAGGAATTACTCCCACAGGGGGACAGTCGAAAAGGAAAAAACAAAACCCAAAGTAAATAGATCTAACTTCAACGGATGGTACACAAAGGCATGGGCCAGCGGAAAAGATAGTTGGTGTTTTTGATGTTTGCTATTACCATCTCTATTATCATCTCTTTCTCTAAGTTATTATCTATATTTCTTCTTTCTCCTAAATCTGTATCTTAGAGTTTTATCAAATAGTCAATCTAACTTTCAATCCACATTCAATTATTTTTTTTTTATACTCAATCTTGTCACTTCTATCCCTCCTGTGTCCATCTCTCTATCTCTTTCTTTCTTTTTGTCTCTCTCTTTCTCGATCTGTCTCTTTCTCTTTCTCTCTATCTTTCTCGTTGTCTATCTCTGTCTCTCTTTGTCTTTCTCTATCTCTCTTTTTGTCTCTTTCTATCTCTGTCTCTCTCTCTCTTTGTCTTTCTCTATCTCACTTTGTCTCTTTCTATCTCTGTCTCTCTCTCTCTATGTCTTTCTCTATCTCTCTTTGTCTCTTTCTATCTCTGTCTCTCTCTCTTTGTCTCTCTCTATCTCTCTTTTCCTCTTTCTATCTCTGTCTCTCTCTCTTTGTCTCTCTCTATCTTTTTGTCTCTTTCTATCTCTGTCTCTCTCTCTCTTTGTCTCTCTATCTCTCTTTGTCTCTTTCTATCTCTGTCTCTCTCTCTTTGTCTCTCTCTATCTCTCTTTGTCTATTTCTATCTCTGTCTCTCTCTCTCTGTCGCTTTGTCTCTTTCTATCTCTGTCTATCTCTTTGTCTCTCTCTATATCTCTTTGTCTCACTCTATCTCTCTTTGTCTCTTTCTATCTCTGTCTCTCTCTGTCTCTTTGTCTCTTTCTATCTCTGTCTCTGTCTCTTTCTCTCTCTATCTTTCTCGTTGTCTATCTCTGTCTCTCTCTCTCTTTGTCTTTCTCTATCTCTCTTTGTCTCTTTCTATATCTGTCTCTCTCTCTTTGTCTTTCTCTATCTCTCTTTTTGTCTCTTTCAATCTCTGTCTCTATCTCTCTTTGTCTCTTTCTATCTCTGTCTCTTTTTGTCTCTATCTATCTCTCTTTGTCTCTTTCTATCTCTGTCTCTCTCTCTTTGTCTCTCTCTATATCTCTTTGTCTCTTTCTATCTCTGTCTCTCTCTCTCTTTGTCTCTCTCTATCTCTCTTTGTCTCTTTCTATCTCTGTCTTTCTCTCTTTGTCTCTCTCTATCTCTCTTTGTCTCTCTCTATCTCCCTTTGTCTCTTTCTATCTCTGTCTCTCTCTCTTTGTCTCTTTCTATCTCTGTCTCTCTCTCTTTGTCTCTTTCTATCTCTGTCTCTCTCTCTTTGTCTCTCTCTCTCTCTCTAGTCTCTCTCTCTCTATCTCTCTCTTTGTCTCTTTTTGACTCTCCCTCTATCTCTCTCTTTGTTTCTCTCTGTCTCCTCTTTTTTTCTCTCTGTCCTCTCTCTCTCTCTCTCTCTTTGTCTCTCTCTTTCTCTCCTTGTCTCTTTCTCTGTCTCTTTATCTTTGTTTATTTCTCTCTTTGTCTCTCTATACATTTATGTTTAATCTCTTTCTCTCACTTTGTCTCTCTCTTTGTCTGTTTCTATCTCTCTCTCTATCTTTTTTCTCTCTCTATATATATTTTATTTAAATATATATCCTTATCTCTTGCTTTCTCTTTGTCTCTCTTTCTCTCTTGCTTTGTCTCTCTATCACTTTGTCTCTCTCTCTCTCTCTCTCTCTGTATATAAATAACTGCCGTCGTAAAACTGTTAATTTTCCCTAGGTAATAAACGTATGTCAAGATGACCTCTAGTAGATAATGCGTGAATCCGATGCCAGTCTGTAAAAACGTTCGACTGTTTCTCTTTAATGACCAGAGATGGACATCGCACTGACCTGCAATCTCACACCACGCGCATGCTACGTACTCCGCCTTATGACGCATGAAAAAAGGGAGGTAACAAGGAAAAATGAAACTGTAGCTATTTCTGGAATTCAGGGGGCAGTATCTCAGTGTGTATAGTATGTTCGCTGTTTTGTCTGCCCCCGTGACTCACGTCATCTTATTTTTAGATACATCTGTCTAGATTTTCGTTCCTTATTGTCAATGTCTGAGTTTGACTATGTCGTGTAGATAATTTGTATAGGCAAGTGCGCTGACATAATAATGACTGGAGAGTTGTTACAATGAAATACATTCAGCTTGTATTGCTTAGACAGGTTTGCTGTTATAAAACGATAAATAATTACACTACCTATACTTTATAGAAACACCATTCTAACGTTGTAATTAAATTAGTCTCGTTATAAAAGAATTTAAATCACTTAGTACGATTGACAGAGGACGCAGAACATAACTGATGATTTAACATATGTCTCCACACATTGCATGTCCATACAAAACATACAATATTTTTCTTATGAACAAACATAAGTACCTTTATTTCGAATTAACAAACTTAAGGCCCTTTCTTTTGATATGCCAATTCATACATAACTCTTTTCTTCTTAAGAAAAATCGGTTCCTTTCTTTCGAATTAACAAACAAATATCATTTCTTGTACATGTCCATTCACACACAGGCTTTATATATATAAGACAAAGAACACAACAAATATAGAAATAGAAAAGACACAAAGATAAAGGCACATTCATCGTCCCCATATGCTAGGACAAATATGTACAAAAGCTCCATCTTCCCTAGTGCTATTAGAGCATGGAATTGGGTTGCCTGAGCTAGCCAGGAAAACCAGTGACTTGGCAGAATTTGTCATTGGTTAATATGCATGACTAAATGCATGACGCGTAGGACGTAATCATCTTCTTTTTTGAAGTAACGTCTGTATTATATAAGATAAGAGATATATATATAATAAGGCTTGTCTTCGAGTCCGAAGATTAGTAAAGAATACAGTATTTCCCGTGGCAGCGCAGCCCCAGCTGTGACCTATATAGTTTGTAACACCAAGGCAAGCATATTGTGTATCCCGCGGCCTTCGTGAGTGACCTCCAGTTGTCTCTTTCCGACGCCGCATGCAGCCAGGTGCTCTCTTCTATGTCAGCCAAGGAAAGTTGACGCCTAAGCTGGTCTTTGAAGCGTTTCCGTAGCAACACTTTAAAAATCTTACTTTCGTATCTCCCTCCATATATAAAGACCCATCTCATGCTTCAATGAGCATGTACTATTGAATAGCTTCTACGTCTGATCAATTTGCACACAAAAATTTACAAACATTTTCCAGGTGTTATTTTTATGGCTACGATGCAATTGTTCAACATGTAATCATTTGTTGAAGGAAACAGTCTCTCATGACTTGTAACATATTTTTATAATTATGGATTCAATGATACAAATTCCAAAGTGTTTATTTTCTTCTTGTGGTTTCCTTTTTTCTTCTTCTTCTTTCTCGTTCTCATTATTATGTGGAGTGTTCAGTTGACTAGACCAATACATGAGATGAACGGAGCTGTGGTTTCCGAATCAGCAAGTTCTCCATATAGTTTACTTTCTATTGGAGCGTTTTGGGGTCAGTATCTTGTTCGGACCTCTTGGTAAAGAGAACAGTCCTGAAGTACATGGTCAGCATTCTCTGGTGGCATTCTACATGGGCAGATTTCATGTTTTAATTTTGAGTTTCCGGTACATATGTGGTCTCATTCTGTTGTGTCCGGTCCTGAGTCGAAAGATTAGTCGTTGATCTTGTCGGGATAGCTTATAATAGACATCGTCTTTCTTGTTTCCCTTTGAATGAAAGAGTTTGTCTTTTTTGCTTTTAAATCTTTGTCCGTCTTTGTAATCTAGAACTTTTTCTTCCACTCATCAAAGAAATTTCTCAAAATGTTGATTGCAATATATTGATCTTTCAAGTTATATTTCTGTACTGGAGGAGCCATTCAACCTTAAGTCTTAGATCGTAGAACAAAGTTGTTATCCTACTGATCCAGAGCAATACTTCTCAGCTTCAAAGTGGTGCCCGGGTGGAAACGGTCGCTACAGAAGACGATTAAGCTGTCTTGGATAATCGAACTTTTGGGAAAAGTACTTATGAATAGTCCTAGTATAATAATAAGGCTTGTCTTCGAGTCCGAAGATTAATGAGGAATGCAGTATTTCCCGTGGCTGATGACCTACATATTTTGCCACATCCATGGCAAGCATAACCATTGTCCGCAGGTGGTCGATTTAAATTTCTTTTTCGCCGACTGCGTCTGTGCTCGGCAGCGGATTTTCTTTTGGTCTCAAATGTGTATCCTAGTATACAAAATATGAAAAGAGCTATGCTATTTAGTCTCAGTTTTTAGAACTTGGTCATAGAACTAATTATATTATATAGGCTTTAAAAATTGTTTACATAATAATAGCTCTCAAAGTTAAAGTATGCTTTTCAGACATTGTAATCTATACGGCTGATGATATTAAGGTTATCTGTCTTTGTGACCAGCGGTAAACGTAAGTGTCACGTGACCATCACATCGACCAATCTCATTTTACTCTCCCCAACTAATCTCGGCTACCGATTAGAAGTTGGAGAATACGGGGGGGGGGGGGGGGCATCCTTAGAATCCCGAATTTCAAAATTCCAGTCCTCACCGGAAGACAAGCGCTTATTCACTCAGCCACCACACCAGCTCTCAATGTGACGGCTTTTAAACCGAGTGTGAATAGTCGAGTTCTAGAATTTTTAGGTCGGTACCGAGTGCACCCAACTCTAATGAGTACCTGGCATTAGTCGGAGACGTTAAGGCGGTCGATAGTTATCCTGCTCACACGACACTCAGATTTTATGTTAGGCATAGAAACAGATGAGCTTTACGTCATTAAAAAAAAGGGGAGAAATGTTCAACTTACTACAGACTTACAAGACATTAAATATTCTTCTACAAAATACAGTAGATTAGCGAACACCTCAACATCTAACCATTCAGAACCATAAAAGAAGATCCTAGCCATGGGATTGAGATTTTACAGTAGGATTCCAGGTATCACATACAAAGATCATATTGCAAAAGAGAAAATTAGAAATAGTATCATAATGGCAATTGGGCCCCATGATGAACTTCTAATCATAAAAAAAAAAAAACGCAGGTTAGCACTTCTAGGCCATATAATGAATTCCTCCGGGCTCGAAACTTTCAAGTTGGGAACAGTTCCAGGTAAAAGGGGGGGGGGGGGGGGTCAGACGACGGAAGCGATACGAGGAGAGTGTTAAGGAAATGACTGGACTCTCTAGGTGAGAGGCAAAAGACAAAAAAAACGGTCAATAGATTTTGTACGCTAGTAAAATGTTTGTCCAATATTACATGTTTCGGATGTTCCTTCAGAGTTAAAGATAATTCACTTCCTAGTCCAAACCTTCCGCACGACGAAAGGGGGATGCAGCATTGCAGTGGCGTAGCTAAGGTGGGGGGAGGAGGGGGAGAATTTGAAAATCCCCACGGGCGCCACTAGAGGGGGGGGGGCTGATGAGTGTGTTTTTTTCATTAAAAATTAAATATTACGCAAAATGCAAGGGCCCCCAAAAAGGTCAAGCCCCCCGGACCTCCAAACGATAGAAAATTCTTAGCTACCCCCCTGGGCAGCAGGCAGGGTTTGAACCCGGGACCATCGGAAAGTCCATTCGACATTCTAGCGCACCTACCGCACGACCAGGCATCCACCCTTCATTGACTGTCCAACAGACAAAGAGACATGTTAAGGTGACAGTGAACTATACTAGCCTTTACTAAAAGTTTTAAAGATTCATATTTTTCCTCATTCATACTTCAGTGAGAATCCCTTGATGGAAAAAAAATATTATAGGAAAAAAAAGCTTGTTAAGACAGCTAGACAGTCTTGTCTTACACAAGAGCCAGCCAGTAAAAGTACAGAGATTGGTCACTATGATTGAAATTATTGTGTAGTCAGCGTAGAATATTGACTTGTTAGTCGGGTCCAGCTTTCCTTACGTTTTAGATAGACTGACACCATGACCCGCAAGTCTTCAGATAAATGGTCAGACGGCTTAGCCGCAAGTTAGCGCTTCAGTGAAACTTTTGGTTCATTTAGCCGAAACACTGAGACCCGATGACGTCATAACTACTTTGATGACAAACACACACACACACAAAATATATTAATACTACTTTTAAAAAAAGGCAATACATTCTTTATACAACTAAAGAGCGATAATTTATCTCTTAATAATTACTGAATATTAGATTTAGTCTGGTTTATTAGATCTAAAAAAAGGAAATTAAATATTACGCAAAATGCAAGGGCCCCCAAAAAGGTCAAGCCCCCCGGACCTCAAAAAAATTATAACGGTATACCAGAGTTTTTCCCAAATGTTGCCAACAAACAGCTAGTATTTTTTTTCAAAACGATATACAGCAACTGTCAAATTCCTAGGAAAATCATCGTCCGTTTTCGAGAATTGCGGCCACCTACCTTCAAAGATTCGAATTGAATAGAGGCATGGGCGTAGCCAGGATTTTTTTTTTTGGGGGGGGGGGGGGGGTTGGGGGGGGATTTTTTTCGCCCCCCCCCCCCCGGAGAAAAAAAATATTTATAAGTATGTATGTGTGTGTGTGTGTACATAATCTTTTTTACATTCTGACCTTTCATTCTTTCGGAAGACGCTTATTGTGCCCTAGAATAGGTTCTTCCATGAGTTAGTGGAAATATTGTAGACTTCCCGCCATTGCCAGCAATGGCCCCGCCGCCATGCACTATTTCTGATATTCAAAGCCAACAAAATCCATATTCTGAGGTATCTACAGTGCATTATCCTGCTATCAAAAAGTTTTATTTCAAAAACCTAATGTGCTATTCTTACTGACTTAGACCCTCCCGCGCCGTTCGGCGCATTTGCCGTCAAGCTGTTTCCACAAAAATCTGTCACTGGTAATGTCTGAAGCCTCTTCCCACCCGCTCCGAGGACCTCAATGAATGTGTGACGCCAAGTTGTACTAGGATGTCATCGCAACTCTTCTTATGTGTAATTCATTTTGTCGGAGAACATGTCCCGCAAACCTCATGCGACGCTCTGTCACAATCTTACTAACGGTTCGACTCCCAGTTCGGCATTGGATTTCCTTGATTTAGACCCGCTCTCTATAACTTACTTCTAAAATCTGTCTTAGCCATCTTTGTTGAGCCACATTTAGTGTTTTTCAATTTTGGCAGATGACTATTCACTGCACTTTATTAATTGAGCCCCGCCACTGGAAGAAATATGTAACTGTCGCAGTTATCTATGTAACTGTATAGTAGAATTATTTCTCTAATTGATAGTGCGGCGTTGATCACTATATTGATGACGTCATTACACTATTAATATTTTACTTTGTAGACTAGGGGACTGAGCTTTTGTTGCTTGTCACAACTTCTAGTGACGTAAAGTTAGGTGTGTGTGGTTTGCGTCATTTATCGTCTAGTACAGTCTCTCCCTTGTTTTGTAGGTTGGTACAGATAGACGGGTCTTGAGAGCTCTTGAATTTCTCCTTGGTTATTGTTACTGGATAGCCTTAACATTTGCCTTGGACATTTTCTTGTTGAATTATCTTGACCCCTGTTTAGGGTGAGTTTTATTTTTCATTGTATAGTTTTTTCTATTTGAATTCGTTCGTATTTGTAAGTCTATAATTAGACTAGATCTAGATGATTAGAAGAATCCGTTCTTTTATCTTCTATAGGGTTTTAACGACAAGTCTAAGTTTTGGTCGTAGTCTCAGTTCAAGACTCTATCTCAAGTTTTTAGCGTCAAGTCTAAGTAGTGATCTTAGCTTGGTGTCAAGTCTGTGTGTTAGACTCAGTGTAAAGTCTTGGTGTCAAGACTTGTTTATCCAGTCTCATTTTCTATATTGAGAGTACAACTTTAGGTCTACAGTCTACAGGACTGAGGTCTTCATCTCACTAATCTCAGTTGGTCGACTGGTGTTCAAGTTGGTTTTTCATGAGTCTGAGGTTCAAGATTCCAGCCTGCGGGTTGCCTTGGTCAGACCTTATGTTATAGTATGAACTATAAACTTTTTAGAATTGTCGTCAGTGTATAGTATCGGATCTAGAGGCTAGATCTATGTGGATTACCAGTTTTTGTGTTGGAAGTCTATTTGAACAACTTGTAATGAATATATTAAGGTAATGATATTGTTCAAATAATGATCATTTATATGTCGCAAAGAGAATAACTGGATCATTTTAGATTACATATTATTACACATATATCTATTGATATTGATACTATTATTATCACTCATGATACATCAGTTCATTTGTAAATATATCACTGGAATAAATTTTTATTGTTATTTAACATCATACACTTAGTTTATTAATTTAATATACAACTGTATGTGTATGGTGTGCTTGTCAGGCTGAACTTGGGTCAAAATATTACAGGTTCAGAAAAAAAATAACAATAACACACATTGAAATAATATTAATTTTAAATAAATATTTACATTTGAAATATCTAATAATAATTTGATAAGTACAAGAACACAAGAACCTGACAGTAACCTCTCTTGCATACATCACTAGAATGGAGTAATTATAGTTTGCCTTAGATTTAATATCGAAAGGAAAGTTTTATCGTCAAAATTATCTGTTGGGGGTTTAAAACTAAAAAAATCTCTGGAGTTATGTTGTTTTTTTTAAATTCAAAACCCCATTTAGCTACGGTCATAGAATTTAGTAACTGTAGTTTGCTTTATTAAGGATAGAGGTTTTCCACATCAAAACATTCTGTAGGGGTATTTTAAACTCAATACCATCTGGAGGGGTTTTAAACTTTTAAAAAAGCCATCTGTAGGTGGGAGATTTAAACTCAAAACCCCCAATCGTCTTGGCTACGCTCAAATAATTTTAGTGTGCAATTTGCATTTTTTTTTTATATTGAAGAGGTATTTTTTTAGCATCAAACCACTCTGAAAGGGAGTTTAAACTCAAAACTCCTTTTGGCAACGCTCATAGATTTCTGAGTGTGTATTTTCTTTTTTTTATATTGAAGATGTAATTTTTAGCTTCACTCCACTTTAACTGCACTGGAGGGGAATTTAAACTCAAAACACCTTTGAATATACTCATAACATGTTGAGTGCATAATTTGCTTTGTTTTTAATATTAATGAGGTATTTTTTACCTTCAAACCCCGCTGAAGGGGGGTTTAAATTCAAAACTGAGTCAAAACCTATTTAGCTACGCTCATAACATTTTGAGTGCGTAATTTGCGTTTTTTTATACCCGGTATTGAAGAGGTATTTTTTTGCTTCAAACCTTACTGAAGAGGGGGTGGGGGGTAACTCAAAACCCCTTTGGCAACGCTCATAGAATTTTGAGTGAGTAATTTTCTTTTTTCATATTGAAAAGGGGGTTTATCATAAATTTTGGAGGGAGTTTAAAGTCAAAATCTTCCTTAACTGTGCTCGTGAAATTTGGGGCATTGTCGTTTGCATTTTTTTTTTTGTTTTGTTTTATAGAAGAGGGGAATTTAAATGCGAAAACCCCTGGTAGGGGGGTTTTAAACTCAAACACCCCTGGAAGGGGGTTTTAAACTCGAACCCCACTGGTAGGGGGTTTTAAAATCGAACCCTCCTGGTAGGGGGGTTTTAAACTCAAAACCTCCTTTGCTGTGCTGGAGCAAGGGATGGTTTAGTATTAAAATCTCACCTAAAATAAACAAAATCAAAGCAAAAAAAATCAGTCACTAAATACCGATCCCCCCCCCCCCCTGTGGTGGGATTTCATTTCGGGGGGGGGGGTTTGAACCCCAAGAACCCCCCCCTGGCTACGCCCATGAATAGAGGTATTGTTAAAAGATTCCTAGACAGCAATTCTTAAAATGTTTCGAGTCTTAAACTAAAAGTGCTATTAATTATCTCAACAAATTTATCGTAGAAAGCTGGCTTGATTTATTTAAATACATATTCCATAAGCGTTGTCCCCAGTATTCTCTTGTCTGTATCTCTTATCTTACCACGGACGTCCTGTCACTTGATTGGGCCTCCCATTTGAAAAGCGAATGTCTACTACATTTATTAATTGGCTAATTTTTAAATTAAATGAAGTTTTGTTAGGCACAATAAATAATTGTAGAAATAGGCACAATAAATAATTGTAGACATGGGCACAATAAATAATTGTAGAAATTGGCACAATAAATAATTGTAGAAATAGGCACAATAAATAATTGTAGAAAGTTAATACTTGATCCGAGGAGGGGTGAGAGAAAAGTAACGTGTACAACTATCTAAAGGGAACAAACCCCCGCATGTTCTCCATATCTTTTTCTCTTGTTGATATCAAACAAAATTATTAATTGGTCAGCTGATTTAAGCTTTATATAGAAGGGGCGATGCCGATTTTAAAAATTAAGAGCATTGTCATGTAAATGAGCCACCGAACAAAATGAAGCAGAAAGGATCGCTTCCCAGGAATTCTAGAGCAGTTGTCCTTCGCATCTAACCATCAGGACCTTGCCTCTAAACGCAATGACCTTGTCAATCAAACTAGAGACGCATAGGGTTCAGAGAAGCGAAACATAAAAAGATACCATTCACAAGGAAGGCAAGGAAGAAAATGGGAGAGGTATTGCCACAATGGCCGAGACTGTGATCGAGAAATTGAACAAGACAAAAAGAAAGACACAGAGACCTGTCTTATCTCGTATTTTTTCTTTAACACTTAGGCGCCCAGCAGGAGGAGGCCATTTTCATGTAAATTATAACGTGTCAATTTAACCCCAGCTTGTTCAATCCGGTGACCGTGGCGCGTGAAGGGGGCACTTCCGTTGGAGCTTAGATCGCTGGGCAAACAAGAAGTGAATTATGAGCCAATAAAGAGAAAAACGATTGGAGAGAATGTCAAGATGGCGTTTTTTTTTTAAGACTCTGGAAATCCTTTCGAAAAATTCATGCGTGATGAGACCAGGAAATGTGAATTAAACAAATATAAATTGAGTCGAGTGAATAGGGCGAATGATTTTTATATGTTTATATACTATACAGAAAGGATGAAAGAGAGAGAGAGGGGGGGGGGGGGTCGAAAAAGAGAGAAGAGGGAGAGAAAGAGAGAGAAGGAAACAGAGAATGAGAGTGAACGAGAGAAGCAGAGTGCGGGAGAAAGAGTGGGCGAGAGGAAGGGTGAAAGAGAGAGAGAGTGGAAGACTTGGGGTAATAGGCAGAGATTTTCAAAGTCATGTAAGCATGCATTCTAATTATTTAAATACATATACCATAAGCGTTGTCCCCAGTATTCTCTTGTCTGTATCTCTTATCTTACCACGGACGTCCTGTCACGAAAAAAGGAGAGAAAAAAATGCTATACCTAAAGCATGTTCAGTTAATTTAGTATTCTAGGTTTCGTCTGAAGTCGTCATTCATCCAAAGGTAGCTCTTTAACACGTGATCAACCTGATATAAGCAACAACAAGAATAATGAAATCGACGCCTCAAAAAGTAAAAGAACTTTTTACATGCTCTAGCTATCAGCAAATTAAAATGATCATGGTCATTAGAATTTACTTGATTCAACTGTGATTCTTATCTTATAAATGGCTTTAATCATAATCAGCATTAGTTTTCTATTATTCCTTTCATATTGTGTATTGTGTTTCAGGTAATAAAAGTATTTCTAGTTTTATGGACTATTTTATTCGTGTGTATGTTAAAAACCAGTGTTTCAGTGGATAGCATAAATAATATGATCATCAATGAATCTATGTACACATCCGCCATGTTGGAAACAAATGGTACATAACAAACCGACATGAGCCAATCAACACACAGACAAAGCGAAACAAACGAGGCCGTAGAGGAGGAGTTCGAGTCAAAAGCAGGAAGAGAGGACAAAGGGTCCATCTGCCTCCTATTGTCTTGGGCAATGGTAGATCACTAAATAACAAAATGGACGAACTTGATTGTTGCTGTAGACATTTCTACCGTGAAAGCTCGCAAATCTGTCTCACTGGAACGTGGCTAAATAAAATGATTCCCGACGCACCAGTAGACTTGGATGCGTTTCTTTTTTTATAGATCAGACAGGACAACAGATAGTGGTAAAACAAGAGGAGGAGGACTGGCCATTTATGTCAATAAACAGTACTGTTGTGTCAATAATATTTCAATCAAAACTAAAGTGTGTACGACCGATATTGAACTACTATGTAACAATCTCAGGCTTTACTACCTGCCTAGAGAGTTTACACAATTTTACGTCATACTTGTGCATATACCACCCACAGCCAACACAGAGAAAGCAAGAAAATATATACTTAACACCGCATAGTGTAGACGCAAAGTTCTAATGCTGCCTTACTATTTATGGGAGATTTCAATAATCTTTCGTTAGCTCAACACTTGCCAACATATACTCAATATGTTAATTGTCTTACACGGCTTGATAAAACCTTGGACATGTGTTATAGCAACATACAAATGGCCTACACATCTCGATCGCTATTTCCCCTCGGAGAGTCGGACCACACAATGATCCATCTTACACCCATGTACAAACCGGTTTTAAAAACAACAAAACCCGAAGTACAGTCCATCTAGTCATGGTCTGATGACGCTGTTTTACAGCTACAAAGTTGTCTGGAGCAAACAGATTGGGACATGTTTGTAAACATCTGCCCAGACAGATGAACTTACCACAACTGTTAATTCGTACACATCCAGTTCTGTGAAAACATGGTTGTACCAAGGAAGAACATTAAAACATTCAGTAATAATATGATCAACATTAAATATGAACATTCTGTCGTCATCGAGAAGTACAGAGAAATCTATTTATAGAGCGCTGGCTATGAGTGTGTATATGTTTTTCGTGTGTGCATCTATATTGTGCATCTATATTGTGCATCTATATTGCGCATCTATATTGTGCATCTATATTGTTATTGTACAGTAGTTACGCTGAGGTTGTCAATTGAAGTCAAACCGAATTTCCATTTGATTGGATCAATAAAAGTTATCTTATCTTAAATTGCTTTAAAAATAGAAATAATTACATCCTACGAGTTTTCCTGTTTCAATATAGTCTTGCACGTAAAATTGAAACTTGCATATTAAGGCAACCCATTCTTTCATGTTCTAATGTCATTTGGAAAGAATGAGCACTTGTACACACTTGTCCTAGCATAGGAAATAATGAATGTGCGCATGTTTGTCTTTTTTGAGTATTTTTTGTTTATTTATTTTTTTATTTGTAGCCTATGGCTCAGAGGCGCTGTGGATGAGCTGCAAATCACTAGGCTTATGAACCAATGGTTTCCCGGTTCGAATCCTGGTGAACACTGGAAGTTTTATTTGCAGGATCTGTAATGCGCCTCTAAGTCCACCCATACCTCAGATGGGGAAAGGTAAATGCCACATGACACATAAATTAGCCATGGGTCACAGCAACAGATGACCCTTACTTCATAGATCACATGATCTGAAAGGGGAACTTTTAAGTTACGGCCCACACTCTTGACTGTACTATTGCTACTTTACTTTTTTAGTCTTCCGTACTGAGACGTCTCTAAGTTAATTTATTTCACTAATGGTGTTACTCTAGTTAAATACGAATATTCAGTTGTAATAAATCTCATGGCTATTTTATCTTGCGCCTATTCCGAATCTAATTTCTTTATGTTTTCATGAGCTTAACAGTGACAACCAGAGCACGATTATTCAAATATTAGTCTAACCAAGAATAAATAGCATTTAGTTGTAGCCTAAGTATTTGTTAAATTGTTAAAAAAAATATTTTAAAATGTTACAAATTGGCCCTAATACTTAAATTTGATTTCGAAATTATTTTGTCACTTTGGTAATTTCATGATTTCACTCCATTTGTTATACTATTAATTATTCTAATAGATATTAGAAGAAAAAAAATACTCAAATATTACAGACATAAAAAAAACCACAACAAAAATAGAAATAATTAGACGGAAGATCTGGGCAAAGAAAAAAAAAATGTTTAAGTGTCTTCACTGAATATTGATCGGAGTTTCAACTCAATTCTCTACAGAATAAATGGGTTATGTCTTATGAGAATCAGAGAGAGAGAGAGAAAGAGAGAAGAGAGAAAGAGAGAGCAAATTAGAGAAAATAAAAAGACATAAAAATAAAATTAAAATCTTTGAATTGATCGGGGATTGTATAAACAAGATAGAATGATACACATTTTAATGAACATATTTATCATCTTTGTGTATTTGTTATGATACTTGCAGATTAACAGACAGACAGAGAGAAGGGACTTGGTGAGCTTGGCTATTCTTACACTAGAGGATTACTTCATGTAGTATGCGTTAGTATTTTAATCTGTAGTTTCTTATTTGTAGATTATGACAAAGATTATTCCTGTGTCATAAGGCTCATGTCTTTTTCAGTAAGTGAACAAGAGAAGACAACTGTGGTATATAAACATCTTCCTAAGACTTAGACTTAGGTCCTCCCGCGCCGTTCGGCGCATTGAGCAGCAAGCTGTCTCCATAAAGATCTAGTCACTGGCAATGTCTGAAGCCTCTTCCCGCCTGGTGTCCACTGTTTTGAGGTCCTCCATGAAGGTGTGGCGCCAGGTTATACGAGGACGTCCCTGTTTGCGCTTTTCTCGTATTGGCTTCCATGTTATTGCAACTCTTGGTGTGCGTAGTTCATTTTGTCGTAGAACATGTCCCACAAACCTCATACGACGCTCTGTCACAACCTCACTAAGTATTCGACTCCCAGTTCGGCATAGGATTTCCTTATTTGAGACCTGATCTATATATATATAACTGACTCCTAAAATCTGTGTCAGCCATTTTTATTGAGTCACATTAAGTCTTTTCTCAATTTCGGCAGATGACTACCATGTCTCTCTTTGTTTCTAAAGTGTTTGAGTGCAGCAAACCGCGTTAGACACCGCTTTTGGTTTATCTTGTGCCCATAATTCACATTAAATAATAGACCTTTGCTCTTTTCATTTTCTGATAGATTATTTAATGACGAAGTCTGGTCTCAAGACAACTTTGACAACTGTCTCAAGTTTTCAAGACATTTTCCCAAAAGCTGTGATCGCAATTCATAACAGTAGGATCACCTACACATTTGAGATTTGAACTCGATCGCCTTCCACCCAGTTCCAAAGACCCCTCTACCACATCCTACCTCATATTCTAATCTGACCATTTCAAGAAATCTCAAGGAGAATGTGTTTTAACCCAAACTCAAATGTTTGCTAAGCTATGTTGGTAAAAAAGAGGAAACATGCTAAACACAACGAATCCGGATTC
Organism: Biomphalaria pfeifferi; assembly: GCA_030265305.1. Lineage (NCBI taxonomy): Eukaryota > Metazoa > Mollusca > Gastropoda > Planorbidae > Biomphalaria > Biomphalaria pfeifferi. Next base: position 1,760,777 of record JASAOG010000067.1, read on the forward strand.
CTAAATATATTTTCCAAGTATGACTGAGATAGACAAATTGCATCTTTTCTTATTCCGGTGCCGCAAAAAAAAAAAAAAAAGAACTTTACAAATATTTTAATGGTTTCTTTTTAAATGCGTGTGGCTTCACACTTTGCAACTATATCCTTTTCTTCTTCTAGAAAGAAACATAGCCCATTTACATGTTCTTTAAGTGTTGATTGCTTTTGTTATAAACCACAGCACGGTAAACGTAACGTACGGGAGAATCTAAAATATTCAGTGAGTTGTATTTCTGATTTTTATTGATTTCTATTTGGTTTTGGCCATTTTAATTACAAATCTCTAATGTGATATACTTTGATGTAAAAATAAAAGACTCAGAAGGTCCCGCGAGGACGCATTGCAATGAGAAGCTGTAGGAGTCACAAAGTTCCAGCCAACTTCCCCCTTCCCTTCCTCCCCTTCTTTTGTGTTCACTTTCACGCTATAAAGATTTAATGTTTTTATTATTTATTTTTCTTGAACAAAACTAGACATAACGTAAGGTAGATATATGGAGCCAGACGATAGGTGATTGGCAGCTTTTAGAAGGTTTGGCATTTAAAGTCTAAAAGTATGTCATTGTAGTTGTAGTCAGATAGTATTGCGCTGGGAGTCAGTGTGGCATTTGCATCTGAAATTATGATATTCTGAAATCTGATGTAGGATTTAATGTCAGAAAGTATGTTAAAACGTTTAGAGTCAGAAAGTATGTGTGTCAGTTCAAATAGGAACGTATGACATTAGGAGACAGAAGGCGTGGCATCACGTTTGAAGTCATTTTGGAGTTATAATTTTATTTTTTCTCTTGATCTATAGATAAGTAGATCACCCAACAGCTTGAGATTTGAACCCAATCGCCATCATCCCAGTTTCAAAGTCCCCTCTCCCACATCATCCTCATATTCAAATCTGAACGATATCATTATGTCATATGTCAATAGATATTTGCATTCATACATTTTTTTTCAAGACATGTCTAGGAGAAAGTGTGTTCTCACCCACCCAAATCTTACGTCACAGCTTAAATACTTTTTTTAAAAATTGTACTATTTACATCTTTATTTTATTGACTTGAATATTATTAAATACTTATTAATCAAACTAAATATTACTATGAGCAATTATTATTATTTTTAATTATTATTTATTATTATTATTATATTGAAATCAGAGATTTTCCACCAAGAAATAAGAATGTGAAGTTAAATCTTTCTAAACTCCAGTTTATCCAGGAGACTGAACATGTAGTTCGGATTGCGCCAATATCAATCACACCAGCCACTTATGCTAAGTTTTTATCTTCTTATTTCAGCGGCTCCGAAAGAGGAAAAGTTTTGTGAGGTTTGTCCGTCCATCCGTCCGTCCGTCTGTCACACAAAGGTATGGTATAGATTGATACAACACTTACAAAATTCAAAGAAAAAGGTCTCGATAGTTCCAATTTGCCATTAGCTATAAAAACTGTTCATTCCGTTAACTACGGTGGCAATGTTCATATTGTGTTTGGTTTATTGATTTTAAAAGTCACTAAGTTTACAAACCAGCCCAGACAAAAACAGATCAAGAGCAGTAATTTTAAAAATCAATTTAGCCGGCTACTTCCCCTTCCCCAAGATCCACATATACCTTAAAGCTAAATATATAAAACACAATGCAAGGGACGCTAACCGACACTTCATTTAGAATGCCTTTCTGTACAATAGCGCGGTATTTTCAAAACTTAGTAACGTGCCCCTGTCTGGATACTTAACCCGTTGGTGATTCTTTTGTCAGATCTAGTCAAGAAAGATCAATATTCGATTTAGAATTAACCACCATTAGATCGTGACCTACATTGTATATGTATGTCTCACTGTTGTTTTCTTTGGACGTAATTTCATAATTCATTGTAATTCTGAGATAATATACGGCATATGTTACTGTACATATATAAGTTACTGTCGCGTGGTGTCAAGGTTGCAAGAGCAGTGAAGACAGGAAGTTTATTTACACGTTGCCTTATAGGAAATTCATATTTCTACGCAGAAAAACAAACATATTAAGGGAGTTAATTATAAATAAAATGTTTTTAAATTAATTTCGCTACAAAGACGTTCGATTTTAAAGGCTATAAATAGGGGAAACAAAATTACGTCAAAGTCAATCAGTCAATATGTTTAAAGCTTTATGTAAAGTCTAATTTTGTGACTCTATAGTATTGACATAATGGTATAAACATGCCTCCTAATGACTCTTCTCTATTGCAATATCTTTCTATATATAGTGGGTTGCATTCTTGCAAATAAGGCAGCATTAACGGCCTCCTTAATACCCAGTCAGGCGTTACTTTCACATGCGGTGCGTGCGTGCGCCAATGCCCTTGTGTAATAGTGCCGCAAGAGAATAAAGTTAAATATCAAAAAAAAATCTTTTTTTTTTAAAGACAAAGTTTTTTTAAGGGGAAGAACCCTGCCCTTAAAGTCAATAACGTACAAGTTATTTCTCTAATTCGATTTGAAATAATAAATACTTTTTTCTATTGATACATGTTTTGCTAGGTACAATAAAGAATTCTTTAAAGTATCAACTTGATTGGAGAATGCGTGAGAGAAATAGCGTTAACAATTATTTAAGGGGATTAAACCCAACAGATTTTGCCATATCTGTGAATACTAAAGGATTAGTTTCCCTTGATGGTATCAAACCAGAGAAAGACAAATTACCAGTAATAATAAACAATATACTAAAACTTGTGAAGACTTCAACTGATGTTTATTTACAGATTGGGATGATCGTATTGTCTCTCTATCCGTCGTTTTAATCAGCAGTCCATTCCATAGACACACAAGCCCTAGCCATATTCGTCTCTTTCCATGTACCCATATTCTGCAACGTCATTCGTCTGTCTGACCACGTCACCACTTTTTACCGTCGCTAACTAACATAATCTCTAAACTAAACTAGGTCTCTACAAAGTATATATTTGAATCTGAAATAATCTATCAATGACTCAATTAAGCATCGCACACCAAAAAGGAGTGCTACCACTTTTTGATTATACAAAGTTTGAATACGTGAACAGCTATTTGGGATTCTAGATTTGGAGTTCCTATAACATCATTTTTTAACGTTATCGCATTAAAACTAATCTTCTTAACAGAGAGGGGAAAAAACATTTGTGTGTTGAGAATACAAGATTTGAAAGGGATTCCATTTCGAACACTCTTTCACTCTCTGAGGAGATGTACTTATAAAACCAAAGATAACTCCCAAGATGACTGGTGACCCATGAGTAGGGAAATAATGAAAATGTGATTTCAAAGAATCCGATAGAGCTGACCTATTATCGGGATATTACCGAGATCTGACCTCGATTGACTATTTGTTCTCCCCCGGTCATTCAGACATTACAGAACAATTGGAAAGGACAATAGGACCTATAAATAGGTCACTACCTCTATCTGTGGTCTGTCTCATTAAAGTAGATGAGCCTGCTTGAAGACGTTTGGACAAAAGGCATCCAAAGTCTGGGATGAACTCCACTAAGCTCTTCGGAATCACAGAGAGGGGAAATAATTGGTCCAGTTTTTTGTTGTCCTTTTTTTTCTTTTTTACCTATTAGCTACTTACGCTTCATGTAATATTATTTTAAATTAAATGTTTAATTATATATTTTAATTAGCATCTAATCGCCAAATACATTGAGTATAAATTAAGATATTTCATTGCGTCATAAGTATTGAATTTTCCAAAAATTAAAAAAAAAATATCACTCACACACGTGTCCTCATAAACTTAAATAATAAACCGGTGGCGATGTAGCATACACAGATGTAATGTTACCACAGTTTCCTTGTGTTCTTTGTTCCAGATTAGTTGCAGATCTTCATTTCACGTGTAACGTAAGTCACTTGGATTTATCGAATAATTGTAACTTATTGGATCTTGTTTTCACCCTGTCCTTGGACAAAATAGATAGAACAAACAAGGACTGGGTATTTTCACTCAGGTGCTAGATATCCGGGACACTAACAAAATAGATACAAACACCAAGGACTGGGTATTTTCACTCAGGTGCTAGATATCCGGGACACTAACAAAATAGATACAAACAAACAAAGACTGCTAGATATCCGGGATGGTAACAAAGTAGATACAAACAAACAAGGACTGGGTATTTTCACTCAGGTGCTAGATATCAGGGATGGTAACGAAATATATACAACAAACAAGGACTGGGTAATTTCGCTAAATCAATTAAAAAGTCACAGAAATAACAAACTGTTGTAGTGTGTGTATGTATGTGTATGTGTGTGTGTGGGTGGGTGGGTAGGTGTTTGTAAGGTGACATTGATGATTGAGAACAGGTCAGCGATTGGTTGATGGCACTGCAGTGAGGATGATGAAATTACAATAGGGTCTCGCGTAATGCAAGTGAAAAAAAAGAGAGACGACTCCAGGATGCCAGAGTGTAAAGACGTGTTTTTATAGTGAGTTTATGTGTTAAAAATATACGTTTATTTCTTTTAATCTGAAGTAATTTTTTTTCTATTTTATATATTATGTTTATATAGAAGAAAGATATTATTTAAGCTAGTTCACGTTTTATAAGTTGAAATATGTTAGTTGACTACCAGAAGTTTTGTGCTATAAGTCAACGACTGTCAACAACATAGAGCTGGTCTGAATGGTCAGCAATGTTGACCACTTTAACATAAAGCAAGATAACGGCAAAATAAACCATGAACATGTTATTGTCTATCTGGTCATACTTAGACTAAAATAATAGGACTTCCTTGTGGGTGTGCCAATGGAGAGAATGAAATCTCTCTAATAACATATTTTAATAATTACATTTCTGTGGTTGGTTCATTATTTAAAGGGCTATAACTCTATGAATATCACAAATTGTATTGATTATGATGCCAAGGGCAAATATAATTATCTGACGCATAGAAATACGTTTTGTTTTTATCTTTCTTTTTCGACGTCTTCTCTTGTAAATAAGAAATTCTGAAGAGTCTCTTGACGTTCCTGGCCTGCTATCTACACAACCAGACTTACAAATTATCGCCCCTGTCATGGGCAGATAAAGCATGCTATACTCTTTTGTCCGGCATGGAAAAATATTCCCTCTTTGTTCTTCATTTCATTACATAAATAGATTTAATCCTCCATCCAGCGACTCCCACACCCTCTTGCCCCCGCGCACCCCCTCTTTTCTGCGCACCCTCCCTATAGAACAAGGGTCGCTCCATCTGGCCAGGTCCGCTGTTCAATCAATCAGGTCATGTGAGAGATTGGGCTTCCTCACACACCCACAGTCTCTCGCGCCCTCACACACACAAACACACACACGCACACACTTACTCACACATACAGATACACCGAAAGTTAAACCTTCACTCTTTCTCTCCGTAAATATATACCACATTCTGGTGGAATCAACGCTGGTATCGTCAGTTAGGAGAGAAAGAGTTAATGGGTTAAGGGTCTAGACAAGAGGAACAGGAGGGAGGAAAAAAAACGAGTTATTACATGCGTAATCATTCATCTCGTACATTCAATAGCAGGTTTCCATTGAAAAGAGCCGACCAGGAAAAAGAATAAAGAAAAAAGAAAAGGTTATAAATCCATGTCTACTCTCTATTGAAACATTCTATTCCGGGGACTCAATTCTTACACTTTTTGGTTAGCTTCGGTTCTCTAAATTGTCACACTTTTGAGAATGGTATTTCTTCTGAGAAATCTGCTTATAAAATATATGCGTGTAGGTTTCAGTGAGTTTTTGTTGTTGTTAGAATGAACAAACAATAACATTCACCACCACGGCTGTCAACCCGCGACCTTCGACTTGACAGCCTTAAAGCTTGCACCATTTTTTTTTTACTTACATAATATGATTCATGCATTTCCTGTCTCCCTTAATCATTGTGGCAGTGACTTTCTTGGGGAAGGGGTGGGGGCGGCAAATGAACAACCGCCCCAAGCCTCACGCCTTAGCGGGTCCCCGTAATAAAGTAAATATTTAGTCACTGTCAGCCCATCGAGTAGAACAAAAAAAAGTTCGCCTGTCAGAACTTGCGGTCTATGGGACCAGCACAACGACCAACCGCCTTTACTTTGCCCAACTAATATCAGGCACCCATTAGAGCTGGGTGGACTCAGAGGCACTCAAGGATCTCGAAATGAAAAGTAGTAGACTTAAACTACTTTATTGATCCATATGGCAATTAGTTGTAACTACAAAGACTCTTTTATCATATAAATAATAAAGACAACACAACAGAAACATACACATAAATAGAACAGACACAATATAAACAATATAAAGAATTCATACAGCGATTACGCACAGGCATCCTGGTACTTTTCATGTTTCCTGATCAACGGCTGGCCTTGATATAGTTTGACCGAGTGAGGTACGAACGAGTTTTTGTACCGCTCTGTTCTTGTCTTGATTGACAGTAATCGCTCACTTCGCGACGACTTGACGTAGTTCTGATGGAGCAGATGGCTGTTGTCTTCTTAAACTTTTCTGATTTTTCTTAGACATTTCTCTTCATAAAGCTCATTCCAAATGGTAATGTTGTGTGTGTGATTTTTGATGCCCTCTATAATTTTTTCAAAGCAGCGCAACAGTTTAGATGAAGCGTTGCCTTGCAAACAGGTTATTCCGTATGTTAGCAGATTATGTACAGTCGCGCCGTAGAATTATCTATGATCTTCTTGTTTAGTCTTCACCAGGATTCGGAAGCCAGGCTGTTAAGAAAATTATATTCTGTATCGGTTGTCGTTCTTATGTTTACATGTGCTTGTAACTCGTCCGTGAGAATGTGTTCACGAAATGTGTGATGTGTATTGTGTAGTCATTCAGTGTATTAAAGCCATACTATACAGACATGGTTCTCGACTCTCTTATCTTTATGTTTATAACAATCTAATACGCTGAATCCAAAACTTGAATTTGTTAGAATTTCGAAATGGATAGGATATTTCACTCAGAGAAGTTTGACATCGAGCCCGCAGCACCTAAAGCAGCAGAGCATTGGCAGCACTGGTATGAAACGTTTAAAAATTTTATATCGGTAGTATCAGTAGACAATCTTGATACTAAGAAACTACTGATAAACTATATCTCTCCTGCTGTATATCAAATGATACTTAATAAAGAGACATTTGATGAAGCTATCCAGACTCTAAATGGCATCTACATTCAACCAAAGAATGAGGTGTTTGCTAGGCACAGGTTAGCTACTTGCAAACAAGAGCAAGCTCAAACGATAGACGCCTACATGCAAAAATTAAGAATTTTATTCAAAGATTGCAACTTCAAAGCGGTGACTGCTGAACAACACCGAGAAGAGGCTATTAGAGATTCGTTTATCAATGGACTAGTGTCTAACAGCATTCGAAAACGTCTACTTGAAAAGACTGTTTTGAGTTTAAAGGACGCCTTTGCGGAGGCTCGCTTACTAGAACATGCTTATCAGCATTCCTTACAGTATGAATCATCACAGCCGGAAACTAATTGCGCGGCAACTACTCTCACCAATTCTTCGGCCTCACCCTTGCCAAATGTAACGATTCCTCAAAGTGCAAGCAATTCACACACACATGAAGTAAATGCATTAGCTAGGAAGTGTTATTTTTGAGGCAGGGTTATGCATCCCCGCTCTCAAGGGAAGTGACATGCAATCAGTGCTTCAAAAAGGGTCACTTTCAAAGAGTTTGCAAATCTAGATCTTCAAAAATTTCGGCTATCGCTACTGTGCAGCCTTTGAATTTAAACAAATCTACAATACCAATTTGCATCAACAACGTGCCATTGAAAGCCCTAGTAGACACTGGGAGCTGTGAAAGCTATATTTCGACGCACATCGCTAAGAAGCACAAATGACAGACATGTTTCTAAGGCAACAGAATCTTTATGGCTTCCACCCATCTATCTCGAATCACTCAAGGACATATCTACGCTAACATACGTCTCAAAAATGAACGATACGAGGGAGTTAGACTTTCTCTACTAGACAATTTATGCTCTGACGTAATTCTTGGACTTGACTTTATAAGTTTGCACCAAAACTTGTTTATTCCTTTCGATGGTCAGAAACCATCATTATGCCTGAATACTCTCCAGCCAGCGAAGGTAGCGGCTCCTAGCCTATTTAGTAATCTGTCACCAAACTGTACCCCAGTGGCTACAAGGTCTCGCAGATACTCAATTCCAGATAGAAAGTTTATAGAGAAGGAAATTCAACAACTAATAAAGGATGAAATTATTGAACCATCTAAATCTCCCTGGCGTGCACAAGTCCTAGTCACAACAAATGACAGACATAAGAAAAGAATAGTTGTGGACTACAGCCAAACCTTAAACCGGTTCACTCTACTAGACGCCTACCCTATGCCCAGCATTGACGAACTGGCAGAGAAGATTTCGCAATACTCTGTATATAGCCCTTTAGACCTGAAAAGTGCATACCATCAGATTCCTATAAAAGAAGAGGAAAGGCCGTTCACAGCCTTCGAAGCATGTGGGAAACTGTATCAATTCCGTCGGATTCCGTTTGGCGTTATGAATGGAGTCGCCTGTTTTCAGCGTACGATTGACAAAATCACCGAAGACGAACGACTCACTGACACTTTTGCTTATGTGGACAATGTGACCAACTGCGGTATGGACTCTGAATCACACGACCGAAACCTACAGCGATTTCTTGATAGTGCTCAAAAGTATGGAATCACTCTTAATGAAACAAAAAGTGAAATTAGCACTGCTAAAGTGAGACTGTTAGGATACGAGATTTCCAAAGGACAACTTAAGCCGGATCCAGAGAGATTTCACGCTCTAATGGAATTACCCGTACCAGTGAACATGCGTGAACAGAAACGAGTAGTGGGTCTTCTGGCTTACTACTCACAGTGGATACCTAACTTTTCAACAAAAATTAGCCTGTTAACAAGAAATCAACAATTTCCTGTCTCCGAAGAAGTCAAAAGAACATTTGAAAGTTTGAAAAATGAGCTTGAAAAAGCCGCCGTATATACTATTGATTCGAATCGCCCTTTAACCGTTGAGACGGATGCTTCTGATATAGCCATTGCAGCTACCCTCAACAAAGATGGCCGGCCCGTTGCTTTCTTCTCTCGCTCATTAGCAAAAACTGAAAGAAAACATTCTTTAGTTTAAAAAGAAGCATATGCCATTGTTGAGTCGTTGAGGAAATGGAAACATTTCTTAGTTGGTAAAGCTTTCACACTTGTTACGGATCAGCGATCTGTCTCTTTCATGTATAACAGGTCAAACAAAGGAAAAATAAAAAAATTAAAAAATCCAAAGGTGGAAACTTGAACTCTCGTGTTTCCACTATGACGTCATCTATCGCCCTGGCAAGCAGAACACTGTAGCTGACACATTTACTAAAAACTATCTGCCATCACTCGCAATGACCTTAAACTGCTGCACACTAGTCTTTGCCACCCGGGCGTTACTCGACTATTGCACTACGTAAGGACTAAAAATCTTCCATTTTCCTGTGATGACGTCAGAACTGTAATTGAACAATGTCAAGCTTGTGCAGAACTAAAGCCCCGTTTTTTTCGACAGCCGACTGGAGAACTGATTAAAGCAACTCAACCTTTTGAGAGAATTAGTATGGATTTCAAGGGACCTCTCCCTACTGTTTCAAGAAATAGATATCTACTTACCATTATAGATGAATTCTCTAGATTCCCATTTGCATTTGCATGTCCCGATATGTCTTCCTCTACGGTTGTTAAATGTCTCAATGAACTATTCGCCCTATTTGGATTTTCAGCGTACGTCCACACTGACAGGGGAACTTCGTTTATGTCTACAGAGGGGCAGCATTTCCTCCACGAGAGAGGAATTGCAACCAGTAGAACGACTCCTTACAGTCCGAGAGGAAACGGACAAATAGAGAAACTTAATGGGACTTTATGGAAAGCCATCACCTTGGCTCTACATTCTAAGGAATTGGACATAGCTAAATGAGAACTAGTACTAAATGATGCTCTGCAATCCATCCGGTCATTACTATGCACTGCAACTAACAGGACACCACATGAACGACTTCTTGGGTTAAACCGAAGAAGTGGTTCCGGGACATCCTTGCCAACATGGTTGACCAGTCCTGGTCCTGTCCTGCTGAAGAAGAACGTTAGATCATCTAAATACGATCCCATAACAGAGGAAGTTGACTTGGTAACACGCAACCCTCAGTACGCTGTTATCCGAACACCAAACGGCCGAGAGGAAACTGTCTCATTACGAATGTTAGCCCCTAGGGAGGAACAAAAAGTTATAGAAAATGAGAATCAGAGTGGAACAGAGCTTGATATTGGCTGCCCCATCCAAAGCTCACCTCCCAGGAATCAACCTACTGATTCTATCATGCCTGAAGAAACCACCAGCACCACCGAAGACATAGCCAGACCGTCCGAAACTCAAGCAGATGAAACTACACATACATACAATCTTAGAGTAAGGAGAACTAGACCTAACTACAAAGTGTAAAAGCTCATCAGCTTACTAGAGCTCTTACTTTGACATTCAGTTTTGTCTCCAGAGTGACATTTGTTTATTTTACTACTTTCACTTGGTTTTGTTGACTTGACTTTAATGTGATATTTGATCTATCATGATCTATTTTAATAAGCTATTAGATTTACATGTTATATCAACATGTTACATTATGTCATGCTATTCTACATTGTACTTACTAAATTCTTTCATTGTTTATAATACTAGTTAGCATTATTTGAACCGAGGGTGAATGTTATGACAATTGTATTCTGTACCGGTTGTCGTTTTTATGTTAACATGTGCTTGTAACTCGTCCGTGAGAATGTGTTCACGAAATGTGTGTTGTGTAGTCATTCAGTTTTCTAAAGCCATACTATACAGACATGGTTCTCGACTCTCTTATCTTTATGTTCATAACACAGGCACTTGCCGCTCAGCCACCGGCCCTCCCATTCTTCTTGTCCGTCCATGGCCCCGTCACTGCTAGGGCCGCCTCTGATTTTGGTGAAGTACAGAACATTGGGATAGCTAAATCATTTCATATCTATTTTAGTTTCAAGTTTTGATACCGGACACTCTACTAATTATAGAATGTTTATGTATTTAAATTCAGCAAAATGTGACATATTAATAATATATCGAAATTTGGGTAATGTAAATAACAAGTACATTTCTATTTCATTGAGTAACTCTTTCGTTGCTATGCTGTACATAGAAGATATATGTTAAGTTTGGATGTAGCTAACAATTGCTAATTCAAAATAACCTTTCAACTTATGAATATAATTACATTAAAACTCGTTAAAAATATTAAAACCTGCTTTTTATTATCAAAATAAATTCAAATATGTACATACATTTAAATATTAGTATGTTAATTACATAATACTGATTTATCACAATGATTATGTGATTTCCACTAATCTCTCATATCACATCTACTCGCTATTGCCATTGTATATTTATTTACACAGTGCTTCCTCTTGCACCGTTCAGATCTATTTTTAGACACTACAATTCAATTCATCCTGTTTCTATATTTAAGCTCCTCGTCAAAGTGCATGTATTACATCACTTAACTCACACACACACACACGTACACTCATATACCCACTTTCTACAACTGCTATATTGCAGTATCCCTGGTACGCTGTGACACTAACAACCTAATGTCCCCGAACAGTAACGTAAATTGACTTAGTCAATCAATCCTAACACGTTTACAACATATGTAAACATAAAGATTTAGTTACACTTGGACTGTACTGTATCTCGATTAGACTCCACACCAAACACTCCCCCCCCCCCTCCCCCCCCCCCACGTTTTTTTTTCCACGAAAAGAAAAACGTGAAAGTAAAAAATTGAGCATTGATGCCAGTGAGACTCGATTATCTTCCCCTGTCTGTTGGCCTGAATGGTTTTGTTCCGAGTGGAATCCGTTAATTCACTTTCTGTTCCTGATAATCAAACAGCCATCTCTTTATTTGGTCGGGCTCTTCGGTAAACATGTTTAAACATTGTCTAGTGCTGCCACTTCATTTAGCCGGCCAGGGCCTCGGTTTAGCGCAGTCAAGAATAATTCGGACACTTCTGGTTTTACGCTTTAGAAAAAAAAAAAACACACACAAAAACTTAAAACATTATAGAAACATTTGTTTTTAACTCAAAGGTTCTGTTTGAAATTTGCTCAAGACAGCACAACGTAGTGTGAAAGTTTATTACATTTTTAAATGTTGGGTTGTACTTCCTGACAACTAGTCGATCTAAAGTTGTGTAGGCTTAATTATTTCGTATGAGTTCCTGGAAAAAGCCAAAACACTTCTTTTCAGACAAGAGTGCCAATAATTTTATTGACGATATCTACAGGTTTCAGATATATTTATTTGTAGATGAAATTAACAAGATATAGAGAAATTAAAACAAACGACTTTGACTCTTTATAGAACTGCAGTAAAAACATGTTAAACATGCCTCGTCTCAAACTTACACACTGATCACACAACCCGCTTACCTGGGTTATAGGCTAATGACTTAGTTCCTTTAAAAAACATAAGTCAATACAAACGAACACACACACAGTCCTTAATGACACTATATTACTTAGTTTAAACATTTTTGAGATAAAAATATTTTTACGATAAAGATACTTTTAAGATAAATACCTCTCTGTCTCTCTTTTTCTCTGTCTCTCTCTGTCTGTCTGTATCTCTCTCTGTCCAACTCTCTCTCTCTGTCCAACTCTCTCTCTCTGTCCAACTCTCTCTCTCTCTGTTCAACTCTCTCTCTGTCCAACTCTCTCTCTCTGTCCAACTCTCTCTCTATGTGTTTCTCTTTTTATCTATCTATCTCCATCTTATTTCCTCTCTTACTCTCATTCTCTCTATTTCTGTTTCCCTTCTTCCTCTCTCCATCTCTCTCCATCTCTCTCTATCTCTCTCTCTCTCTCCATCTCTCTCCATCTCTCTCTCTCTCCATCTCTCTATCTCTTTATTCTATTTATTCTCAATTCTGTATGTCCTAGGAGTAAGTAATTTATTCATTTTTTATCGACCATCACACACCACTATAACGCCATCACACACCAATATAACGCCATAACACACCAATATAAGTCATCACACACCAATGTAACGCCATCACACACCAATGTAACGCCATCACACACCAATGTAACGCCATCACACATCAATGTAACACTATCACACACCTACATGACACCATCACACACTATTGTAACAACATCACAGACCAATGTAACACAAGCGAATAAATGCAACGCACTATACAATAGAACTAAAATCTCAAATATTTATCAAGCTGAGAAGAGAAATAGATCAAGATTTCAATTTGACATGAAAAGGCGCCCGCTAAAAGTGTTTACAGAGCAAAGAACTTGTTTGTTCCCAAAACTTCACTCTGAGCTTAACATAAGACTTGACCTGAAGGTCACTAGTATATATCACCAACCCATTTCCGTATTTTGTTGACCAAGTTAGTCTTGCTGGACATGCCATGGATGTAGTAAACATTGTCCAACTCACTTAGACCTTGTAGCTACATTATTAAATCAAGGGACATAAGTAAACTAAGAAGTGAAATACCTTTCAATTGTTACAAAAGCCCAGACTTCATATCTCAAAAACTGAACGACTATACAACTTTTACAGAATGAAATACTGACTGATGAAATGGACGGTGTAAGCTATCTACTTATTACACATTAAATAAGATTAAGGAAATAAAATACAGTGATATAAGTACGATATTTATTACAAAAGTACATCTACCATTTTTAGAACACAAAAGGAAATTACTAACTTTCTAACAGTCTCAACGAATGTAGTGCACACTGGTCATACGGTCGAAAAGCATGGTGTCAGAAGTGAGATGGCAATTAAAGTCGACTTTAACAACCCTGTCTTCTAAAAGATTCGAACCCAGAATCCACTTAGTCAACGAGCAGGGTGTCTTGTGGCTAACCAAAATCAGGTCTCGAGATTCGAATCAAAGACCTCTCGGTTCGGAAGCTTAGCGCTTTACCACTCAGCCACCCCCCTTTCCGTCCGGTTTATGATTCGTTCTTTGAAATATCTTACAATATCATTTTAGCTATGTCCATAAAACACGTAAGCCACTTAGCTAACTACATGAGGGAGGCGTGAGTTTGACTAAAATCTCCCCAATTATTCAAAAAGAAATATGGATTGTATGCTTTACTAGCACGATGTCATCCGCGACCAACTGGGTTTGGTTTGATTCGAAGCCAATGACGCAAGCCGTTGGTTCGTCTCGTTATCAACAACAATTAATGTATTGATTGGTAGAGCATGGGGGATACGTTCCGGACATTGGTGATTGTTGTTTCTTCAAGCTTGCTGGTCTAGCGTCTGGTTTTGTCTTTATTTCCTGAGTGTGTGTGTTTCAGCGCAGATGTTGGTTGGAACTGTTTTTGTGTGTTTTTGTTGTGTGGGTGGTTGGGTGCGTGAACTAGATGCCGCTGTTATTTTTTTTTTCGTTGATAGATATCAGTGTTTGCGTTTAAACACAAGTTCGAATGGTTCTCATATTAATCAACATATTCATCGAAAATTTCAGATTCTGATTTTCACGAATGACTGAACACAGCACTAGGCGGTTAGAGTCGATAAACGGATTCTTTTTATTACAAACCTGATATCAAGTCACTGTCTGTCTATTAAAACGTTTGCAAACGTTATTTCTCCGACACCCAATCTGGAATCAAGCTGAAATGTTTCGCAATTATTTCTTTTACTAGACAAAGCAAGAATCAATTAAAAAAGAATTACCAATTAGTTCATTAGCTATTGGCAATTAATTGTTTTGTTTGTATCTCGAACAAGGGAAAGAAATATTCCCAATGATTGCTATAGAAACAACATCAAATCGATGCCTCGACAAGCTTTACCCTTACTCTCTCTGTCCCGCCAATGTGAATAACATCTGTATGTTTAGAATAGATGAATTATTAAATAAAAAATTGGCCAATATTAAAAGTGTAAATGTTTTAGAGTTTGCACATTTCCTAAACAGTAAGACAGAATATTTTATTTAGTTTAAAGATGGTTTAAATATGGTATTCGTCATAGATTTCACGTTTTCGATTCAAATTTATAAACAGTCCTTAGTCCTCTTAAGCTGCTCCAGCATGTTGTATGAGAACTTTGGATGATATGAGTACATTGTATGAGTACTAAACACTAAGTCTTTTGCATGCTCCTAAGGCAGTCGATGAAAAGGAGCACTATTAAGAATTGGTCCTAGCATCTCGAGTGAGAAATGTGGCTTTATCTGTGTCTCTTTATTGTTTATTGGTATTTTGTTATTTTTAGCGTCCCCCGAAAGGGGAAAAGACGCTATTAGTTTTGTGTGGAATATATGTCAATCTGTCCGTCCCGTTTACTTCTCGTAAACTAGAAATGATAGTGAAAATCCGACATCATAATATTTTAGTCCATTGAAAGTTCTGATGCAACGGCTACTTTTTCTTTTCTGAAAGCGAAAAAATCTAATTTTTAAAATCACTTTTGCAAGCAGTTTTTTCATTAAAATACCCCACTCTTACAACTATTCGCTATCATTAGTAACAAACACGAGAGGCTTTTAAGTAAGGGCAACCTGGACGTAGTCCGCTGAACCACTAGGACACCACACAAGATCTTTCAACCCTCTTTATCCATTCTTCTCTGTCATTAGTCTTCATAGAATTTCATTCTGTTTTATAGAATTTCATTCTGATGTTCTTTCTGAAAATATTGAAACCTGCCTTTTTACCAGCCTGGGTGGACCACTTCGAGGGCTGATTTTGAGTTTGTGTTTCCACACATACTGTCTTTGTAACTTTTTTTTTTTTTTTACTTGTAAGTTGTGATTCAGTGTTTAATGTATTATTGCTACTTTACTTTGTATATAACTGTCTTGGTACTAAAGGTGCTACTTCTGTGTACTGTGGATATTCGTTAGTTATAATTCTAATAATTATAATTCTATTAGAATCATGAAATCTTTAAAAATGTTTCCGTATATGAATATAATTGTTTTTCTATTGTTGTTTTGACAGTACCTCTATTCATGTCAATCCGTCATGGAACCAGGACCCTGGATGCTTATCTCAAAACGACTCTAACAAATTTGTCTAGAAATCTAACAGTTAATGTATTTTGTTGAGAAAAGAATTTTTTTTTGTTGACCACACGGGGAAGACTCTAGTTTAACCGTTATAGTATTTAAAAAAGAAATGTTTACAGGTTCGATACCCAAATAGAACTAAAAATTTTTACATTATTTTTTAAAATTATTTTATTATATTGAAAGTTTAATAATGGAGGTATTTTTAAAATATATTTTTAACATGTTTTTTTTTTTTTTTTTTTTTTTTCTATTAACTCAGCTCATTATAGAAAGAAATCTCCACCACAATTTCTCAGCCCAGAAAACACTTGAGCGTGGAGATATAGAACGTAATAAAAAAAAAAGGAATTTTCTTTGAAGATGTTCGGTTGAGACATTTATAATTGTTTCTTCCTTTTTATCTCGTCATTGTTTTTAATGATTTGTTCCAAGGGAGGACATTCCCAATCCTGATGAAGCTTTTATGCATTATGAATTATGTTTTTTTTTGGCAATCAATGTGATGACTACTTTGAGACGTTGCAGAAATCATAACTACAATAATTAGTGTCTGTAACTGTAAAGTAGCAATTATTCATAAAACACAAAACCATAATCTTCAAATACAAAAATTAAATGTAATAAAATACTTCCTGTTCCATTTGCTAGACATATTTCATAAATTACGAATTCTCACACAACAGTATTAGAGCATTAAATGGGCTGCCTGAGTTAGCCAGGAAAACTAGTGACTTGGCAGAATTTTAGTAACTGGTTAACATGCATGACTAGATGCATAACGCGAATGACGTAATCATCTTCTTTTTTGAAGTAACGTCTATAGCATATAAGATAACGTTTTGAAGGGAAAAGTATTTCTTTTTTCAAATTCTTTTAACGTCTGTTTCTTTTTGTCATGGAATCTTTCCCTGCTGAGATGTAAGTCAGCGATTCCTAAACTATGGTCCGCAGGCCACATTAAGCCCGTGACGTTGCGCAAATCGGGCCCTCGATAAATCTACCCACCATGCATGCAGAAGATTGTTTCATATAAACGGGACAAATTTCCAGAAGTGATGAAACTCGTCTACTGTCTACGTGAGGTACTATGATTTGTAAAAGTAATTAGACCTACAACATTTGAGGCGGAGGAGACCTTTAGTGAGATGAGGTAAGGTAGATATTGTGTTAGACACCATAAGAAATTTGGCACGAAAAAGTTATTGTTTCATCTAGTGCAGCGGTTCTCAACCTTTTATGATCGGCGACCCCTTTTTACAATACCCCACTCTTCAGAGACCCTCACCCCACCCACCCACACACATACAGCAATAGAATAGACAATAACAATTTGAATAGACAAAAACACTTTTTAACAATTAATAATTTTCGATGGTCTTAGGCGACCCCTGGCAAATCGTCAATCGACCCCCAAGTGGGTCACGACCACAGGTTGAGAGCCCCTGATCTAGTGGGTACAGTTTTGACTTAGCGACAAGTGACCTAGTGACCTGACTGTAAAACAAACACTAAGACTACGATCTTAGGAAGTGTAACACAAAGCAAAAGACTTCTAGAGTAAGGTCGTTTTTTTTTTGGGATTCTGAAGATGATATTTAAATATTAAATGCAACATTCTTTCTCTCCTAACCAACGAAGCCAGCGTTGATTCCTCCAGAATGTGGTAAATAATTACGGAGAGAAAGAGTTAAGTATTACAT
Source organism: Biomphalaria pfeifferi (assembly GCA_030265305.1). Lineage (NCBI taxonomy): Eukaryota > Metazoa > Mollusca > Gastropoda > Planorbidae > Biomphalaria > Biomphalaria pfeifferi. The sequence goes on from JASAOG010000067.1 coordinate 1,778,679, forward strand.
TTTTTTGTTCCACTCAGCGTCGAATGCTATTTCGTTATTGGAGTGTTTAGACTTTTATCTGCGCAAGACACAGGGCGGAGGCGCCTTTAAATAGTCTACGATGACGGCTTCCGGGAACGGGTACTGCCCACGTACTGCTTAAGCTTGGATGTAGCCGTGATAGGGCCTGCCTGAGGTGAAAAAGCTTGTCTGAGGTGATAGAATCTGTCTGAGGTGATAGAACATGTCTGAGGTGATAGAGTCTGTCTGAGGTGATAGAACATGTCTGAGGTGATAGAGTCTGTCTGAGGTGATAGAGCATGTCTGAGGGGACAAATTCTGCCTGACGTAATAAAGTCTGAAGTGAAAATTTCTGTCTGAGGAAAAGACAATGTACAGATAAAAAAAAAGGGAAAACTTTTGCTTGATTTGAAAATGGAAAAACTTATTTCACCTCAGAGGTCTCAAACGCAATGAAAACATAAACACCTAATTTTCAAACTGCACCTTTTGTTTTTCCGTGGAATTAAAAGTGAATTATTTATTGAAGATTTATTTCATTACGTGAGAGTCACTCCCATTAGGTTCATGGCAGCATAAACATTTGAGTGAAACATTTGAGTGAAACATTTGACAGAAAAATTTACACTTCTAAAACGTGGTCAAACAAACGTTCCAGTTCCTTTGTGATCTATGTGTCAAGGCTGTCAAAAAAAACAAAAGAAAAAGAAAAAAAAACAGTTCATGTCACACCTGACTTGCTTCATAAAGTTTCATAACGAAAAAAAAATATTTGCAGCTGTAGTTTGCTACATTAAACTCATAGCAAAACATGTTATAATAGTTAACTCTTTCTCTCCTAATCGACGATACCATCGTTAATTTTGACCTCATTAAATTAAATTAATGTTTAACTTTTTTAAACTTGACTTTGAATTATATAAAAAGAGAAAATGAATTTCCCTTTAATTCTATACCCATATAAAACATTTCTGATAACAAACAACAAAGCTATTAAAGCTTAATCATAACTGGATAGTGAAATAGTAATGAGCAAAATGAAGAATTCCTTCCAAAACGTGGAAAAATAATTACGAAGAGAAAGAGTTAAATGTGTCGTGAAGTCATTGCACTTTTGGGTTAAAGTTAAAACTTTGTAGCAACTATAAAAGCAATGAAGTTAAATTCTCAAAGCACATTACCCTTAAGTGAGCAGTAGATAATACTTTTAGAAACAGAGGACAAACAAACCAACACAAAAATTAGTCACTAAATATAATTTCCTAATAACTACATTATTTAGTCCAACTGTATATTAACACAAATATAATAATATAATATATCTTTAACAAATTGACTTATTTAAAAAAAATTAAAGCGACATGACATCTTCAGTTCAAACAAAACTTTTCACGAAAGAGCATTGTTGACATATTGGTTTCATGTTATTTTATTTTTCTAAAGAAGAATGAAAAACCGCTTTATTAGGCGAATTTAGACCCTTTTTTTATACTTTTAATTCAACTCAAAAATTGTAGATTGAGTTACAGATCATTCATTAGAATTAATTATAATGTTGTTGAAGTTTGTATTAAACGTTCTGTTTTGCTAAGAAACAATTTAGACGCACCGGGTTTATTCAATTAACGAAACGTTTTTGAGTTGAAAACTTTTTTTTTTAAAAATTCCGATTACAAGAAAAAAAAAAAAAAAAAGAAATAAATTTGCTTTTGATTTAGAAATTCACTAACTACATTACTAAAATTTTTAGATGTGAGAACATTAGAATTTTGGTGCAAACATCAAGAACTCTGAGCACCAATATTCTGTAACATGCAATAGAGAAACACATGTATACGTATTATTATAAACGTCTAGCATTGCCAATACCATAATGTGGCTATGTTCAATAGGTTTCGTCAACATTAGTCTAATAGTCAAAAGTATCTAAAATTTTAAAATTACAGTTATTGACAAATCGCATCAAACAACAAATCAATCTCGTCAACTATCAGAAAAGCATTTTTAAAAACTATAGTACCTCTATTCAAGTCAGAAACTCGTGGAACCTGGAGGGCGGGTGAAGTTGGAACCTGGACGCTGGTTTAAAAAAAAAGGCATTAACGATTTTTCTAGCCTAATATAAAATAAGGTAATTCTTGTTATCTTTCTTCTAAATCAGTGTTTCCCAAACTGTGTTCCGCGGAACCCCAGTGTTCCACGAGGCCCGAATAGGTGTACCACGAACTACTGGAATAATTAGCTAGCAGGCCTCGACGTGAATTAACTTTCTAAAAAATTAAGCAAATATTCCGCATAATACACAGAATGTGCGAAATGTTCCGTTAAGGAAAAGGTTTGGGAGCCACTGTTCTAAATTATTGCAACTATTCCTGGTGGGGGGCCCCCGTAGCAAGTGGCGTCCACAAGCTGTAGCTTCTTTTGCTTATCCATAGATCCAGCACTGGGCTAAAGACTTAAATATGTTTTACCCCTAAGACCTATTAAACGCTGAACCCTGGTTTCACATAATGACCATAATCTACTGCTTAATAATAAAGTCAACATGCTCGTGGCAAATTTCGACGTAGAAATAGTAACGTGTCACAATTATTGTGTAATTTACAAACGTCCATAATCTTCGTGATTTTCTGGGGCATACAAGCCAAGGAAGGGATGGTGTGCCCTGCAAAATGGCCAATGGGCCTGATATTTGGCCCACATTCTCTAGGTAACCGAGAAGCTTTTGTTTTAAATGTAACCATAAAATGTAACAGAAGTGGCGCAATCGTTCTCGGGGTCTCCATTTACTTTTTGTGTTTTCCAGAAGATGATTGCAAGATAACAGGATGCAGTGGGCATCGTATTGCGATGGCATGATAACCTGGCCCCACGTTTGTAACACACATACACACACACGCAAGCACGCGCGCTCACTGAAGCAGTAACAAACAGAAGCAGAACCTAATGAGATGTAATTGATCCTTGTATAATTACGAACTAGAATTAATTGGTCTTTATATTATGACAGTGATTCTTTGGTGGCTAACTTAAAAAGAAAGAAAAAGAAAAAAAAGCATCACTTTAACTTGGTTTGACTTGATGTAATTATTTTTTATCTATTTTTTTTCCTAAGTAATCCGTTATTACAAGTAAAAGTTGTGTGTCGAGGGTGCTGTAAGCATCTGGGCTGCCTATCATAGGGGCCCGAGTTCAGATCACGTTGTGTTAGCTAAGCACAAAAGGGCAGTAGTGAAACATCTTTGCAGATACCCCTTTCTCGTTCGAAACACAGATGTACAAAAAACATTGGACCAGAACGCGCTGAACATACCACATCCCTAAAGAAGCGCTATACTAAAGAATTTTTTTTTAAAACCCTAGAATCACTATTTAATAATAATACAATTTATTCTGTACATGTTAATATATTCTAGCTTCTTATAAGAAAAAGTAAATATTGGTTTTGTACTGTAGGTGTGTCCATATGTCTTCCTAGCTTTTAACTAGCACGCAATGTATGGCTAATTGAATATATTTTTTTTTATTAATTCTAATGGGTGCACGGGCTAATTTTGGTGTAACAGGAAGTGAATCCTTTTAGTTGTCTTTTACGCACGTGCACCATTTTATAAATAAGTTTAAAAAGATTTGCATACATTTTTTTTCTTTCTTTTTATAAGGAAACCTCAGAATTTGCGCTATATTGATAGTTTTATCTACTGTGTATTGATCGAGACCACCTAAATATGTTGTTTTGTATTATTATGTAGTGAGCATATGCACATTTGTTTTGGTATTAGTAAGGTGGATATTATAACTTTTAAAATAAAATAATTCTCACATCACTAGATTATCAGAATTACAGGTTGCAGACTATCTCCTTAAATGTGTATTTAAATCTCGTAAATGTACTCGACTGCATCCCCCAGTACATTCCATCAGTACAGTATGCTGCGAACTGTACTCTTACTGTTTACATTATCATAATTGACCTCATTCACCTAAACGAACGGTCAAGTGATAATGATAAAGCAACAAAAAAAACTGTCACGTGATAACCATTGTTGATTAAAATTAGATCGTAATTTGTATAGAAGAGAAAGAGAATCACGTGTTTGTTTACGATTGTCGAATGAGGTCCATTCTAAATTTTATATCCATGTTATTATTATTTAACAACGAAACACTACTAAACAGAGAAATGTAGTGGACAGGCTAAAAACAACGAAACACTACTAAACAGAGAAATGTAGTGGACAGGCTAAAAACAACGAAACACTACTAAACAGAGAAATGTAGTGGACAGTCTAAAAACAACGAAACACTACTAAACAGAGAAATGTAGTGGACAGTCTATAAACAACGAAACACTACTAAACGGAAATGTAGTGGACAGTCCAAAAACAACGAAACATTACTAAACAGAGAAATCTAGTGGACAGTCTAAAAACAACGAAACACTACTAAACAGAGAAATGTAGTGGACAGTCTAAAAACAACGAAACATTACTAAACAGAGAAATCTAGTGGACAGTCTAAAAACAACGAAACACTACTAAACAGAGAAATGTAGTGGACAGTTTAAAAACAACGAAACACTACTAAACAGAGAAATGTAGTGGACAGTCTAAAAACGAAGCAAAGGGCATTAATTATGTATCAAACAAGTGAGAGACCGAGCAGCCGACGATCTATTTTTCCTGCCAGCCAATTACAGGCTCCACTACTCAACTGTCAGATGCGACTTTCCGTACCGACCCAGCCCCTGCTTTAATACAGTTGCTCACTCCTTCCAAATATCGTTGAACTATTCTTTTTTTTTCCCTTTCACTTGTGTGACAAAAACCCAAGTTACTATAAAGTTAAACCAAGTGTTTAAATGACCAGTCAGTGCATATAAGCTTACTGAAAAAGTGTATGTTTGTGTGTGTAAAGGCGGCTCTTTTATATATTTATATCTATATTATATTGTCTATAAGAGAGAGAGAGAGAGAGAGAGAGAGAGAGAGAGAGGGAGCGAGAGAGAGTAAGAGAGAGTGGGAGAGAGAGAGTGGTGAAGATAGAATGACTGAGAGAAGAAGAAAGAAAGAAGAAAAAAGAGAGAGACTGATCCGATCTTATGCAAGCGCCATGTCCAACATCTTAAATCTGGAGTGAGCAAAATAAAGTTGACCAATGTCTGACACTGTCCGCACATCTCTAAATACTCCGTGATCATGTATATGTGCCATGCTTCATTTCATTTATATTTACATTTTAGCACTCTGACAATAATTATACATTTAGTTTTTGTTTAATTTTCTATTCCATTTCGTGAGGTATTCAAGCTTTAGCGATTTATCATCATCAGAGCTGCCTACTCGCCATATTTTCTTAACCCGACGTCTGTATCACAGCTGCCAACTCCCCATATTTACCCCAGCGGACGGCTATAGTGTTATAGACACACAGTAATACTTTCGGCAATTTCCCGTTTATTCCCTCAGGCAATTATTTCGGATAAAGGGAAGCAATTTGTCAGAGATTTGTTGAAATTATCTGTCTTAGTCTTTATTGATCAGGCCTGGGAATTGTTCTTACAACATAAAAAAGCAGAAGTTACTTGGGAGTCCTAGACAGACTATTAGACTGACCTAGCTTTAATACACGTAAAAAAAACAGAGACCTGGTTAATTTTGAAGTAACAGTATACAATTAGATTTCTTTACGAGGTAATAGTGACTAATGAGATATACATTAATTAGTAACAGTCAGACATAAAGATTTGGATCTAGGCACGTGTGTACGGGAATAATCAGAACAGTAACAGGCTAACATTCAAACAGACCAGAGATAAATGAATAGATAGATAGATAGATGGATGGATGGATGGATGGATGGATGGGTGGGTGGGTAGGCAGACAGACAGACAGATAGACAGATAGACGGATAGACAGATAGACAGACAGATAGACAGATAGACAGACAGATAGACAGATAGATAGACAGATAGACAGACAGATAGACAGATAGATAGATAGATAGATAGATAGATAGATAGATAGATAGATAGATAGATAGATAGATAGATAGATAGATAGAAAATTTCTTTTGGGTGGGTGGGCGGGCGGACGGGCAGACAGACAGACAGACAGGCAGACAAATAGATAGATAGATAGATAGATAGATAGATAGATAGATAGATAGATAGATAGATAGATAGATAGATAGATAGATAGAAAATTTCTTTTGAAATGAACCACAACACAACCAACATAGCCTAGAGAAGATATAATTAAAATTACATTTTAACATTACATCCCATGCTAAGTGAGGAGATATCAGGTAATGAAAGGTATGCACTAATCAATTCGTTTCTAAAGTATAATTAAATTTTTCTTATTCTTAGCATTTAGAAAAAGTAAAATTTTTTTTAAAGTACACAAAATACTGAACATTTTGTAATGTAACACTATTCGGTGGTTTATATTTAGTTGTTGTTTTAATGATTTATCAGTGATCCTTTGTTTATCTTCATTCTGGTTTCAGTTTCAAGAATTATAATCAACTTTTAATGATGCTTTTTTTTGTTCTGTATCAAGTTTTAAATTGTACTGCCTCATTTTGAACGCTCCAGTAAAAATATAAAGTATTGTTTTACATTAAACAAAATAGTCCTGTAATGCTGAATAATACTTCCGAGATTACATTATACAAAATGCAGATTTTGTTTTTATTTGTTGAAGTAATTCTTTCATTTGATTGAGTAAGAAGAGATGAAACTCTAATCAGATCATTCTCAACAAGAGACGAGCACAATTTAAATGATGAATATTTGACTTTGAATAAAGCATACGATAGAGCATCATGGCGACGCACTGTGAAAACTGTCCCAATAATTGTAGAGGACTTGAGAACAGTGCGGCCAGAATGGAAGCGCCATATACAAAAACTCGAGCCAACCGACTCAAGCTCCAGCTTTACTAACCCAAGTGTGCAGGTCAACTTTCCTGGCTCACAAGGGTCTCACTAGCAACACGAGGATTAAAAAAAGTGCAGTACTAAACCCTCAGCCCCCAGGATGACCTATGTGGTCATCATCGAACCACGACATATATATATATATACGCTACTCCCATGCTTATTTACTATTTAACATACTGTCCCATACAAATAAGCATTTGAGTTAACCTTATTTCCATTAAAAAAAAAGAAAAAAAAAAGCAGACACATATCAAATCTTACAAGATGTGACATTATTCCTGTCTCCGGGGACAATAAATCTCCCAGGTTATCTGGAGATGTCGGGAGCCCTGATTATTATCATGCACGCCAATAAACATATTATTGCTAATTGGGGAATTAGAGCCCCCCAGACAGCAATGCTTCGCTCAATACGTAACCTCACATGTAAACTCTTATTGTTGTTAGAAAAATAGTCATTTCTTTGACATGTTTCGAATGTTCCTTCAGATAATCTACTGCCTAGTCCAAACCTAGCGCAGCACGACGGGGGGAGGGCAGAAGAAAGGGTATGAACCCCATACCATCTAGACCACCGAACGACAGTCCAGAGCGCATACCGCACAACTGGACAGCCAGATTATAGAAGATTGTATGAAAGACTGTATTGATATTAGTGTTAATATACAAATTGTAGCAAGACTGTATGTATGTTCCTTAATTTTATTTAAAAACAAAAAAAAAACTTAGAGTAGATCTGTAAATTAACATTGACTAAAATGCCATTTCACAATGGATATTTCTTTTTACGAAACATAATGACCAGCCATGAGTCATATTAAGAACATGAATTTCACTAAAATGTAGAAAAATGTAAAGCGTTGGGTGAAAAATTAACATCAACTTAAACTAAACAGACACACAACGCTTTATTTTTCTACTTTTTAGGGTGTTTTTATAATATAAGCTTTTTTTTTTTTAATTCCTTGTTTTTATCATAGACCTCTCTTTATTTTTTTCATCTACTGCCCCCCCCCCACTCATATTCTTAATAGAGCCTCTCAATGGATTTACACACACACATTTATGTATACATTTAATTCCATATCAATTATTGTTCCAATAATACAATAAAAAGTAGACTGCAAGTGTCTAATCTTATTTTTTTTAAATCCATTGTAATAACCGTCTTATGTTTCAAGTAATCTTGGGTATAAATATTTTGCAGGGGTTAGGGCTAGGGTTAGGGTTCTTGATTCAAAGACTCGCCATAGAAACCCAAAAAATATTCCTCTCAAAAATATAAAATGTAAGCACAAAAAGTTTTTTTGTTTTTTTATAATTATTGTTTGCCCGCCCCTTCCCGCCCTTTTTTTTTTTACCTCATTTGGCTGTTAGGGCGCTGAGAACTCCTTATGTTGCAGGATTGATTTATTTGAACACTGGTTCCCCACTATATTGAGGGCCTATACAAGTTGCCAGGCATTATCTAATTCAATAAACAGGAAGATGCATTGGCATTCTTTCGACCCCACCCTTTTTTCCCACTGAGTTATAAATAGCAACACACCAAAAAAAAAAAACCTCGTCAAAGGAGCGTCCTTTTTTTATATATACATTTATAATGAATAACACATAAAGTGTCTTTGTTCAATCTATCGATGTGGAATGTCGTGTAGAGATGTATGGAGCAAGTCATGGTGGAAAGTAAAGGCGGAATGACTTGGTGGAAAATAGTGTAAGTGGAATATGATAGTAGAATGTCATGGTGGAGAGTCATGGTGGAATGGCGTGTTGAAGTCATGATATAATGTCATGGTGGAATGAAATGTTGAGGTCATGATATAATTTCAAGGTGGAATGGCATTGTAGAGTGTCATGGTGGATTGTCAAGATGGAATGTTAAAACATCAATGATATAAATTTGATTGGAATGAATATTACAAAAAAAAAAAAACGCACGCTGCTACATAGTAACAATAATATGAGGTGGATTTTTTTTAAAGAACTACAATCATTACAATTTGTATGAATTCTACCATGAAATAGCTTTGCACAGCGACAACGTCGTGGGTAGGGTTGCGGTTTTAATTTATTGTCCCATTTTAAGGGAGAAGAAGAACTTAACAAAAAATCATTTTATATGAATACCAATCATTTCACTAAAACTAGTTACAATTAAATATAAATTAATTATCATCATATTTAAAAAGTAGATCATAAATTTGAGTTATTTTCGTCTCAAAACAATGGTAGGGCGAAAAATAAATACACTAGGATGTCTTGAGTTGTCTTGCCCTGTTGACCTCCCTTTATATGTACATTCAGAAATAGTGTCCACATTCAGAGCCATTCGCTGAATGTGATAGAGATACGGAATACCAGAAGCATGAAATAAAAAGCGGAAAGAAAGAAGAATAAAAGGTATAAAGAATGATAGAAGAATAAACAGCAAACAAATGTATACATAAGTATCAAATTAATTAGTAATGTGTTTTGTTTTTGTAAGGTAAAGTTTAATGTTCAGTGTAACTATTAATGATAGCATGTGCAAAGTTAAAATTATTCATAGCATGCATCTGTCTGTATGTGTAAGTGAATGCGTTGATCAAATATATGTTTGTGTATAGGATACGAGTTTACAGAGCGTTCGTTTGTGTAGTACAGTGGTTGTATCTGCGTTTGCTACAGAGATGAGTGTATGTGATTGAATATGTATGGATGTATCTGTGACTCTGTGTGTGCTACTTAGATAAGTGTATGTGAATACGTATGGATGTATCTTTGACTCTGTGTGTGCTACTTAGATAAGTGTATGTGATTAAGTATGTATGGATGTATCTGTGACTCTGTGTGTGCTACTTAGATAAGTGTATGTGAATACGTATGGATGTATCTTTGACTCTGTGTGTGCTACTTAGATAAGTGTATGTGATTAAGTATGTATGAATGTATCTGTGTATGCGATTAAATATGTATGGATTAATATATATATATATATATATATATATATATATATATGTGCGTTTTCTTTTACATCAATAACCAGCTATACATAGAATTAGTTTAAACACACCAATAAATGTTTACAACACAAACACCCCCCCTCTCCCCCCCCACAAATCTTTGTAAAGGGCTACACACAGAGACGCCACTGGGTGGTACTTACCCCCATACTGGGTGCCGACTCTGCTCTTGAGGAGGTCCTCGACATCATCAATGTGTTTGTACTTGGCTGGGTGGTTCGAGATATTAAAGTTCATTCGCTGCCCGCTCCTGGAGAATTGGAAAATCACTTTCATTCAAGATTGGCAGACGAAAAGGGTTGATTGCAATAGTTTGAGTATATTTAAAATTAAAGAGGTGCCGCTTGTAGCGCAGCAATATACCATTGGGCTAGGGTTCAAGACTGTAATCATGTTCCACCTCCCTACTCCCATGCCATCCTGGTTTGAGTGTTTCGAAAACTAGAATGAGTCATCCAGTACGACATAATTAGTGCATTAAACAGACAATAAAACAATTTTAAAAAACTTCTTAAGAAAAAAGGTGATCCGAAGTGTAACTGTATCAATTACTTTGGATCAGTCATGTCATTCAATTTGTAGTAGATCTAAACCAACAACAATAAATCTGTGCGATTAGAAATAGTTTTACCAATTGTTTTTTTTTTATTTAGTGCTATTTCATGCTTTTAGCTTTGTCACTACACTATAATCCCGTCATTTATCTGGACCAGTTGGGAAACATGGGTGTAGGGAAGACAGAAAGGTGAATTTGGTAAATTTTCACTTTTTAAGCATTTATAAAAAGTGGGGGGAAACGACCTGATATTGAATTCATGCCTCACGCCTCTACAAGTCGCCATACTAATCATTCTTGTATATATATATGATATAAGCTTTGTAAATAGACATTTTATTTGTGGTAATTTCTTTTATGTCAGTAATAATAATTTATATAACGATATATCCACAATGGATGCTAAGTAAGAACTCGAAACATGTACATTTTACAAATCTTTTATATGTTTTTCAGTATTTCAATGATTGCTGGAGGCTACAATGGGTTATAGGCCCTTCCCATTTAGTTCATTTACTCCATGATTGTTACACAACTAGGTACAGCCCTTGTGTAGGACATGTACATCAATATATTTTAACTTTAAACGGACTATTCTCTTTAAAAATAAAGATTGTAAAAAATAATAACCGTATTTGTATTTATATATTATTTTGCAGTGGCGTAGTTAGATTGGGGGGGGGGGGATGGAGAATTTAAAAATCCCCCCCCCCCGTGCCCCACACTTGAGGGGGGGGGGGGGGGGTAATGAGTGTTTTTTTTACATTAATAATTAAATATTTCGCAAAATGCAGGGACCCAGAAAGAGATTAAGCCCCTTTTGTTTTGACAGGAAACGTTAGAAATTAAAAAAAAAATAATAACAATAATAAAAATAATAAATTCATAACATAGGCTGAGAAACTGATCAACACTGCGAATAGTATACAAAGCTTGCTATTCTATATTGGTCAAGACCGAAAGGGTAAATGACGACAGGCAACATGGACCTCATCGAGACACCGCAAAGTCAGAGGGGCCCCTAAAGAGTCTATAACTGATTGGCGTATCTTTCGTGCCAAAAGTGTTTACATTTATTATTTTCATTTCATGTCTGCAATATTTTGAATTCTTATCTTAGAACTCGTAAAATCAGATATTAAATAGGCTCCAAACTGACCGATGCCCAGTACCAGAGGTTCATTTATAACAGTGATTCCCAAAGTGGTCTATATAGACCACCAGGGGTCTACGAGGACTTCCAAGGGGTCTACGGATTGAAAAAATAAATTGGTGGTCTATGGCCTGTTAATGGGGGCTTATGAAGGCGGATCTCATTGAAGCATGACCATTCATGAAATTGACTCGTTCACACATGATTTGTACCTTAGTTAATCCTTTGAATTTCAACCCTGTTAGTGGAATGATTTTTTTTTTTTAAATTTTAACGTATTATTTCAAATACCTTAATTGTGTCTACATGAAAGTAATAATTTACATGGCCGAGTCTATAAAATAAAATGTTGACCGTAAATTGTTGGTTATTAAAAATTTGGCTTCATTCTTTCTTTGTTGAACAACTATTGCATTTATTCTTTATTTTTATGTAACAAAGTTTGAAGCTATGTCGCTATGAAACCATCGAAGCTGGAACATCGAGAAAAGTCAACATGAAATAAAATAAAGATTTGAAATACTTTTGAAAACTTTTAAATTCAGAATTAAGCCACAGTAGAAAAATGTTGATTAAACATCATTGAAGAGAATAGGTTTGTGAGCGTCTTACAATATATTTTTCCTGGGCTTATATCAAACTCTAAAAAACTGCACACTATAAGCAAAATATTGCCAACCATTAAAGAGGTTTTACAATCTGTTTTACACAATCCTATATCTGATATCATTAAAAAATTCCTCTTAGAAACAATACAGTTCAAAGGTGTAATGGTGAAATGAGTTTTGGATAATGAACGGTTATCGTGTTATTACGATTTACTTTTTAAAAAGCTGGACTAGTTAACCTTGTCTGATAATGTAGTGGTATTATTATATTTTTGTTATGAATCAAGAAATTCAAAAAGAATTACTTTTTGCCTGAAATTTTGATCAATTGCTCCTTCACACTGAAGTATGATAGTTGTCGAAAGGCTTATTTTTGACACTATTTTTTCTGAGTTCTTAGTTGCTAAGATCCTATTTTAAAACACAGAAATTTTAATGGGAATCGGACATAGTCTATTTCACAAACTTGTTTCATAAATTGAATGAGGTTAACTTGCAGTTACAATGTGATAACCCTAAATTTGATCAACACGAAGGCATAATCAGTGTTTCATGTGAGGATTAAATTAATGAAGCATACAATGACAATGATAAATTTTCTTACTTTCCAAATTTAAATCAGTCAGACATCATCTAATCGAGAAGATAGAATATTAACCCGAACTACATTGAAGCCCAAGATTGACATTTTATTACCAAAGCTGCCCACCAATAGGCGTTTTGTTGTTGTTGTTGTTATTTAGTTACTTCTTGTAATGCATATTAAATTTTATTTTGTTTTGAATGTCATCAATAAATATATATCGCATAGTAATCAGTGAGAAAAGCACATCTGAAGTTAATGAATTTTCAAAAAATGCTGGGGGGGGGGGGGGGGGGGGGTCTACCGAAAACTTAAAAACATGGCAAGGCCTCTACGAGACAAAAAAGGTTGGGAACCACTGAGTTATAATAATAGGAGTCATTCGTTTGTGTGGTGGTCATTCATCATTATAAACAAGCGTCTCCCCCCCCCCCTTATAACGTCACGAGCTGCCAGGGAAAAACTTGTGTCCACTTCATGTCCAGTCCATACCTCACGTCATAGCTCTAGCCTGGACGTAGAATTGCAAGATAATGAAAAGCAAACATTCGACCTGATTTGTTGACTTAGCCTAAATTCGTTGTTGTTGCTGGTCTGTTTTTGTTGTCCTTTTTTTTCCCTTGTGTATTTGATATCATGACAAACAAAGTAATGTCCACCTTTTGTAAACAAAAAACAACAAAAAATTTTTTTTTTTTTTAAATACTTAAAAAAATAACAAAAAACTACATATCTTATATAAAGGTTAGTTGTATCCATTAGTTTGGATCTGTCATGTATTTAAATGTGTAATAGATCTAATCTAACAACAATGAATGTACATGATTACAAATATTTTTACCAATTATTTTTGTTTAGCACAATTTCATTTTGTTTAGCTTTCTCAGTACTCTATGATCTTATCACTTGTCAGGACAGTTTGGAAAGGGGTTGGGGAGAAAGAAAGCTTTTTAAATGCATCTACTAAAAAACAAAATTGAACGACATGAATTCGAACTCGAGAACCTCCTCAGCTTCCACTAACCAACACACTAACCAATAACTAAATAATTAATTACCAATAGTAAATTGACTAATTGGTTAATTTTTTTTAATTCTTGTTTTGTCAGGCTTAAATTTCAGCATGATCCGAAATTGGCTGTGGGGAAAAATAACGTGTACAAACTTTTTACCAGACAGACAGTTTTATGGGTTGTTCCATTGTTCCGACTACGTAAAATCTGTAATTATAAGTTGCAATGAATGAAAGGGCAAAGACCCAGGGTCTTTTCTTGTTGTTTGAGCGCCCTTCTTTGAATATAATTTCAATGCTGTGTTAAAAACAAAAATGTATTTGCTTTTAATCATTTCTCTTTTGTTTGTTTAGCAAATGAATAGTTAAAACGTAATGCGTGATCAAAGGGAGATAATGCAAAATAATGAGAGATAATTTTAGAGAAGAACATACACATACATAGGGAAGTCTTCTGTTTGCATTGCCAGTTTGGTGTCTTGTTTTAGTTTTCTGTACTTTAGTTTATTCTTTCCTAACCCGGAAGTCGTCGCGGTTTGATGCTGTAGAACCTGGACACGGATCTCAAAAACGGTTCTAATGATTTTTCTAGAAATTGAACAGTTGCTGTATATCACTTAGAAAAGAATTACTAGCTCGTTGGCCACACTGCGAAAACTATTGTTTGACTTTTATTATCTTTTGAAGTTAAAAACAAAACAAAAAATTAAACATGGCTTGAGAAGTAGGTGTAGATAGATTTGAAAAAAATCCGTTTTGAAAGGACTATCGCAATCGGGAATTTGCAAATGTAAGGAAAGAAAAATAAATACAATAATAAATTGCGTAATTTTATTTTTTTCGCTTTTTCTTTTAAATTATTTCTTCATCCAGTTTGGGCCACCCAATTCCTTTCTCCTAGTGCCTCTAATTATCTAAGGCCGACGCTGCTGTAGTATTATTTTATTCTCAAAATAATACTTAGCACTCATGTAATGTATAGAATTTCATGTGTCAACGTTGCATCACCCTCTGACACCAATACACAGGCAGCAGGCGTTGCAGCATTACTGGGCACATGCATAACTTAATACTGATTGTGAATGATCAGATTATAATAACAGCTAACAAGGGCCAGAAATATAGTTCTAATGTACGTTGTCTCATTCTACGATTCTGTAAGCCAATGAAAACGAATCTTTTATCTAATTAACGTTTTCTTGACATTAATCTACATATTTTTTTTTAGCCAACTGAAAAACATCTTGTTTCTCTATTACACAACTTTGTCAATGTTTTTTTTTTTAAATGTCAAAAACAAAAGTTAAATAGCGCAGATTTCATTTAATTAGTCTGTTGAAACTGTAAACATTTTTAATGTTACAAGGTTTAGAATTCCTATGATCCGAATTCCAATAAGCAAAATTAAAAAAACTTTCCCTAAATTTCATGACGTATTCAAGATGTTATGGTGTGTCCATTACCCAGAAAGTGTTTTTTTTTAATCCAAGTAGCATTATGAACAATTCGACGTTCAAGGGACCACATGCCATGTGAAATTTCAATGACGTTTTACAGGACAAACATGACGTTTTAAAAGACCCTTATGACGTTTTTAACGGACAAACATGACGTTTTAAAAGACCCTTATGACGTTTTTACGGCCAAACATGACGTTTTAACGGCCAAACATGACGTTTTAAAGAACAAACATGACGTTTTAAAGGTCCATATGACGTTTTCAAGGACAAATATGACGTTTTCAAGGACAAACTTGACATTTTAAAGGCCCATATGCCGTTTTGAAGGACAAACATGACGTTTGTAAAGGACATGTGATGTTTTAAAGGATAGCATAACGTTTAAAGGACCACAAGACTTTTTGAGAACCACGTGAGTTTTAAAGAAAACAAAATAACGTAACGACAATTTAGAGAATGGGCATTTAGAGACCAGTACAGCTTGAAGGCTTCGCTAAGACGTCGCTTGATGTCAGAAAGACACAGAATGCAGAAGCAGAGGATGAATGCTAATCTCCCTTGTTAATATGACTATTTCATTAATGACTTTTGCGTTCTAATTTTCATGTTTTTTTTATGTTAGCGGTCGAGTTTATTGTTAACAATTTAGATGACATTATACCAGTGGGCAGGGTCCGAACCCGTGACTATCGAAACCTTAGATTGACAGTTCAGAGCGCATACTACAACACCAGGCAGCCAGTTTGTGAACACTAAGAAAAATAACCACTGTTCTTGGAATAACGTCCAGCCCCCCCCCCCTCCAAAAAAAAAGACAGAGAAGATTTAAACCCATTTGTTTTAACCATCAATTAATTATAAGTTTCTTAAAACAAACAACAAGCAAAATTTTAAAATAAATTATATAAGGGAAAGAAATGAAAAATCCCTGCCATATATCTCAATACTGCAAGTTTTATCCCCCATTTATTTTTATTTTTTTAAATTTCTACTTGATCAGGTAGAGAAAAACATAAACAAATACTAAAAAAAAAAAAAAACCCAAAAAACTAATATGAATTGTAATTCTATCAATTAGTTTGAGTTGGTCATAATATTATATTTGTATTACATCTAGACTGACAATGATAAATTTGTGCGATTAGAAATATTTTTACAAATTTTTTTTTTTTGCTTAGCAATTAGCTGTCTCAATGCGTCATGATCCTATCACTTTGTGTGGACCAGTTGGGAAAGAGAGAGGGACGAAAGGGGGTATCTTGGTGAATGTTTACGTGATCGTTTTTAAAATGCATACATTTTTGTTTTACTAAGGGTTCAAGAATCTTCAAGTGGGCTTATTCAACTTATACCACCACATCTGTCAAGTACAATTGATTTCCCTTGTTCAAGATACCAAACAGAATAATGAAACACCAATAGTTGATCAACTAATTGGTTATTTTTTTTAATTTATGCTTGTGCTGACAGGTAAAAGTATTAATTTTTCGATTTTTCGTAATTTCAGATTAAACCGTGATTGGCTGTGGGAGAAATAATATGTACACAGCTTTATGCCAGACAGACAAACAGACAGACAGAATTGATGAAAGCTTTGTAAAAAAACAACAAAAAACATAGAGTAAAAGGTAGCATAATTAACTAAAAGGGCACTTACTCTAAGAAACTCTCGTACATGGCGTTGATGACCACGTGACACAGCTTGTACATGACCTTGCTGTGACCGTCCCCGTCGTAGAAGAGGACCACGTTGTGGTAGTTGTAGTACTTGAAGATGGAGATGAGGCAGGAGCTGAGCTCGTTGTAGTTGGTGCCCACCCGAGTCAGGGTCTGATACATCTCCATTCTATTGGCTTTAAAGTCGCCGGCCATAGCGCCGCTAGTGATCTGTGAAACACATGGAAAAACATGCAAAATAGAAAGAAAAAATACTTTAACAAAAAATATATAGCTTATATTAAGTATATCAATTAGTTTGGATCAGTCATCTCATAAAATTTGTAATAGATCTAGACTAAGAAATAATAAATCTGTTCAATATAGTTTTACCAACTTTTTTTTTTTGGTTTAGCACAATTTCATGCTTTTAGCTTTCTTAATACGCTCCGATTCTCTCATTTGTCTGAACCAGTTGGACGGGAGAATGGGGAGAAAAAACAAGGTATATGGGTGATCGCTTTTTAAATGTATTTATACAAACAAAAAAAGTGAACGACCTGAATTAAAACTCGTGGGCTAAAGCTTTCTCAGGCTTCTCAAGCCAACACGTTAGCCACTCTGGTAGCGAAAAGAGTATGAAAATGAAAGATTGTATAGTTATCAATTGTTTCTATTTTATGTTTGACTTCACTAACTTCGGATGGACGACCTACAAAGGGGACTAATTCAGCTTTCACTACCAACACTTCAGCCAAGTACTATTTCTTTTCCTTGTTCGAGATACCAAACTAAATAATTAATTAAGAATATTTTTTTAACTAATTGGTATTTTTTTAAAATTGATTCTTGTGTTGTTAGGTAAATGAATTAATTGTGCAAAATTTCAGCTTGATCCGAGATTGGGTGTGGGAAAAAAGCGTGTACAAGTTTTAACCAGACAGACAGAGTTGATAATTAGTGTTTACTTTATATGAATCTAAGCCTTTTTCTTAGCAAACAAAAATGACATTGAAGAGATTGCTTCTTTTTAGAACCTTCTCTCTTTCGCTATTAATGGCAATGAGGGATTTTTTTTTCATAATGGAAGCGAGTGTATAAATAGCTAGCGATGTGGTGTATCCGGTGTAGAGAATACCGGAAGCGTGTATGAGCTTTGCATTCTAGAAAGCATGCAATAATTTGTATGCACTTTTGTCAGCGTTGTAGATTCCATTGTCTTAGCTTAAAGCACAACGGGAAGTTCTGTTTTTTTAGTTGACAACGTGATTTTTTTCAATATGACATTGTTCATGTTTTTTTTTTCTTTTGTTTTTTTCCCTTTCGTTGGCAGCAGTGCTATAGTGTATTATATTGTTTATTGATCTTTATATACTTACAATTTTTTTTAGGTTCCATTCTATCACCCCACATTTTACTGTATTGTTTCTACTTGTTTTCTTGCGATGTTGTTTTTTTAAAATTTAAGTTATATTGTCTTTGTTGCTTAAAGAATTACATTTTCTATGTATACAGAATTTAGAAAGAAAAGAAGAAAAAGACTGTGTTTAGGTCAAATAGAGCGCTCTTGGCACACTTAATAAGAGATGCAGTGGAAGGTCTCAGAAACGCTGATTTTGAGGTCATTTTCTGCATTTAAACAAAATTTCTAACAATTAATATTTGGAATATGTCCTCATTCTTAACCTGGCCGCAAACCAATTTCAAATAATGTGAACTCCAAAAAATCCAACATCTAATAATAACTATGATGGCGAGTTACAGGGCAATAAACAGTGATGAAGAGATGCGTCTCCGAGGGAAAAAACAACACATGTAACGAGAGGTTTGTGTGAGTTTGTGAGTGTGAGTGAGTGTGTAAGTGGGTGAAAGGAGACAGACGTGAGTTAAATCTGCTTGCGTGCTCAAGAGAAATGATCTTAAACTTGTATGACACTAATCAGTGTTCCAATAGAGCAAGATAAAACACAAAGGCCTAACGTCATATTGTCGGGAACACTGACTCTACAGAACTCAGGAAAAATGCTAACCTAGTCAATTTTTGTCTACAAGCATTTCGTTAATCCTTTGATTTTTTTTCCAAAATGGTATTAAATCATGTTGTTTTTTCTTTTTGCATGGGACCTGCTATTAATGTGTCTTTCTTAATGTTCTCAAAAGCTCGTCGCAGTGGTGTAGCTAGAGTGGGTGGAGACGGAGGTCCTAATTCGAAAGTCCCCCCTGGCCCCACTTGAGGTGGGGCCACCCAAATGAATATAATATTTTTTTTTTACATTTAATGATGTATTTAATGATGCCGAATGTAAAAATGAAAGGGCCCCTAAAAAAGGTCTATCCCTCTGGGCCCCCACATCTCTAGCTACGCCACTGTGTAGTCGTTGTACATTGTCCAGGACCAACCCTAAACCTTATTTGTTGACCATGGGATACATGGCTTAAGACTCGGACTTGTCCATCACTTACCACTGGAATGTTCCAATAAAAAGCCTGTCTGGCCACCGGCGCCATCGAGTAGTCGCAGACAGGGCCAAAAAACACGTGGAGTTTACCTGTAATACAAACAAATAATACATTTTTAATAATTGTGATTTTACCTGTGAACTTCTCTGTTTACTACCAAGTAATTTGTCGAACAAATAAAATCTGTTTTCGAATAAAATTTAACACATGAACGAACATCCCTTAAATAGGGAATAAATTCATTAGTTTTGAGCATTCATTTTGTATATTTAGACTCCAGAAGGTTATGTTTCTTAGATTATTGCAGCGTTCATTGCATTTACTTGTAACTATCACATAGTCTGTTGAACAGCTTTGTCAACACTCATGATTTGTCGACCGTCTTTCTCCATTCCCTCGTAGCGTACTTAAACAGTTATACTGTAGGCATTATTTTATGCATGACACATAGCGCTATTAAATCCATGATATCACTACCGGAGAGCAACATTTTGCAGAAACTGCGAAACTAAAAATTCGAAAACAAAAAATTGTTTAGTCCGTTGAAAACATTAGGACATTCAGTTTCAAGCTTCAATGATGTCATTAAACAAGCAAAGTGTACAATTATTTTAAAAAAACACGTATCATAGGAGAAGAACTCCATATATATATATATATCTTTTTCCTTTGCAACTTCTTGTGTGAATAAAGAGGCCAATCCTTGATACACAGCTGCGATCGCAAGTTGGGCATATATAATCACCAGGCGCCGTTGCATTTTGACCCTTCTTTCTGCTTCTGTTGTGTATGACATATATATATAGATAGATAGATAGATAGATAGTGGATAATGAATGCCTGGGCATTAGCTGTGGTCAGTACGATGTCGTCGACACATTAGTTGCCCCCCCCCCTCTCCATCAATATCGTATAATTTATTTTTCCTTTTAGACATCAAACACAGTGGCTAATTACCTGGAGTAAATCGACAAATTGTTTTGTTTGTTACAATAAATAGTTGCGTTAACTTTCCATTTAATCCGAGAATGGGTGTGGGAGAAATAAAGTGTATAGTTTTTAAAGGGGACACAACCTCAATAATTAGCCATATCTCTTAATACTGGATTGATTATCCTTGTTGGTATCAAACAAAATAATTAACTACCAGTAATTTATTGGTTAATTTTTATATTGATTCTTTTTTTTTTTGTTGTTAGTCAAGGAAATTGTGTAAATGTTTACATTTGATCCTAGTATGGATATGAGAGAAATAAGGTGCTCAAAATGTGTATCAGGTAGACAGACTGAATTAGTCGATGTGATCTCTGTTAAAACGTTTACCAGTAAATGTAATTTTGACAAAACTTTCTATTAAAAACCAGAGATGTTTACGGACGACAAAACTAAGTCATTGCCTTACAAGACTGAAACGTTGAAACAAAATAAATTACATGATACCATTTCCATGTGACTAAACTTAAAAAGTTCTTTTGTTGTGCACTTTAGAAATCGCTGAAGAAATAGACACTTAAAGGAAGAAAACAAGTTGGCATGGCAACCCTTTTCTTTCTCAAACCAAATCTGTTTTAACCCGGTCTTATTAAAAGAAATAACATCCGGAATTTTTTCGTTGTTGTTGCTTGATATAAGCTCTTCGTGTCCCTGACATTTCCTTGAAGCTTTATTGTTGCCATGGCGATGAACTATTGAACTTTTCAACATATTTTTGTTTGTTTGTCATATTTTCAGGTGTTTTTTTTTCTTCACATTCCCATTGGTTTCCAAAGTCAAAGGACAAGCAGGTTGAAATTTCTCTACACCAGTGTTTCCCAAACTGTGTTCCTCGGAACCCTAGTGTTCCACGAGGCCTGAATATGTGTTACACGAGTTACTGGAATAATTAGCTTGTGAATACAGGCAGAGGTGTAGGGTTCATGCAGAGAACTGGGTTGATTACGCCCTGGCCTAATACTACTAGGAGCTCACACTGTTCCTTTATTTTAAAGGATAGTAACCTATTACTTGTCAGAGAAAGTACAAAAATTTAGTCTCATGACACTGTTACTTGTCAGAGCACGTGCTAGCACTTACTGTTGTGTCATGACAGCGTTACTTGTCAGAGGACGTGCCAGCAGTAAGTGTCATGACACTATTACTTGTCAGAGGACGGGCCAGCATTGAGTGTCGTCGTGACACTCTTAATTGTAACAAGTGGTTTCATTAATTGTAAAATGTGGTACATAAATTGGAAAGTATTTTTGTTAATGTCCTAATTCTAACAGTATGACTTCATTTGCTTTAGTTTCCAATCATACCTTCTAGTTTCTTCGGGAAGGAGGGAGATGGACTACTATCAAATTCTTCAAGCTGGGTCACTAGTACATCGCAACATGACATGCTCTCTCTTTCTTTCCTTCTCTAACACTTTATCTTTTCCTCTCTTTCTCTCTCCCTTTCTCTCTGTCCCTCTCTCTCTCTCTCTTTGCACCTTTCTCTTTCCCTATCTTTCTCTTTTCATATATCTCTGTCTCTCCCTGTCTCTCTTTCACCCTGTGAAAGTTTTTCATTGTTGGTCTACTTCTTATAACAATTAGAGGCCAGATCTTCGCTGATGACGCCCATGAAAGTATAGATTCTAAATGTCCCATTAAAAGTGGCCTACATTAGTGGTGTGAAAACCAGGTATGTGGCTAAATATGTAGGCCACGGCTAGAACTGCGTAGCCAAAGGAAATACTGCATTCCTCATTCAACTTCGGACGCGAAGACAAGCCTTATTATTATTATACTATGGCGAAATTATTATATGCTAAAAGGCTGGGTTTAAAGTATTCATTAAGTCTTTAAGTTAGAACTTTAAAGTGGATTTATCCACACACATTGAAATAAAAAAAGTACCTCATTATTCCATGTGTAAAATCTCTAGTAACAGGTCAGATGTAATTTAATGCCTTTATACAGTGCATTTTTCATGCTTATTGCATGATCAGTACACTATGGTTCAATCATTGCTGTGGACCAGTAGAAAAAGGATTATCTGAAAGTTTCCATCTGCCTTTAGGTGTTCAGCAAGATCGCGTCAGCTTATGTCGTGTTTCCACGAATTCTTTCTCTTTGAATTCTCCTTGCTTTCCCCCTCTCTTCGTCTGCCACTGCTCCCTTTTATTTATTATCTCTCTCTCTCTCTCTGTCTCTTTTTAAATTCTTCTTTCCTCTTGATCTCTCTTGGTCACACATGCCACCACAAAAGTCGCAAAGACCTTGACACATCTTAATGCATACATTTCAACATCAGTCTCAAGGAGTCACATAATTGACGTCCAGACATCCCAATTAGTCTTGGAGCTTGAAAAATTCATTTCTGAAATTGGGTATAATGCAAAACGAGGACATCATATTTTAATTTTTTTTAGAAGTATTTGTTAAATTTCCCAGTGGGCAACGCCCTATTCGCGGCCCTCTCAACCTGTGGATGGCAAGCCCCTGGGGGGGGGGGGGGGTCGAGTCACAATTTTTCAGCGATCGCCTGACCATCGGAAAAATATTTTTTTTTTCTAAAACATATTCGACCTAGTACAGCATTTTGCTTGGGTAGCTACTATTTTTGTTTTATTATAATTGTCATTCAAGTAAAGATGATGCGAACAGCTGAATCGAAATCATTCCAAACTCTATATTGTCGCAGTATAAGTATTTATTAGCAACAGCTTAAATTACTATCTATCAAACGATGTGATGAAACGGTCTGTTTCAAATCACCATATAAGTATTAAAAAAAATGAAAATCTTGATCACGGTATAAAACTAAATAAATGTAAGTTATAACATTACAATTAGTTATAGACAGAAATATTTATAGTTTGGTGATTAAACATACAGCTTTGGTTATTCAATCAGATATTTTCATTATGGTTACGATTTTATAACAATAGCAAAAACATGATTTTAATGGCTGGGGGGTCGCCACATAGTGGACAATTGCAAAAGGAGTAATGGAACTAAAAAGGTTGAGAACCACTGCCCTAACTTCTACCATCCTGACTAACCTCTACCCTCCTGGTCTTGGTCATCTGAAATCCCTCTTCGTGGACTATACCTCTTTGCCTCAACCACCTGTCTTCCACCCACTTAGTCGTTTCTTCCCCCCACCCCCCGTCCCTATATAATACACACTGCTATAAAAATGAGATTGTTTCTTTACTTAAGTCGTTACAAAAACCCCGTGTGCGCATGCGTCGAACACATCAATCAAAACCTTCTACAACCTACTCGCACGCTTTTCCTTTTTTTTTTTTATAAAGAAAACGTTGATCGCTTGGCCTCTGAATGTCTTCGTGTGTGAGCCTGTGTGTGTGTATGGTAACAAGGTCTAGTTCCTCCGCTGATGGTCTATTAAGTATTTGGCCGTCCGCCTTGGGACTTTGATTTCCTCCAAAATGAAGTTCAAGGACATATCTACTCCGAGAGGAAAAAAAGGTCTCACGTGATCAAAAGTGGTGTTATATTTTTATGCAAACATTTGGCCAGCAATAAATAAGTTAATAAGTTGCAACAATAAATTTATAAAAAGCATGAACTATAATAATATGATAGAACATCACTAGTCAAAGAAACCAGAATCAGTCATATGTATGTACATTTGTAGTAGATCTAGACTTACAGAATAATTAATCTGTGCGATTAGAAATATTTTTACTAACGTTTTTAGCGCAATTTAATGCTTTCAGCTTTCCCAATTCGCTGTGATCCTATCACATGTCTGGACCAGTTGGGAAAGGATGGTGGTAGAAAAAAAAAGGGATAACTTGTACACGTTACCGTGATTGCTTTTTAAATATAGATATTAAAAAAATGGAACGACCAGATAGTGTACTAAAGGACTCAAATCTCCTCCCACTAATGTGTTAAGGTCTGTGACAGTGAAGTGCTTATAAAAATAGAAGGTTGTTAGTTTCGAACTTTTAAGCGGTGACTACTTCAACTTATACCACCATGTCAGTCAAGTACAATTTCTTTCCCCTTTTTCGATACCAAAAAAAAAATTACCAATAGTTAATTAGCCAATCGGCTTTTTTTTTAAAATTGATTCCTGATTTGTCAAGAAAAGGAAATAATTGTGCGAAATTTTAACCTGATTAGATATTGGGTGTGGAAGAAATAACGTGTATAAACTTTTTACCAGACAGTAAGATAGAATGAATTGATATAAGCTTTGCAAAAAAAAAAAAAGATACCGTGATTGCATCTTGATGACGACAACCATTACTAAAATTAATTCCAGAAGTTAAACAGAAAAAGGAGTGTCTCAGAAAAATGTATGTTTATCCACACCTGATATGTATCTTTAAAAAATTACAAAAAAAATAAATCAAATCAACTGCATTAACCATTACAACCCACACGATAGTTTAGACTCTAAAAATCAGAATTGTAATTCCATTTTTAATGCACTCAGTGTTAAACAACTCAGCACATTAAAGGTTAATCTGACGAACTACCTTATAGCAATTTCTTACTTTCGATTCCTTCCGAAATTTTTTTTACCAATAAACTGTAATCACTATGTTCAGATGTTCACAATTTTATGTACAAAAGAAAAAAAGATTAACATTTAAAGCTTCACCATATTGACGAAATGTGTAGCTACCATGAACGTTAATGATTAGAAATGAAAATGTATCCATGCTAAATAGGCCTATTAAAGTTTCGGTGAATTCATGTCCTGAAAGGAAAACAGAGAGGTTCATATAAGACCAACATCAGAGAGATGTATAGAAGGCCAGCATTTATCAGAGAGATACATATACCATGATCAGTTCGCTAAGGTATAAGGGCAATTCTTTGTTAAAAATGCACTGATGATAAAATGTGAATATAAGACCTCTCGGGAACTCAGTGTACGCAATAGAGCAGTAATAGAATCGCTTCTTGGTTTGCGTAGGTGTACTCCTCTAAATTCGTTGCAGCATAACGATTTTGTCACGGATATACCTACTAGCATGGCTAGAAAGACTACTACCAAAATAATAAGTAGGCACCAGATTCACCGTACTTATGTAAGGCAAGTTATGTAGGTCGAAGCAGGGTCTACGCGCCTCTATCCGATTATATTATATTATTTACCCACAATCATTAGCTTGATTTCATTATGTAATTATTCTTATACGTGAATGGAAAGGTTAACACACACTTGTAGACTTCAATTGAAAGTCTAAGCCTGCTATTTTTTATTCTAGAAGATATTTCATATCTTTGTTACTTAAAATGAGTGGACATAATGGAAATAACATAATATAGAGTGATGCATTTAAGGATTTTGGGGCCTGCTGGCTGCGTGGTAGTGGTAAAGCGCATGGCTTTAGTACCGAAGGGTCTAAAGTTTAAAACTCTGGTGAGGCTCTGATTTTTGAACTTCAGGATTTGTACTACGCCCCTGAGTTTACCTAAGTTATACGTCCCGAAAGTAAAAGCGGTTGGTCATTGTACTGACACTCTTGATAACCCTCGGTCATAAGAACAGACGAGCTTTACGTCATCTGCCCCCTAGATCGTAAGGTCTGAAATGGGTATCTGTTTAAATTATTTTTTTTTTTTTACAGCTTATCCGTAGTATAATATAAGCAAAAAATTGAAACCTTTTCTGCATCATTAAAGACTTTATTAAATTTGAAATCTTTTAACATGATATATGTCACACTTACAAATATAACCAAAAGCGATCTTAAAGACTTGTAGTGAAGTTCAAGGCTATCTTTATACAATTATGAAAATAGTGGAATATTTTCTCTGGGTAAACGACACAGAGGTCAGCGACTAGCTGTGCAGAACTGACGTATTGATAACGTTGGAGCCGTCATTTCTTACGGGTCTGACACTCATGGCGGAATGATACAATAAAAAATAGTTTATCGTCTGCAAGAGAAATTTGGCGGAATCAATCGGTCCCAAACGTTTTATCATAACTGTCCAGCTAAATATTTCACTGTAGCCCTGCTCATTAATGAGAACGGGAGAGGGAGAGACATAGAGAGAGGGAGAGACATAGAGTGGCGGGATAGAGAGAGGCGTAATAGAGAGGTGGGTGAGAGAGGGGGAAATAACGAGAGTGATAGAGCGAGGGGAGATATAAAGAACGAGAGAGAAAATAAAGAAAAAAGCAGAGAGAATAAAAAGTAAGAAACATTGTTACAGAAACTGACAGAGCTAAAGTAAGAAACATTGTTACAGAAACTGACAGAGCCAAAGTAAGAAACATTGTTACAGAAACTGACAGAGCTAAAGTAAGAAACATTGTTACAGAAACTGACAGAGCTAAAGTAAGACAAAGATAGAGAAAAAGAGATGGAGAGATAAAGTGAATAAGAAAAAGAGAAATAGAAGAAGATACTATAAATAACGAGAGAGAGAGAGAGAGAGAGAGAGAGAGAAACGAGAAAAAAAGAGGGAATAAAGAGAGAACATAAAGATAATGTGCTTGGATAAAGAAGCGAGAAGTAAATATGAGAAGAGAGTAAAAAGAAATTAAAGAGAGAAAGAAACTGGGGAAAAAAAAGAAATAGAACGAAAGACAGCAAAGAGAACAGAACAAGAAGTACAAAGAATGGAAGAGAGATAAATAAACTGGAAGAGAGAGAGAGGAACGAAAAACTGGAAGAGAGAGGAACGAGAAACTGGAAGAGAGAGGAACGAGAAACTGGAAGAGAGAGAGGAACGAGAAACTGGAAGAGAGAGGAAAGCCGCTATTGGTTTGTGAAGCTAGTCCATCTGTTTGTTTGCCATGTTTGGATCACGAAAACTAATAATTATTGTGAATGAGTTCACAGTAGCTTCATGTCGAGCTCAAAAGATGGGAAGTGCACATATTAGTAATTATCTTGTGGTTTTGTGTGGTAAATTGTATATGCGGTTCTTCCCCTTATATAAGCTTTGAAATGTTTAAATATTTGTCCTCTTTTTTTAATTTTGTTTTTACATTTTGTACTGTTGATCGATAAATCAAAGTGTTCCATCTAATGGAGTGAGGTGAACTATGTGGAGTGTCACCAGAGAATGCCGATCATGTCCTTCAAAACTTTCTGCTTACTATGCGGCCCGTACAAGACACTGGACCCAAAACACCCCAATAGAAAGAAAACTATATGGAGAGCTCCCTGATCTGGAAACCACAGCACAGTTCATCTCATATGAACACTCCAACATAACAATGAGAACGAAGAAGAAGAAGAAGAAGATAAACGAATCGTATTTTGTCTTAATTCTTTTTGCCCCCATGTAAATTTTGGACGAACTCTTTCATAACTATATTATTTGAACATAATATAGAAATTGATTGAAGTTTTTTTTTATTTAGAGTCATACTTAACATATATATAAAATGTTTATTATAAATAGAACATAACTTATAAGATTGCTTCAATCTTCGACAATAATAATAATAATCGTCCGTATGGAAATTCGTCTTACAATTTGTGTATTACACCAAACCAAAAACATTATATTTTATTATTATTATTACTATAGCCTTTATATAGCGCTACTTTCATGTTTATAGCATGCTCAGAGCGCTTTTGGTCCAATCTCTTTTGTGGACCAGTGAGGGGGAGGGGTTTCTAGGAGTTGGTTTTCCGTGCTGCCTTTAGGCGCTCAGTAAACACAACTCTGCCCGAGTCGGGTGTCGAACCTCGAGCCCCCTTCTAGGTAGCCAAGCCAAGCCAAGTTCAAGTGCACTTGGCCTCTCGACCACTGATTTTACCAACAGCATTTAGGATTCTATAAAGTTTATTTTTATTTTTAATGCTCAGATTGCGATACCAGGCAGTGACATTGAAACTTAAAATATTTCAGATGTGAGCGTGATAAAACATAGCCAAGGCCTTTTCGCTAACATTAAACGAGGACGGTTTTCTTAGTAATCGTAATCTTTGCTGCCCTTTTTTGATGATATAATCAGTATTTGCAGTAAAATTTAGTTTATTGTCTAGGATAGTACCAATGTATTTAAAGGTTTGCACTATTTCAATAGTCTCTCCGGCTACAGAAACAATATCATGTTCCTTCTTTTCCCTACGAAAATTGATTATCATTTCTTTGTTGTTTTTTTTTACATTTAATAATAAAAAAAAATATCTTTACAGTATTTTTCAATGTGTTCTTTTTCTCTGAAATACTCATTTACATCTGAGCTCTCTGAGAGCAGGGCAAGAAGAGCCGCATCATCAGCGAATTTTGTAAAGGAGCAAAAAGAACTATCGGATTGAAAATCATTGGTGTACAAAATGAACCACAATGGCGATGTCATAGCCCCCTGGGGCGCCCCTGTGTTAACTATGCGTTCATTTGATATAACATTGTTTACCCTAAACCTCTGAGATCTCTGGGTCAAAAATTCATGAGCCCATAGTATTATGTATGGACTAATCTTCAACGCTTTCATATTGTCAATGAGTAAATGAAGTTGTATACTGTTAAAAGCTGATGAGAAATCAATAAAGAACAATCTTACATAAGTGTTCGGTAAGTCCAGATGTTTGTAGAAACAATTTAAAATATTTAGGATGGCATCGTCTACACCTTTACCCTATTGGTAAGCAAATTGTAAAGGGTCTAACTTATTACAAAGATCATTCAGAAGAATCCCTAACAGTGCAGATATGAGAGTTGTTCTCCTTTAACATTTGTTATGGAGTATGTGTGTGTTTCTATGGTGACGGTCAAAGATGCATTTTTGGCTATGCAATGTGACTAATGCAGGATAAGCGTCATTGTCGTAAGCTGTCTTGGGTAACTTAGACGACTTCAGAATGCCAGAGCGAAGTGACGTGTTTTCTGTAGTTCATTTGATTTTGTTCCAAATCCCATTTTATATTATCACTTAAGTCTACACATTTATTTCATTTCATCTCAAGTTTGAATGTGTCTACACTGTAATAAAAGTTATATTCAGTTTTGTTCATGAAGAAGTTATTAAAGCTACTTCAAGTTTTATAATTGAAGGTATAATACACCAACAGCGGTTTAGTTGTCAACCAGCAGTTTGGCACAACAAATACATGACCGCAGGGCCGGACTTGGGCCACTGCAACCTTTGCGGTCGCAGTGGGCCCCGCACTTTGATAGGCCCCGCGCTAAGTCTAGGTGCAACTTATTAAATTAAAACATTAAAACTTATATATAACAGGTTTTTTCCGCGGCTTCCTGATTTTCCAGGGGCTACTGGAAATCTCCCGCAATTGCAAAATATAACAATAAGTCCTTATAAATATCCTGAAAACTCATAAAAAATCTCCTGAAAAATAGACAAAAGCTTTATTTTGGGGTACCAATTTTACGCGTGATAAAAAAATACCAAAAGTTGCCATGACATGGAGGCCAATACGAGGAAAGCGCAAACAGTGAGGGGAAGCTTCAGACACGTGAGAGATCTGTGTTGAGACAGATTGCCGTCTAATGCGCCGAACGCCGCGGGAGGACCTAGGTCTAAGTAAGTCTTTACGTAGCCATGAGCAGGACTGAAGAACTTGATAGTGAAAACCTCGTTCGAAAGACTCCTTGCAATAATGAAGCATTATACAAAATTAAATATAAGCGCATCAGCGTCATAAAGGAAGAATAAATTAATGTTTTAAAATAATGTTATTTTAACAAACTTTAATTTTAAAAGATCACTCTTTATAAAGAATTGTTGACTTATTATATCTATAGGCCATATGTATTATTTAAATATCCTTCGTGTAAACAGTCCTCAGTCCGTAAAACCCTTTTACCCTCTCTCAACGAAGACCAACTATGAATGATCCTATTCAGAAAATTACATTCGTTTAGTCGGATGTTATTATTTATAAGTCTATAATGAACTCCCCTTTGCAAATAAACGTCATTTTGGCATTGACCTATGTCTGGCTTATATCCTTACAAATGGTGGATTTGGTAGTACAGAGTCACGTCCCTTAGCGGTCGTCTGGAGTTATGCCCTTGCTAAGAAGTCTATTTATCGTCTGGCCCGGTGTATCTCATACTGGCGTAATGTCAGCCCCCAAGTTGTTTAGTGCCATGGGCCAACGGTGTGAGAAAAATAACTCTGTCTCTCCTAACTGACGATACCAGCGTTAATTCCACCAGAATGTGGTAAATAAGAGAAAGAGTTAAAAATGATGATCATCTTTTAAACAAATCAGTTTATATGAATTATTTCAACTGTGAAACAACATTTATGGACATTGCAGTCCTCTTAAATTTTAGATGCACATGAAAGGGGAAAGAGCTGCTGTTTTGTTTGGTCAGGTTGTCAGTCAGAAATGTTAAGTTTCCAAAAACTAGAAAAGTAATTGAAAATCCAATATTTATGATATTTTGAAGCAAGTCAAGTTTAGGTGCGATGACATCTTTCAGTCTTTTGAAATTGAACCCTTTTTTAAAAATTAAATATGATTGACGTTATGTAATTAAAAATACACCATTTTTTAAATTATTAACTATTAATAGGTCAAATAGGCTGGTATTCATATACAACTTTGCAAAGTTATTCTCTGTAAAAGAAGGGGCTTAGGCGAGCAATAGGCACCTAAACTAGTAAGCTTCGGGCAGAAGGGGCTCGTCAGCCATGGCTGGGTACCCACCTAGGACTGGAAAACTCTGAATTCAAACTTCTGCTGTCCTTCAGCTATACCCAGTCATGAGAAAGGCTTCAGGAGTCAACGCTAAAGAAAAAGCTGGCGACCCTGAGGCAGTTTGAAGCACTCAGTGCTGCACCTAGGCAGAGTCTGCGACACAGTTAATCCTAAACCTGTATCGGCACTTGCCGCTCCTTTGGTTACCAGCCATAGCTAAAGCCCAGGCATTTATCTCATTTCTGTGAGATCATCGAAAGTCGATTCGCGATTGAAAGAAGCCATTAATAGTTAAAGCAGAAAGGTAAATATAAATTAGGTTGGGCAAGTAATTGTCACATTTATAGAACATTTATGATCTAAGTGAAATTTATTACGAAAAAGTCTTAATTTAATGGTTTAAATCTTTCATCAAACGATATGTGCAAAGGATAGTTAATTTGCTGATCCTGGAACATAGCAGTATGATGTACTCTAAATTGTCAATGAATAATTTTAAAACAGTCTTGAAGAAGTTGTTAACTTTACAAAATCTTCTCCTGTGAAGTAGCACATTTTCTTATGTGTACAAAATTATAAACTCTGGAGTCTTTTTTTTTTATTCGTGTCCTTCATTACCAATAAAAAAATTCTTTTAGAGAATGCAAGATTGATATTGAGCTCATTGTGCTAAAAGATTTGATAGTATTCTCTTCCCTTCTGTAAGGGAAACGCTATCCTAGTTCTAAACTCAATAAAGATTGATTAGTTACTAGTGCTAAGGTCAATATAGTTTGTTGGGTTCAAACGTACAAGTAAGCCGGGATTAAATTAATCATTCACCTTTCTAGTACAATAGTGTCACGAGTAAATGATTAAGAACATAACAAACGTAATCCAGAAGTGGTTTGATATAAATTCAGTATTTCTTGCTGTTACTTAATTAGTGTCCTGGCTTGGAATTTGTTTGTTTATCTGTATGATACTATTTCACTTATTCTAGATGCGATTCCGAACACATCCAAGAACACAACAATTAAATATACTTAATAAAACTTGTGAAGACATCAACTGATGTTTATTTACAGATAGGGGATGATCGTCTTGTCTGTCTATCCGTCGTTTTAATTAGCAGCCTATTCACTCTACATCTTTCTACAAGCCCTAGCCATTTTCTTCTCCTATCATGTACCCGTAATCTGCAACGTCATTCGTCTGTCTGACTACGTCACTACTTTTACCGTCACTAAAAACAATGCACAAAATATTTATGTACACAACTAACATAATCTCTAAACTTAACTAGGTCACTTCACTAGATTATTTCCGTTTTATATAAATGTATTTTTCCTAATTGTCTAAGAGCTATAAATAGTCAGTCTGGTTCTGATAAATGAGTTATATTTAAATGTTATAGATCTAATTATTTTTTTCAATGTGGAAAGGGACAGAACAATAAGGTAGTCATGGACAGAATTCAAGAATATAAATGTTTCATTTTCTTCAGGAAAGTACTAGATCAAGTGTGACAAAATTTACAAACTGACACTCCTATGTAATTAGCTTATTACTATTGTTACAGATTTTCATCTTCGGCTTTACAGAATTACAGAAATGGGAATCCAATTGGAGCATGTGTTCCCACCCAGAAAAAACGTAGGTTATTAATAGTAACAATAAAACTAGAAAGCTTGAGGGAGAAATAGCGTTAACAAATAATTAAGGGCGACTTGTTGCTATTAAACAGATTAATGAATTACGAGAAATAGATTGGCAAATTGGTTACATTTTTATTGATTCATGTCTTCTCTATGTCAATAAATAATTGTGCGAAGTTTCAACTTGATATGAGAATGGGTGTGGGAGAAACAACGTGTACACACTTTGTACCAGACAGACAAACTGACAGAGTGACTAGATATATGTTTGTAATAATATATTCTCTTTTTTTTTCAAACCGGAAGCCTGGTAACATCACTTTGTAGTGATTGTATATCTAAATCTTGACCCCAAACTACTTCCGTTGTAATTAGCAACAGGAGTCGCCTGTCGCATAGATACGTAACAACTTCTGTAGCGTACCCTGTTTGTAGTCGGATATCCAGGGTCAGATTGGTCTTACCAGCATTATGCTTTTACACAGTTATGCCGTGCTGAACCTTTCAGCCCCGATGGATGACAGAAGTGGCCCTCACACACTAAGATAGACAAGAAAAATATTTTTAAAAAAATTTTAATTCAATACCTCGTTTATACAGCTTATAGAGAGTTTATTTTCTTTTAATAATTAATGAATGTTAAATTTAAAAAAAAAAAACTTACTCCGCTTCTCCCCCCCCCCCCCCCTTCCCAACCCAAATAATATGTTCAGCGAATGTGTAAATCTACTAGACTTTATAATATTGAAATAATAGTCATTTAAATTTAGACTTAAACTTCGTGTGCGCAAAATGCTACTTAACATTAATTTATTCAACTCTTCAGGGAATGCGGAAATACCCTAAAATCAATCGTATCTTCTCTGTATTATCAAACCATGAAACCTTGACGTTGTGTGAAACTCCCCATCAGCACTAAAATTGACTCTTTTGATCGCAAAATTGTATTTTTAAATTGAGCTAGAGATCAAAGCTGTCTTTTTACAATACCTTTATTCAGCTCCCAACTTGTTGAAACTATTAAACTATAATATAAAATTATCCAGGGTGGGAAAAAAAATCTGGATGGACACGGATCTCGAAAACGGACTCAACCTGATTTTACATACTACTTAGAATAACCAAGAAAGTTCAAAATAATGGACCTTCTTTTTTTCATATTTTATAGAGAAATTATATTATCTCTTCTCATAAAGAAGTATACTTGGCAACATGGTAAAATTGTGTCAACTGTGAGGGTGGCGTTGTAATGCGGGCCATTTTAGTGAAGGATTTTAAAGGGTTTAAGTCAATATCTACTTAAACCAACTATTTAAAACAGTAGCGTTAGCAAGGGTATCAGGTATAGCTAAGAGCTTTTAGAATTCGAGGACAGCAGTTACATTCGAATAAACAAGGCCAAACTGATGGGCCTAAGAAGTGCTTGTGCATACTCTATAACATGGGGTTGGGGGCCCTTCCTTTGCAGAATGAAAGAGACAAAAAAAAAGGACACAGAATTTCAGGGTTTAGAAAATTGTATTGGGGATTGGGATTATTGGGGATGGGGAGTATTGGGGATGGGAGTGATGGGGATGGGGAGTATTGGGGATTCGGAATATTGGGGATGGGGAGTGTTGGGGATGGGGATTGTTGGGGATGGGGAGTGTTGGGGATGGGGAGTATTGGGGATGGGGAGTATTGGGGATGGGGAGTGTTGGGGATGGGGAGTATTGGGGATGGGGAGTGTTGGGGATGGGGAGTGTTGGGGATGGAGAGTGTTGGGGATGGGGAGTGTTGGGGATGGGGAGTGTTGATGATTGGGAGTATTGGGGATGGGGAGTATTGGGGATGGGGAGTATTGGGGATGGGGAGTGTTGGGGATGGAGAGTGTTGGGAATGGGGAGTATTGGGGATAGGGAGTATTGGGGATGGGGAGTATTGGGGATGGGGAGTGTTGGGGGATGGGGAGTGTTGTAATGCGGGGCGTTTTATTAAGAGGTTACATAAAGACATAAATATAACTCTACATAATAATGCCAAGAATAAGTATCTATGTTAAATAAGGTTAAACTTCAAATCCTCGCTGACCTCTAGTTACACTGATAAACTACATAATTAAAAGAAAACAAACACAAAAGTAAATAGTGTACTCTTTTAAGACCTTGCAATTTATGTGGGCAGATGATGTAAATATTTCTATGAACGAATGTGTCATGTAGCCAGCACAACGACTGAATGACATAACATAGCCAACATGTGCCATATATCACTGGAGTTGGATGGACTCAGGAGCATCTAAATATCCTGAAGTCAGAATTTCTGACCCTACTGGCATTGAAACATAAGAACCCCTTTGTTTTGTAACCTACTAGGAATTTTTGTTTTCTTTTATTGTTTTTTTTTTCAATTTAAAAAAAAAGTTTCAAACATTTGTATTAATTGCACGGACTTGTCACCCAAAGATCTTTCTAATAATTGACATTGCCAGTTAAGATTGGGCTCTAATGAGATATAACGTTCCAACGTCATCCAGTTCATATTGAGCTTACAGAGTGATCTAGACATTTCCTTCTTGTTGCCAATATTTCCGACTAGACATCGATCTTAAGTCTTCCTAAAACTTGTCATAATATGGAGACATTTCGAATCAGGTTAAGATATCAAGATCCCGTTTTGAGAATAGAATGGATAAATCGCAATCGATCTTGGCTATATTTGCATTATGTTATGGAATTTAAATTCCTTTGATTACGTAAAAATTGGAAGTCACCAATGTATTTGAGATGTAAACATGTCTTATTTCTTCAATACAATATGTGAAAAATAAAATAAGAAATATATTTTTTGTTTACTATATTCTCTGCCTCCTGGAAAACCTCGGCTAGTGACGAAACATTTTGGCGCCAACTTAAGAGTAGAGTCACGAGATTAAAAGTAGAGTCACGAGATTAAACTTAGAGTCAAACGTAGAGTCACGAGATTAAATGTAGAGTCACGAGATTAAACGTAGAGTCACGAGATTAAACGTAGAGTCACGAGATTAAACGTAGAGTCACGAGATTAAACGTAGAGTCACGAGATTAAACGTAGAGTCACGAGATTGAACGTAGAGTCACGAGATTAAACGTAGAGTCACTAGACAAGCTGAAGACATTCGAAAGACCATGAAAAAAAAAAGAAAAAAAAAAAGCGAAAAACACTCAAATTGTTTTTACTACATACGAAATATTTGGCCCTTAGAAAGACAAAGGTTGCCTACCTCTGATCCACTCCAAAAGTTTAAGGAGATAAATAGTTGAGTATAGTAACGTCTTAATTCCACAATCTTCTGTTATTCTCCTATGAGAAATACCTTGAGACCGAGTAGGGAAAAAAAGCACACTATATTCCTGTGCAGATCTGGGGGGTCCATAGATTCAGGCTCATTATCATCCATATTCACGTTGACTTTGTCAAACAGATACTACTCACCAGTGGCGGATTGAAGGAAGTAAAGGCATTGGGCGGAATTTTTGTAGGGTCTATACCTTTTCAAGCTTTCTTAAAATGCGCTTAGTAGTACTCATAAATATAATAGATTTTCCTATGCAAATAAACAGAGTACATGTAGATGTAATCTTAATTTATTTCCCTTATTGTATTGTATTTAATATATTGATAGGATAGGTGGCTGATAGGGAACAACAAATCTTGTTACGTAACAAAGAGGCTCGAGTTCAAATCGCAACTCATAAAGAGTTGTGTTTGCTAAATGCCTAATGGCAGCACGGAAACCCCTCTCCTAGATACTTCCTCTTCCCACTGGTCCACAAAAGAGATTGGAACATCGCGCACTGAGAATGCTTTAAGCATGACTGATGCGCTATATAAAATCTATTAAAAGTAGTTAATAAAGAGATATTTTTTTTTGCAATGACCTGATCTATAATTCATATCAACATTTCTGGTTGACGCCAGTTAAACGCCTGCAACTGCAAATCTAGATGTCTGTCAGTCCGAATGAATGATCACTATTCGTATTATGGTGCCGCTCCGCGGTGCTGTCATTTTGTCATCCTAAAGGAGTGTTTCGTGATTTTTTTTTCAGAAATGGTTAAATCGTTTCCAGTTCGTTATAGATCTGGGGCTAGGTGGATGATTAAATTCGCCACTAATATCCCGATATTTTAGTGCAATCACTTATAGTATAAATCTTTTTTTATTTTTTATTAATTACATCTCAGGTCCATTCTAAAAATCTCACAATACCAGGTGCAAATAACGGCTCAACAGTTTGGCCAGAAATGACGTGAATGAGAATCCTTATGACAGATCTAAGCAGACAGCACTGGATATTTAAAATTGTACAGGCAAGGGACATAATCTTCGAAAGCAATCTCAAGTTGCCTTTTTTTCCCCCTCACTTTTTATCAGCTATAATAATAAATAAAAGGGGAAACAATCGTTCTCAGTATTGTTTTGACACAAAGAGTTGCGTGTATTAGTTTTTATTCTTTGAATAAAGTAAGTGATATATTGTGATTGTGTATGGCCTTTTTCATAAATCTTTTATAGTTAATTGATTCATTCATGATAATGCCTTATGGTAACCAATACTTGTCGGTCCCAAAATCTGCTATATCTATCAATAAATAAATAATGTTACGATTCTCTATAACCCTTTGATAGCACATTGTAATAAGGCCAAGAACCAGATAACTTGGGTTCTGATAGAACGAGACAGTTTAATGAGTGTAATCAATAATTAAGAGAAAACAATCAAATACTTTACAAATGGGCAGAAGTCAATGTCTGAATAGAACAGCTATACATAACTTGTTCCTCCCTCAGTCCGCCAGACTTGACCCAACCTTGTTTTTATGAAACAACTCATAGTCAGATAACAACAAACACCGTTGACCTACACGGAGAATGTTTACATCCATCCCTTTTTAAGTACACAGGCCTGTGTCGCATGAGCCGGTTGATTACACAGAGGCCACACTGACCAGCATTACAGTTCAGTTAAAACAAAATAAACAAATACTGATTTTAGTGATAAAATTGCACATAAAATACATTAAACAAAATAATGGTTTCAAATTCAAATCCTTACTTCTGTTATACCTTACTGCAATAAGCTTGCACTCGCACTCAATAATCTTTTAAATCTGTAAATCAGTACATATCACAAGAAAATGTTCAATGCGATAACAATTTAAAAGCCTTTAACAAGACAGAGACGGAAAGACCAAAGTTAAGTTGGTATGTAAAAAGGAACCTAGAAAGAAATAGTTCACAGCATTGTTTGCTAAGATCAGTCATAGACCCCTTGACAACGAATTCCGTCCTGTCAAGGTAGAAAAGTTTCTCTACTTACGACGTAGTATATTGACTCAAAAAAAAAAAAAAAAGATGACATCTCCGGACAAAATGTCCTAGCTAAAAACCGGGAGCAACTTTGCCCAGCTCTGGTAAACTCTCAACTGAGATGCATTACGAAGTGTGGACTTTGAAATAACCTTGCGTCCTGGAACTCCTAGACGGCTTTAATCTTGCAAATCATATATTAGAAAAGCCGCAGTTTGTCGTGAACCGGGTGATGCATGAGAACATTGGCACCTCTTAATTGTTCTGGACTGTTTCAAAGCTGATTTTGGGGAACTGATGACAATTGACTTTCTAATAAGTTTGATAAACAACGAACTGTCTCAAAAATTGTTATTTTAAAAAAACGTATGTATACGGTGAAGTAGATAGAGCAAAGCATTCAGTCAGGATGACCTCTTACTCGGAAATCTTCGTCACGTTTTACTCTTGTTGTTATGTAAGCTATATTTGTTTACATTTTCATTTCACTTTTGTTTCTGCATGTCATTTCATCTCATCTATCCCTTGCATTTCGTCTTAGGGGTATTGTGACGGTTTGCGTAAAAAAAATCCCTCCCCCTTTTCCCGGTTTATCATAGTTATGTTGTTTTTTTTTTATAGTCTCTAGGCGTTTCATATTTAGTTATTATACAAAATATGTTCTGTTTCTGTTTCTTTGGAACACGGTTAACGAGGGTGTAATGTGGCCAGCACAATGACCAACAGCTTTTACTTTCCCCAACTAAAGTCAGGAAACCATTAGAGTTGGGTGAACTCAGGGGCACCCTAAAAATTCTCGAAATTCTAAATCCCAGTCTTCACCAAGATTCGAACCCAGGACCTCAATTTCGGAAGCCAAGCTCTTAACCATTTAGCCACCGCAGCCCAGATGACCTTAACATCATTTGCTTTATAGACCGTCTGGTCTAAAAGGGAACTTAAAAAGAACAAATAAGTTGAGCAATAATATTTAAAAAACTTTTTCAATATTGAATTCAACCCAGGTTTTAACTTCCATTTACACAATCCTCCTACTTATCAATTAAAAAATTTGATAATTAAATTATCTCAGTCAATCAGTACTTAACAGGAATATGAAATTCCTAAAGCATTGTTTGTATTGTTATGTTTATCAAAGCATCCCCCACAATAATTGGTCAGAACAGACTGGAATCTAACATTATAAATTCTATATGCCGATCATTACCATTAGACAAAGGAATAAATAATTCACTAATAAGACTGATCACAGTACTGTACAGACGTGCCGACTGTTTGGGGACCTCCAGACGCTATTTTCTGTTTCCTGCCAAATCACGCAAAACACCATGCAAGCACAAAAACAAAAGTTAAAGCTTTGAGCTTGTGGTGTGACAAACTTTGAGACACGGAGTCTTGTTGGTGGGGCGTGGGGCGCCCAGTTGGGCAACATGATAAACAAGCAAACAAGTCCACAAGGGAGACTACAGTGTATGCCTACACAGATTTCTACTTGCAATCTGAGTTATCTTCATCGATCTTCAAACACTGTCTATGAATAGAGTTTTCATTGGAATGGTCGCAGCTGCGATAAAAGTGCTATAATGTTGCTTTCTAGGAGAGAATTTGGTAAAAAGTTGTCCTGTAAACCTTTTTCTCAAAAAAAAAACAAAAAAAAAAACAAACCTTTTCACTTAGTCCAACAATATTTTAGCCAAATATTTAATTTTGATCAAAGTATTTTTTTCTTTTCATTCCTTAAACGTAGGCAACAACTCAAGTCGAAAATTGTTCAAACTCAGTAACATTTCCAAAGTCTGCTTTTAGTTTGTCGTAGCAAGAGTATTTTAATTTGTTCCTTTCCAAAATCCTAATAACATTGTGATTTTTACTATTTTTAGATATTTTCACCCAAAATTCATTTAAGTTCACAATAATAAGCCAAATACTGCTTTTACATAAATAAAGCATTCGGAAATGCGAAGCCTTGCCTAAAAGAAATATTCGCCAGAGATACTGTAACAATAAACTAGCAAAATAGGGGAAAAGACGCTATTAGTTTTGTGGGGAATGTCTGTCCGTCCGTCAGTCCGTCCCGTTTATATCTCGTAAACTAGAAAAGATAATGAAAATCCGACATCACAATATTTTAGACTATTCAAAGTTCTGATGCAACGGCTACTTTCTTCTTTTCTGAAAGTGAAAAATCTAATTTTTTAAATCCCTTATGCAAGCAGTTTTTTTTTTCATAAAAATACACCACTTTTACAACTATTCACTATTAATAGAAACATACACTGGAGCCTCTTTAGTAAGGGTAATAACCATCTACCATATTGTTAACGAATTTATGTAAATTATTTTAGTTTTTTTGTCGAAATTTAAAAAAAAATGTATTGCTAAGTTAAGTAAGTTCTGGCATAATAACTACTGCGTTTCCTATTTTTTAAAAAGAATAAAAAAAACTCCATTTAGTATGCATATAAGTTAAACATAATTTAAAACAACAATTAATAAGTAGTTTTATATATTATAGCGTAGACCATAGTGCAGCTCTGGAACTTCAAACACACAACTAAATGAATTTTATTTTTTATTAGGGAAATACTTTTTTCTTGGGGATTTGAATTAGAGATTGACCCTTTGCAAAATAATTAGATCAATTATATATTCATTATAAAATCATCAGTTAGGCTAGGTTCACATCTAACTTCACATTCACTTTCAGCTATCCTTTGGTCTGCTGGGGCACCACACAAGATCTGTCAACTTTCTTTTTCCATTCTTCCCTTTGATAGAATTTCATTCTGATTTTCTTTCTGAAAATATTGAAACCTGCATTTTTACCTGCCTGGGTGGACCACTTCGTGGACCGATTTTGAGTTTGTGTTCCCACACAAACTGTCTTTGTAACCTTGTTGTTCTTTTTAAAGTTTATATAAAGAAAATAACAGCAAAATTTTCCCTTTTTTTTAAAATAAAACAAAAATAATTATACTCCACTAATTGATTAAATAATTTTAAAAATAATTTGATTCGTGTTTTGTCATCGATTATAAATATTTATGCGAAATTTCAACTTGAACCGAGAACAGGTTAAGGGAGAAAAAACATGAATAGACCCTAATAAGAAATAACTCCGCATATATAGCGACATATTTCAATTAGTAGCATTTATTTCACTTTTTCTGTACCAAACAAAATAATTACTTAAGTACAGCTCAAACCCCTCTATGGTTATACAGCATTCATTTCTGAGCAATTTGGTGTATACAACATGTCCAAATTCAAAGTGGAAGTATTTTAAATATTTGTATTTTATTTTGTATACTAAGTTTTTGCCACAGAGATTTTCGTTTTTTTGCTGTGTTCTCCTATTAACTATTTTCATATTTTTTTGTTCAGAGATGGCGTAATAAAAAAATTTATTTATGAATATTTTGCCTTGAAATTGGGCACAAATAATGTTGTTTATACAAGTAGGAAAGTGAAGCAGAATAAATATAAAAGGTAGAAAACGTTTAGACTAATTAATTTTTTTTCTATGCCCCCCCCCCCCCCCCCATAAAAACTTGAAATAAATGGCTACAGCCATATTTAGAGCTGTAACTTTTTTTCTATTTTATGAATATGGTTAATTCTGCTTCCCAATCTTCTACTAGTATTGTATAATCAACAGCTCTATTGGACTATCTTTATTAGTTTTCAAGAAATCTTGACATAAAATTAACTATTTTTACATCATTTTAGCTAAAAATAGCCCCCCCCCCCCCACCCAATTATTTTTCTCAAAAAGTTGATAAGGTATACAAAAAATTATTTATTTTCTTCATATCTGCATGCCTACACATAATAAAAAGCATTTTTTATTATTAAAACATGTAATTTCTGTTGATATGGTGTGCAAAGGTGGACGCGTTCAATATAATAAAGTGTTTTCTCCGCCATGACACTAATTGTGGTAGTTTGTTTAT
This sequence comes from Biomphalaria pfeifferi, assembly GCA_030265305.1. Taxonomy (NCBI): domain Eukaryota; kingdom Metazoa; phylum Mollusca; class Gastropoda; family Planorbidae; genus Biomphalaria; species Biomphalaria pfeifferi. The sequence goes on from JASAOG010000067.1 coordinate 1,820,625, forward strand.
TGCTGACTGTGAACACAGAACTTAATTAACAATTTCTATTTGAGGGTTGAAGGCTGTCCTTAAAAACAAAAAGAAAGAAAGGATGTGTGAGAGAGAACGTACAAAATCTTGTCCCAGACAGATTGACAGAGTGAGCTGATACAAGCTTTGTTAAACACAGTGAAATAAAAACATATGCATTATTATTGGTATTAAAGTGATAGTTTATTTTTTTTATGGTTACTTTCCTCATGCGCTTCTTTCGTGTTCCCGTAAGTATTCTAAGTGCTCCAAGATACAATTTCCTCTGTTGACTTTTGGGGGGAAGGGGTCATTTTGGAGATCTTCGGGCTCCCTTAAGGCCCTTATAAAAACACAACTCTAAAATGGGATTCAAACTCGAGCCCCATCTAATCATCACACCTACAAGAAAAGCTTTTCAAACGTATGCGATTTTATCCTTTCACTCCCTAACAATGTCACTTTCAACTATAACAAATAAAACAAAACAAACAACTTTCATACATTATTTATCTCGCTATCTCAATTGAAACGAAATACAATCCTTTCTTGAGAATGGGAGATTATTGTCAAACCAGCTTAAAAAAATATACTCAAGTTTCCTTAGAAAACAAAAATGTATTAGGTTCGTGTTGACCTAATTAACATCTATATGTGATCTACTTCATTTGATATCTTTTTTTTTTAGAGCAGAATTTTCTCATGATTTAGAGTTAATTAGCATAATATAATGTTTCATGTAAAGATATTTGGTAATTGGTAAAACCATCTATGTATCAAATGGTTAATATTTTTTTATAAAAAGGGCGTATGCATCCATCCTGTGTTGTGGTTTACTTAAATTGAAAATATAAGTTTACAAAAAGAGTTTGTGTTTTCTCGCAAACTTCAATGTCACCCACACCGTAAATAATAGTATAAAATATGAATTACTAACTATAATTATCCACAGTCTTACCTTCTTGGATACAAAATAGATGCGGGGCAAACACGTGCTGCGGGCTTCAGTAGCGTAACTAGGGCTGGTGTCACCCACTGCGGATAACTCATTGTGTAACCCTCCCCTTTTAATTAGTTTTCTCCTCAAAATTGTCCAATGAAAATTATTATTAGCTAATTCTTATCGTTGAACTATTATAGAGTGAAGTGATATCTACATTTATTGAATGTTACACCGACATGCTAAAATCTGCAATTTTCATATCAAGCAATCTGTGTCAAATTTGCCTCCATAATTCCTTCTGTAGATTTGTGTGTATTGTTACCTTAGTTCCGCAGCCAAGGTTGTGCAGTTTTCAAAGTCATGAAAAAGTTTTTTTTTAATTAAAATAATGCATTTTTTCCCACTACGGTGTCATCTCCCACCACTAGATGTCACTCGGTGCGACCCGCAACCCCCGCACACACCTACTTACACCACTGGTATATTTGTAATGGCTAGGTCGTGTTTATTATTATTACACTGTTAATATCCAGGATTACATAATGTACTGAGTGTTATTAACATAAGTTCTGTGTGAGCCAGGCCCAAACTAATATGATTAACTAATCATCTTATTGATGGTTGACCTATGGACAAATGGGTTGGTAAAGGGCCAAATATAAATAATTATTTTTTTTTTTACAAATTTGTTTCTTGATCAAACTTTTTGAAATAAACAAAACATTTTTTTAGCACGAGAAATCCTTTTGAAAACTCAAACGGATTTTTAATGTAATTAAAACAATTAGAGGTTAAATTTGTCTCGTAACAATCGACAATTTAACTTTATTAACAAAAGATTTCCTCAACAAATTACTAAATTAAATGCTGTGATGAGTTTCAAGTGTATCGGCTTTAGACACTCTTCCAGTGTTAATGTTTTCTACGCTAGTGCCTTGACCAGAGTCCAGAGTGTTCCAAATGGGATTATCCACAAAGCTCGCCGTGACTTAATGGGGGACCTAGATTTGGTTGATCTACTTTCCTGGAGATCAAGGCAGACGAGAAAGTTGCGTGTTCTGTAGCGCCATCTGCAAGCAAAACTCTCCCTTAGAGATTGAGATTACTCTTAGGAAAGTACGCTGAACACTAGGTTGTCACAACGGGTATTCGATGGAGTTGGGAAGTCTGAACGGTGACTTGTTTTATTTATCAAATCTGATCTTCTCATTTTATATATTACAAACTACACTTCAATGAATAAGGTAATTACGTGCTCCGAATTTCGTGTGTTAATCTAGTCATGCTTGTTAATCAATGACTTTAACTCTGCTAAGATCTGAGGAACTCGATTCATAGATTTGGTAAAGGGGGTTTTTAGAGTTGTCGTTTATAAAATAGAAACCGGTTCTTCTCAGTAAGACATTATGTTCTAAGGCAGCGGTTCTCAACCTTTTAAGCTCGGCGACCCCTTTTTTACAATCCCCCACTCTGCCGCGACTTCCCCCCCCCCCCATACACAAATACAGAATTGTAGGGTAGATAATAACAATCCATATTTTCGACCCACAGGTTGAGAACCCCTGTTCTAAGGGGAAGATAACGCTCATTTATTTCAAAGGTTGAAATTAACGAGAACTTCGTTTGGCTGGCACAATGACCAATCTCCATGGAATGAAGTTTGAGAAGTGCAGCTCTAATTTTGTTTATGTTATAGTAAACAGTTCCCCTTTGAGACCTTGCGATCTATAAGGGAGATGATGTAAAGGTCATCTGTTTCTGTGGCCCACGGTTAGCGAGGTTGTCACGTGGCAAGCACAACGACCAACCGCCTTTACTTTTCCCCAACTAATCTCAGGTAGCCATTAGTGCTGGGTGGCTTCCAATAATCCTGAAATGGGAGATCCCAGGATTTAAACCCATGACCCCTCGGTTAGGACACCAATCGCTTTGCCACTCAGCCAATGCTCCTTATTAAAATAAACCAATTTCGATTTATGTTTCCGGATGGTTTTAGTCATCGAAGTCTAATGATTGGGTTTGAGGTCAGGGTCATCGGTTTGAATCAGTGTTTCGGAGTATCATCCCTTGTAACTGATGTTACCAGCTAAGATGGCTTATGAATAAACAGCTGATTTGTAGGGTCATAGCCAACACTAAGATTTTAGTGTCGTTGTTCTTTTAGTCATCGCTTGTGTTAATCAACAAGTCAACAAGGAATAGATCTAAACGATTTTAAAACTCCTATATCCAACTTTTAGATTAGATGTTCAATGTTATTTGTTATCACCTAGAAGTACATGGAAGCCTTATTCATAACACGCTTTGTCAGTCTGTCTGTCAGTCTGTCTGTCAGTCTGTCTGTCTCTCACTCTCTCTCTCTCTCTCTCTCTGTGCATGTGTGTCTGTGTGTGTGTGTGTGTAATCGTTTGTGTCTGTGTGCGTCTTTGTTTTGTGTGTGAATACTTATCGTGTTTGCATCTTTGTTGTTATCGCCACAGTGGTAACGCTGAGGTGGACAATTGTAGTCAAACTAAATTTCCAATTGTTTGGACCAACAAAATCATCTTATCTTATCTTATGTTATATTATCTTATATCAAATTATCTTATGTTCTGTTATTTCTTATCTTATAAAAGAAGATTTTTAAGCGTTTTTTACACGTTATGCGTCATGTTATGCTCTGCCAATAAGGTGTAGTTGAATTAGTTGTCTACATCTTAACATTTTACCCACCATTTAATCCTAGCATGTGCCGCCTCTGTTTCTTTAGTCCATAAGAGTCAAATACTTTTGAAAAAATGTGTCTGGATATTTTTAATGAAACAAAACTTAAATTATATTTAAACCTAGTGCGAAGATTCTGTGATCACTTGAAGAAGAAAAGGTCAAAATAAATTAAGGCTAGAATTCTTGTCGAGTTCTGGAACTTTTATTCCGTCTGTATCTGGTGCTCTTCTCTTTTGGAAAATTAAAGCAGATAGGTCACAGGGAAAGTCACTTACGTCATCTGAAGACGTATTAATTTGAATCTCTCAGACCTGGGACTGGCCGGGAGAAATGAAAACACAAAGTAATGACTAACTCTTGTAGTGGTCTCTAAGCATATGTGTGTGCGTACGTGAGGTTTAGGTAGAACAGGATGTGTGTATAGGAGAGAGAGAGAGAGAGAGAGAGAAGGTTTCGATAAAGCAAAAAAAAAAAAGAATGGGCAAATCTGTTTTCTTTTTCCCTGGCGATCTAACTGGACACTTTGGTCCGAGTAACTTGTTGAATGGTGGTTGAGTAGTGAGTGATGTGTTATGTTAATAGAGATAGTTTAAATAAAGTAGTCTGTCTATCAATTTAGCAGAAATCTGGAGTTACTAGAGATAAAGAAAAGAAAAGTCTATCCATCGAATTGGTTTAATTAAACTGTACTTTTTAATACAGGCCTACATTTAGATTTATTATAATAACACTTTCGACTAAGGATTTTCAATTAGGGAGAGACAGAGTTAGGGAATTCATTACAGTTGCAGGTTTAATTAAATTGTAACTTTTTATGAAATGTTCATTCAGTGAACAAGACATTTGTTGCTCTAAGGCTGGTGTATCATGGGAAGAGATGTTGTATTTGTTTTTTAGTAGTCAGTCAATCATTACATCGACATTTAATTTGTATTTCTCTTCATCCTTCTTCTTTCTGTCGCCGCTGGCTCTGTTTAACTCTTCTTCTCCAGCCTCTCTCTCCCTCTCTCTTTTACACACTAACTTTCTCACTCTCTCTTTCTTTCTCTTTTACACTTTCTCTCTCTCTTTCTCTCTCTCTTTCTCTTTACAATAACCTCCTCTTTCTCTCTAAAACACTAACCCTCTCTCTATTTCTCCAACAAACTAACCTTCTCTCTCTCTTTCTCTCTCTCTCTCTTTCTCTATCTCTATCACTCTGTTGTACTAGTTTTTTTGTTTGTTTTTTTTTGTAGTATCGCGCGTGCCAAAGTCTTGAACGACAAATTACTTTTTTTTCTTCGTATCTCTTTTTTTTCTTTCTTTTTTTAAAAACTATTATAATCACTAAAATTTTGTTTTCTATTAAAGAGTTATGTCTTTTGCAATTGGAAAAAAATCTTAATTAGTGCTACATGGGTGTTGGATTGATAAAAGGAAAGTTACGCTGTGCTATTGATGTAAAATTTACTTTAACTGTTAACATTTGACCTTTTACCTTCACTGAACCTCGATAAATTGTAACACAAATAAACTAAAATTGCTGAGATCTATAGGTTAGAAAATTTTTCTGTTGCAATAATCCCATGGCTATATTATCACGTGCTAATAAACCAGGGACTTTTAAATCACATTATGCTGATATACAATAAAACCAGGGACTTTTGGCTCTCATCATGCTGATATACAATAAAATCGGGGACTTTTGCCTCACATCATGCTGATATACAATAAAATCGGGGACTTTTGCCTCACATCATGCGGATGTACAATAAAACCAGGGACTTTGGCTATCATTATGCTAATATACAATAAACGTAAATTTGCTGTAGTCCAATGCTTACCAACGTTTGAAACTAAGGCTTTTGGCTCACATGATGCTTTTAGCTACTATTTAAAACTATGGTGCCACAAAATATAATTTCCACAAGACTTAATTTATACCATATTTCATATCTAGAAGTCTCTTTTTTTTTCGTTGCAATCAGAATGTATTTTTGCACTGTATCTTTTATAGGCTTGGTCTCTCATTGAACTTATTACATCTGAATCTGAGTTTTTGGAGACTTAAAGCGCGATAACCGCCGACATAATTATTTCCCTATTGTCAAAAAAAAAAAGAATGAAACAATGTTTTCAATAAAGTTAAGCCACTGTTGCGTTCTAATAAATTATCAAGTGTGGAAGCACTTTAACAACATTAGCCCGTGTTTTTTTTTGTTTTTAGATCTTTCCATTAAATGATTAAATGAGTTTTCTTTGTTAAACCAACCAAAGGAAACGATGTTATTTTATGCACTGACCTAGTTATATTTCTTTAATTAATCACGCAGCTTTGACTTGAACTTTTTGTCATGTGATTTCAATAGCAATTTAGAGAAAGAAATTACAATCAATCTTTTGGGGTTTAGAAGTCTTGAATATCGTTATTTCTTGGTAGTGGATATAATAATAACAGCAATAATAATAATAATAATAATAATAATAATGCTTTTACAAATATTTTGATCATTTAGGATACTCCTTCTTATTACAAATACTCCCCGCGAGAGGTCCTCGAGTCTACTGCTGTACTGGGATAGGTCTATTTTGACCGACAAAACGGTAAATTTCAATCGCCCTAATCTGCTGTTTATTGATAAAAAAGAAAAAAAAACGTCACCCTTACTGACAGCACCGTACCACTGTCTCATAAGATAAGAAAAACTGAAATGGAAAAACAAAGAAAATATGGGAACCTAGGCTTTGAGATTAAGCGTCTATGGAAGTTATCTAAAATAAAAATTGCCCCATTGTTGCAGTGCCAGATAATGAATACTCGTGCGTTTCTAATACAATAATAAAAATCTTTATTATGAGAACAATGTTTACAATTTGTGCATTAATAATACATTAGAACTATAAAAACAACAAGCCAAATTCAAAAAGTACTTTTTAAAAAGAAAAAAAATATCTTAAAAAATCGTTAGAGCCATTTTCCAAATGTAATTCCACCCGGGATTTACCGTTTTCCAGTTTCCACGAAGAGTTTACTATCAAGCAGAATCTATAAAAAGTATAACTTGAATGTTTGTGAAAATAAAGAAACAAAATAAAAACTTATTCGACACTAAAACGAACAAACACAATCTATATAAATCTGCAGTCCTCGGGAGGAGAAATACGAGAGAATGAGGTACCTGGGGAGGTTTAAGTAAGATCTCCAGACGTATCTGGACAATATCACACGTGAATAGGTTTTCATTATTTCCTCTGAGTGTGTAATCAAATAAGTAAGACACATATGCGCATGTCCGGATGTGACAGATGATGTGTAAAAAAAATGCAAGCAGACGACAGAAAGCTATTGCATTATGCAATACAGAAAAACCGTTGAACAGAAACTTAATCTCAGTTTGTTAATATGATATGAATATAATGATATACAATGAAACTTAAGCGTATAGAAAACATTTTCAAGAAAATTCCGCATCAAGTTTGTAAGCATGTATTTATAGTTGAAACCAATGAGATTTGGAAACTGGATAGTGGTTCGGATTAATAATAAAAATCTTTAATATCCATAAGGAACTTTGTCTTAAAATTTTTGCATTACATCAAACGAAACATTAGAAAACCAAAATATGCATTCACACCAGTACTTCACAATAGACCAAGAAAAGATGCCGCCATCAGGAGGTTCAAAGACAAAGAAGTTGAACTCTTCCTTATTGTTCAATGCAGGTCTCAACACTCGACTATACACAAATGTGGACGGGGTATTGGTCCTTTTTATTTTGCATGCATCAACTAACAAGGGTGATAAAACATTGTCTCAAGATATTGCAGATGATCTGTGACTTGCAAAATTCTAAAGATCGAAGTGCAAGTTAGTATGTGAAAACACCGTACAATTATTGCGCGGGAAAAGTTTTAATTTGTATTCATGACGTTCCCAAGAATAGATGTAAGCTCCCAAGAAAAAAATAAATTCTTTAAAAAAAAAAAAAAAAGAGCAGCAACTTATCTAAGGAAAGAACTCTGCACTCCCCATATCTCTCAAAGCAGGAAATCTATATTTCTCATACTCATTATTAAACAACATAATTAATTACCAATAATTAATTGACTTATTAATTTTTTAATTGATTCGTGTTTTGTTTCTGTGTCACGATGATTGTATGATCTTAATTTCGGTCTTTCACAGTCTTAATGTCCGTATATTTTTAGCACCATTCCATCTTCACCTATCCCTTAGCATAATGAACCGTTGGGGCACCACAAAAGATCCGTTGACGGTCTTTCTCCTTTCCTCTCCGTCTTTAGCCTTGAATAAATTTCATTCAATGACAGGCCTGTCCATTCTTTAATGTTGTCTTGTCATCGCTTGCACTGCCTCTTCTTTTTTTCTGTTACCGTTCCCTGGTGGAAGGTCTTTGCGAGCCCTGAGAACCTTGTGATGTGGACAAATAGTTTAAGTTAGCGTTTTTTGACATTGGTCAGCAGGTCATTGTGGATTCCATCGACCCCTACGATGCTTGATATCGAAAAAGGAAAATAAATTGATTATTTATTTATATATAAATATGTAGTTCTTCCCATCTGGTAACATTTGTCTTTATTAAAACGATTTTTGAATATTTTGCTTGTTTATTTGAGTCTAAATCTGGAACCAACTTACTTTTTTAAAATAATGTACCTTGTAATCCATGAAATAAATCAATATGTTTTAAGTGTAAAACTAAAGCATAAATTTACATAAAAAATTTAAATAAAACGTTTTCAAATAATTAACATATTGTTCTAGTAACTAAGGAACCATTTTTATATTGCTTTTTTTTTTTTTTAAGGGAGCTAACCTTCTGATAAAAATTCTAGGCACGTGCTTCGAGACATTGAGAGTAATTGCCACTTTGTTTTGATGACCTGGGACTTCTAAAGAAATAACCAATACTCTGTAAACTATGAAATGCAAACTATCCCTGGCCAGGTTTTAATGTACAAATGAATTGAACAATAGGGTGACAAATTCTCACGTAAACTGTAAACTCACATTATATCCGTCTGATAGACTCAGTAGTCATGAACATGATTTTTGTTTCATTTATAATCAGTTTTAAGATCAGTTTGGCATTAATTCTTCAATACATTTTTGGCCTAAATGTAGAAATCCCATGGGCAACTTAAATTATCACCCCTGAATACACGAATAATGGCTTTTTTAAATAAAAAAGGATGTATTTTAAAATATGAATCACGCAAAGATAAGATAAAATACAGATGTGCACATACAACCGAGACAGAACACAGAGATTCCCGACATACCACGGCCTTATCCGTGTGATTTATAACAAAATATGTCGGTCAAACTAGAGAACTACATTGCCTTGTAAAAAAAATAAAGTTCCCCTTTCAGACCTTGCGATCTCCATATGCTTTAGTCTTTATTGCAGAAGGGTTTTATCATAAAAAATTTCGGAGTTTTAAACTCAAAATCACCCTTGGCTACGCTCATGGAATTTGGTGACAGTCATTTGTATTATTTCTTTGTTTTATAGAAGATGGGGCTTTTAACCTCAAAACCCCCTTGAGGGGGGGATTTTAAACTGAAAACCTCTTTGGATGCCTTGGGGCAAAAGAAGGTTTAACATTAAAATCTCGACCAAAATAAACAAATTCAAAGCAAAAATCAGTCATAAAATTCCTCCCCTCCCCACACACTTTTGGAGGAAATTTCATTTCGGGAGGGGGGTGAACACCACCCCTCCCTGGCTACGCCCATGACATGGAGTATTACAAGGGACTTCTCATGTCTAAGTAAGCAAGTCACAATGTTAGTTTGTGTGAGCCAAATTCCAATTTCATATTTTTCATATTTTTTTGGTAACCAACTGATTGGAATCAGTGACTACGTATCCAGAGACTTATGATGAGATCTATGAGTTAAACCTCATAATCAAGACACTCATCAATGTTGATATAGCCAAGAGTGCACAGACACATTTAGTAAAACGATGAATTAAAATCTAGTACAGCTGTGGGATTCTCTGAGGTTTCCTCACACTTGCATCCGTGATTGACTAGTAGAGATACAACAAACAGTTAATTCTGTTCCAAATACATTCTAGCCATGGACACCGTAAATCTTATTAAATCTCCCAAGTAACAGCATTAAATGAAATGAGAAATAAAATAAAGTACCGCTATCAAACTTTACTATGTATAGGACAAAGTTGTAAAATTCATGTGTGTCTATGGTCTATATTTAACGAGGGCGTTGTGTGACCAGCATAAAATCCAACAAACTTTACTTTTCCTAACTGATGTCAAGTACCAAATAGAGTTCTGAGGACATAGGGGCGTCTTAAAAATCCCGAATTTTAAAATCACAGTTTTCAAAGAGAAGCGAACCCTAGACCCTTGGTTCGGAAGCCAAGCTCTTTACCACTCATCAACCACACCCCATTAACTGAAAAGTGTAATGCATACATTGAAATAAGATCATAACCGTTTATAGTATGTATCCTGGTGTGATAATACACGTTACATTGACAAGAGACAATATTATTTGTTGATTAATAGATTGAACTCTAAGCATATTTTATCCCTATGTTATTGCCATTCCGTTTGACGTTTTGACGTAGTGAGATAATATTCTAATATCTCAATGACAATATAATCTAATAACCTCTGATTTTATAAGTGGGATAGAGAAAAAGATGATTGAATGAATATTAAATTACGTCTGGAACACGCAACTTTAGCTTGAGACTTTCTATTTCCATACCTTTTAGAATTTATTTCCTGCAAGTGGATGTAGTAGTCATGCGTAGGACAAACTCTTAAAGCTTTCAACGTCTTTAGTCTAGAAGAGGTGTAAGCAAAGGAAAAGACCTGCATTGTATCCGAGATAATCATATAGACTGTGTAGGTTGTGTAGCCTGTGTAGGTTGTGTAGCCTGTGTTATTTATGTAGCCTGTGCAGGTTGTGTAGTCTGTGTAGGTTGTGTAGCATGTATAGGTTGTGTAGGTTGTGTATGTTTTGTAGCATTTGCAGCTTGTGTATCCTGTGTAGGTTATGTAGCCTGTTTAGGTTGTGTAGCCTGTGTAGGTTTTGTAGCATTTGCAGGTTGTGTAGCCTGTGTAAGTTATGTAGCCTGAATAGGTGGTGTATCATGTGCAGGTTGTGTAGCCTGGTGTAACTTGTGTTGGCAGAGGTTCCAGGTGTGCACGGCCATCGGCCACGTCTCTAGTGCACAAGTCCGGAGGGTGCGAGTCACTGGAAACTACTTGTGAACATAGACACTGGTCAATCAGGCCGGTGAGAGGGAGCTCTTGTTTACTGGCCTAGGGTTTCAAGAGCCTATGGCTGGAATCTACCTGACAGTTTCAAATGGCAGACAGTTAGATACAGTGTTGACCTTTTTCAGTCATAAAACGACTATGGTTCATCTTGAACACTTTTTTCGTTTGACTATTGAGCCCTATTATGGAGAGACACTGCCGTCTACACACATCGCAGGTTAAGATGACTTTCGCTTTGGTGTTAGTCGAGCTGGTCATTTTTCGAATGTCACGCTTCTCTTCCAGAGCTGAAGCCCATGTTTTCTCGCTGTCCGTAGCTTTCTTGGTCACCGTCTCTCTCCGGTCAAGAGCTGTGTCTTCCCAATAGTCAGTATCAATACAGTAATACTATAACAGTAGTAAAGTCAAATTGCAAGATGAGACCAAAGTATTATTTTGTTTCATTTCTTGTTTCTTGTTTATCTTCTGTCAGTTTGTAGAGCCCATATTAATCCACAAGTATCGACTCGGTTGGGGGGAGGGGGGTTCAATAATTGATTGAACCTTCACACGTACAACAAACATGGCGGTAAGCCTTTAACTTTGTCAGGGAATCAAATTTTGCGGCTAAGCGTTGACACCTGGAAAGAAAAGTCTGAAGGGAGGATTAGAGAATTAAAGAAGGGAGGAGGGTAAAAAGTGGTAGCTTTTAGAGGGAGGAGGAGGCTGAGAGAAAAAAAAAAGAGGTGGCTAGCATGGAAGGAGCTCAATGGAAACAATTTAGAGGAGAAAGGCGCCACTGAACAGATAGTGTGAGACAGGACAGGCCCGACAGGATACTTTAGATAGATCTTGAAAAAGTTAGAAGGATAAGAAAAGGAGGGGGGATAGAGTTAATTGGGAGAAACATGTCAAAGTGTGAAAGTAAAACACACGAAAAAATATAAAAAAAATACTTTAAAAAAAAAACAAAGCTTATATATGAGGGAAAGAACTGAATATTTACTGCCATTATATATCAATATTCTAATATTTATTTCTTCCTTTCTTTACCAAACAAAAGCAATTAATTACACTAATTAATACATTAATTTTTTTAAAAAAATTATTCATGTTATGTTAGGAACAATGAATGATTGTGGAAAGTGTCAACTTGATCCGAGAATGGCAAGTGTGAGAAATAACGTGTACAAAATGTGCACCAGACAGACAGACAGTTGGTAGCTTTTTAAAAAGTAAAAATTAGGAGAGAGTATTATATTTATCAGCTGGGGCGGAGTGGCTATATGGGCTTTCGGGCAAATACCCGATGGGCCGGTACCCAAATGAGCCGGTAGGGCCACAAAAAGGGCGCATGGATGCCCCTATATATTAAATTGTTCAAGATTTTTCTTTTTCTTTTTTCTTTTATAAAAGTAGCCATCAGAGCGTCGTGTTTAAAAGAAATCTCTCTTCAGTGCAATACTAATTTAATCTTACAAATTTTTCGAAATAATGTAATAGCCTACATATAGGCCTAAATTTTTATAGAAATATAGAGCTCACTGTGTGCATGTAAACAGTTATCGATGCTCAAACTGATGTAATGATTTTGAGGATAGGTATGCCTATAATTGGAGACAATCAGATGTTATACAATGTATGGGCCTGGTTGTGTAGAAATGCCCGGGCCGATTTTGACACTCAGTCCGCCCCTGCCTATCAGGTAAATTTGCAATTATTTTATGACTTCTTTGTACAATAAATGAAATCAAATTTAGTGCCACTTTTCATTTTAGAAAAAATTCTTGTTTGTTTGATATTAATTGTCTTTCATTTGGAGGTCCACGCTTTCAACTATCGGCTAGTGACTAGTCAAAGTCAGTATGTCACACAGTTCTGATCAAAGAAAAAAAAATGCGTTACCATATCACAAGGTCCTCAGGGTTCGCAAAGACTTTCCTTGACGAAACAGCACCAGGAAAAAGAAGAAGAGGCAGACATTGAAAGTGTTGCGAAGACGTCAAGGAATGCACTGGTCTGTCATCACAAGACTTTTTATTCAAGGCAAAAGACAGAGAGGAATGGAGATAAAAGATGGTCTACGGATCATGTGTGGTGTCCCAACGGTTCAACAGAATAAGGATTACAGGAAGATCAAGGTGAATTCATGTGACAAATGTGAATACAGTTTAACAAATAGAATGTGATTATCATCTATTTACTATTAAACAGTAACTTGATTAAAATTTCAGAGCCAGATAATATAAATGTGGGTATTAATTTCATTTAAAAAGATACATCTACTACCTGTTGCAGTACAATTTGACTGACACTTATATCACATTGTTATTAAATTTGCTTTTAATGTATGCTTTGCTACACACAAAGGGGAATAACTTTTCATATAGTAATCTGGAGCTCGATGCTAATTTAAAGGGAACCTATCTGCACTTTTGAATGAGAGACTCAAAAGTAACTCGTCACTCATTCCTTAAGTCACAAACTTTAGAAGATTAAAAAAATGTGACCTTGAAATACATTCACCTATTGACAATCTCGCTTTTTTAACGCCGGATCTACGACAGTAGAAGCCCAAACGCCGTATAGGTGACAGATACATATTAAGTAAAGACAATTTTAAAAGAGAAATGGGACGGCACTACAATGTACTGCATTTCTTTCTTCATACCAAACACCGACCAGTGTATTTATATTGAAACATACTGCGGGTTGAACTTCCACCAAAAATCCTTCTCATGGCGTTACATCGTTCACTACTTCGGCTGGTCAACGGCCTGGAAGATCTAGTTAGTATCTTGGGGCGTCACAATTTGTTTTATGCAACGAGTGTGGCTGCCTTGCTTATACTACACTGAAAAATAAAATAGCTACTAATGTTTTTATTTTAATACATATGATCAAGCGACTATGTGACAATGATCTACCATTAAAAGAAAACCAACAAGCTCAACAGTTCAAGTGATTAAAATAATAAACCAGTGCATATTTTTCAAATTCTAGACCATAATTAGACACGTTAGCCGAGGTGATTGAGCGGCAAAACGCTTGGCTTCCGAGCCAGGGGCCTGGGTTCGAATCATGTAGAAGACTGGGACTTTTTTTTTTAATTTCGGGATCTTGGGCGCCTCTGAGTACACCCAGCACTAATGGGTACCTGACATTAGTTGGGGAAAAGTAAAGGCAGTTGGTGGTTGTGCTGGCCACATGACACCCCCGTAAACCGTAGGCCGAAGAAACAGATAACCTTTACATCATCTTCCCTAAAGACCACGAGGTCTGAACGGGGAAACTTAACTTTTAATGAGGCATGTCAATATTGATATGTATCCTTACTGACAAAGAGGAAAGTAGCTGGCAGCAGATGGCCACGGAAAAAGATAGTTGGAGAGCTCTCAAGAAGGCCGCGGGGCCGCCCACTTGAGCCCTCCCCCTTCCCCTAAATAGCACTGCACAAGACGAAGGGATCATTTAATGAAACGTATGTGTGTTTTCTGAACTTCAGCTCATAATAAAAACCTTAAGCTCATAGGTACCAATAAAACACGTTGAAATACAAAGTATCAACGTCTTATACAGTCTATTTTACAAATGTGGCATAAAATAATTTGAAAATTTTGTTTTCCCTTTTTTTTTCTTCATTCTTCCATGCATTATGTTGGTAGAAAAGATGAACATTGGTCCTCAGTTGTATTTCCCTAGAGACTAAGAAAGACTTGGTGTCGGAAATATATTGCTTTCTGTCAAGGACACATATGACTATGGCTTCAGTTTGGAATACCGACATGCAGAGCAACTAAGGGAATTATACTGGCTGCTCTCTCTCTCTTTCTCTCTCTATCTCTCTCTGTGTCTGAAGAGACAGTTGTCTGTCATCAGACACAGCGTGCCACTTACTGTACGTAGGGCTCAAAAGTTTCTTTCATGAGTTCATTTTGAGATGTGACACTGTATTTATTCTCTACTCTTGTTTTGTATGAGATTTGCCATTCACTATTACAAGGACTGTTTCTGTAACATATTTACTGAAACCATTTTTTTTCAATGGCAGACTTTTGTTGTTGCTATCATGTTAAACTAATTTTTTAAAAGTATAAGTTCCCCTTTCAGACCTTGCAATCTATAAGATAAGATAATTTATTTTTTTATTGATCCAATCATATTGAAATTCAGTTTGACAACAATTGACAACAACCTCAGCGTAACTACTAAATCAGATGATGTAAAGTTCATTTGTTTCTATGGCCCAAGGTTAACGATGATGCCATGTGGACAGCACAACGACCAACCGCCTTTACTTTTCCGCAACTAATTTCAGATACCATTAGAACTGGGTGGAATCAGAGGCGCCCTAAACATCCAGAAATTAAATAATCCCTACCTTAACCAGAATTCGAGCCCGGCAACCCACGGTTCGGAAGTTAAGCGTCCTACCACTCAGCCAACGCGCCTCAAAAATCTTTTAGAATACAAAAATTTTTTTTGAGAGGTTTGCAACAAGATCGACTCAAAAGTTATTTTGTAGCATTTTACCAAGTCTCTTCCAACGCAATTCCTCTTGACTTTCTCATTTTAAAAAGTTCAAATTTTATCCCGAAAGAAGTGCATTCTTTTGTTGAAAAATTTGGCATGACAGCAACAAGACTTGATTGATACGTCTATAAATCTATGACGATCACTTCCAGACTTACCTTCGCTACTTGTACCCCTATAGTTTCTTGAAGTCTCACCTTCACATATCCCTTAGTTTGTTTGGACAGTTGGGGCACCACACAAGATTTGTCGACCGTCTTTCTTCATTCCTCTTTGCCTTTTGCGTCGGATAGAACCTCATTTAATGGCAGGCCCATTCTTTCATTTATATAGTCTTCCCATAGCTTTCTCAGTCTGCAGCTTCTCCTTCCTCTTGGTACTGTTCCCTGGAGGAAAGTTTTTGCGAGCCCCTAAGACCTTGTAATATGGCCATAGAGTTTTAATTTGCATTTTTCTACAATAGTTAGCAGGGGTCCCATCGCTGTAGTAACTAATATACCTGTCTTTAATCTTTTGGCTTGTGACGCGTCTTTAAATGTGATACCTAGGATCCTTCTGTAGCATCTTAATTCCATTGCTAAGATCCTCCTCTCTATCTCTGCAGTCAGAAAGCAGATAAGAATGTGTCCATGACCAGGGAGAGCAATAGTCTGACTTTGGTGTCGAGGGCTATGCCGAAGTTTAGTATTGGTTAATTCTGCCTCCTTCTTTAGCTGACTTAGTTTGACCCAGACGTTAGGAACATTTAATTAGTTCAACAACTCAAAATGAAACAAAACGTTAGATGGGTCTCTGTCCTGGACACCACCGAATGAGCTTAAAATGCTCCCCCCTAGCTGGAAAAGATTGGGGGGGGGGGGGGTGAATGTACATTTTTCTTCTAAGGAACGTCACCAGAGAAATACTGATATCTACCATATTTAGCAATTCTGTTGTTTTCGCTAAAAGTAAACTGGGGACTGTCGTGTCTTTAATGTCTATTTCACTTGGCCTCAAGAATGTAGCAGTGGCTACTTCCTTTTTAAATATGTTGCTTCTGAGTATTGTGATTTTTTTTTCTTTGCTCGTAAATCAAATGATCGTCTGTATAATGTTCCTTGAAGCTAGAGACGAGGTCTGGAAAATCATTTATAAATATCCGAAAGAATATACAGCTGAAGACTCAAGACTTTGTTTTCTTCTTCATGCGACCAATGTTGTTGTTTTTTTTGTGGTATTTTTAGATGAAGAGCTACATACGTTTTTTTTGGTAGTTGCCTTTCTATCTGGCAGTCCTGGTAGTAAATAGTATGATTATACCTAATAGGAGTTTAAACGCTTACTTTTTTTTTCAAAACTTGTATACTTATCTTGTCTTATAAAATACAGACGTTACTTCAAAAAAGAAGATGATTACTTCCTACGCGTGTTCCTAGGTCAATCTAGTCATGCATGTTAACCAACGTCTTAAATTCTGTCAAGCCATTGGTTCTCATGGCAACCTATTCCATGCTCTAATAGCACTAGAGAAGAAGGAGCATTTGTACACACTTGTTTTAGCGTGTGGAATGAAGAATGTCCCTTTAAAGAGCTGCATAATTCATTATTATTACTCACGCGTTTCAAACATTTAAATCGTGAGTTTCCTTATAATGTTTTGAATGTAATAAAAAAAAACAGCAAGCATCAGAGACAATCCAATAAAACATTGTTTATAAGATCTAATCGTAAGTTTGCTCGTCTGCTGTGTTCTTGTTGTTGTCGTTGTTGTTTTTGCCAACCACAGAGCTCTCAATGAAGAACTAGCAATTATTGAAAACGGCTCAAACGATTTTCCTAACAGTTTAAGTATATCTTTGGGATTTGCCACACTAGATACACTCTGGTTTGGCCTTTACTTTTTTAAGCTTATTAAATTAAAAAAATGGCTTAACTCTTTCTCTCCTAACTGACGATACCAGCGTTGATTCCACCAAAATGTGGTAAATAATTACGGAGACACAGAGTTAAGCTTTAGACAATCCATTTCTTGAAAATACTTTAGTCATCGGTTATTCTTGCATGTATTCATTAAAGATTTAAAAAAAAAACATTTAACGCACTTTCTTCCAAGTCTGGATCTATTTGGCCTATCAATAGAATCAAAGTCTTGATCTATAGCTCTTTCACTCTTTAGTATTTATTAACTCTTAGTTTATGTTTATTCGGGGGAGGGATTAGGGTAAGGTTTAAAATCCTAATTTTTTTTAAACACCTCAAATTAAGTGGGAACTTCATGGAGGAACCTGGAACCTGAACGCTGATCTCAAAAAACGGCTATAACGATCTTCTTATAAATTTAAAAGTTGATATATATCGCTGAAAAAAAGAAGTACTCGTTATTTTTAGAAAGTAACATATAAATAAATATCGAATCCCATGAAAATCATTAGAGTCGTTCTTGAGATCCGTGTCCAGGTTCCACCCACCCACTCAGAATGTTCCAGGTTCTACCCACCCACTCAGAATGTTCCAGGTTCCACCCACCCACTCCGAATATTCCAGGTTCCACCCACTCAGAATGTTCTAGGTTCCACAAACCCACTCAGAATGTTCCAGGTTCCACCTATCCACTCAGAATGTTCCAGGTTCCACCCACCCACTCTGAATGTTCGAGGTTCCACCCACCTACTAAGAATGTTCCAGGTTCCACCCACCCACTCAGAATGTTCCAGGTTCCACCTATCCACTCAGAATGTTCCAGGTTCCACCCACCCACTCTGAATGTTCGAGGTTCCACACACCCACTAAGAATGTTCCAGGTTCCATCCACTCAGAATGTTCCAGGTTCCACCCAACTACTAAGAATGTTCCAGGTTCCACCTATCCACTCAGAATGTTTCAGGTTCCACCCACCTACTAAGAATGGTCCAGGTTCCACCCACCCACTCAGAATGTTCCAGGTTCCACACACCCACTCAGAATGTTCCAGGTTCCACCCACCTACTAAGAATGTTCCAGGCTCCACCTATCCACTCAGAATGTTCCAGGTTCCACCCACCTACTAAGAATGTTCCAGGTTCCACCCTCCCACTCAAAATGTTCCAGGTTCCAGCCACCTACTCAGAATGTTCCATGTTCCATGAAGTTATGAGAAGGAGATATCGTAAAAATGAACCGAACGTTTATTGACAATATACACAGCTTTCAATCCTAATGTAGATTTATGTAGAAACACAAAGGTTAATAATAAGACTTTGAACAATTGAAACAAAGTACAACACCCGCCTCTCAGTCACTCAGTCTGAGGCTTTTAATATAATTTTGTCAGCGTATCAGCCCTATTTTAAACTCGTCTGCCCTTATTTATTCCTGATCACATCTGAATTCATTAACCTACACGCAAACACGCTAACGCACTTCATTACAGTACACAAACATAACTCATAAAAACCTTTCCCCATATGTGGTATATAGATCTAGGTTGACGAATGAAAAAGCAGTAGAAATAAACGCCAAAAAAAGTCTCAATACAACTCATAAGTCAGACTTACTGGATACCCGGTGAACCGTGACTAATTACAATCTTAACCCTCAAGGGTCCAGCCGGTCAGTTTCTACTGTTGTCGTATCAGTCACGGTGAGTAACCTGACAAACATAAAAAAACTTCCGCAGTCACTGTGAGCGAGCCAGTGAAAGGAAAAAAAAATGAAATCTCGTTTGAAAAACACCATCAATTAGTTCTTGTCTACTGGGATTCCCTTCACTCTCCAAGGGATGTCCATTATCCGTCAAGTGGTCAAGGCAAAGATGTTAGTTTAATGCACAATAGATGACTGGCAGTCAAGATAGTAGTGCTTCAGTAGTGGCCATTGTCGTGGTCAAATTTAATTTTCTGTTTTTATTGGGGATGGGGAGCACTATAACATAGATAGATAGATAGATAGATAGATAGATAGATAGATAGATAGATAGATAGATAGATAGATAGATAGATAGATAGATAGATAGATAGATAGATAGATAGATTTGAATATTTTCACAATTTCTTCAGATGTATATAGTTCTGAATTATACTTTGAACCTTCATTAAGAGCAGCTGGAAACACGGGAGAATTTTGAGGACATTCCAAAATTATATGAAGGCTTTGAAGTTACCATCGTTAAAATACGCAATCTTGCATGTTACTTATATATTTCACATAGTGTGTGTGTGGGCGGGGGAGTTAAAATATACACGCCCTAGTACACACTGGCTACAATTTCTAGAATTGATCACATGAACCTGTTTACAAATACCACAAATCTAAAGGTTGACCTATTTTTACTATCATTAGTCCACTAAGACTGACAGCTTAAGTTAACTCAGTAAAAAGCCGTCTGATTGTCTTTAGACAATCGGTCAAGAGCTGATGTCCGAAACAGGAAAGGGTCATGGGCCAGACCCGCTGCGTAGTTTCAATAAATGTCCACCCCAGCTTCTCGGATTGTCCAGTGTTTGGTCGATAAACAGATCGAATAAACGGTCTCCTTGTTTGAACTAGAAACAGAAAAAAAAATGATTTCTCCCCAATCTGGGTTCTGATCACAACTTCAAAGTGTTGGCCTTTTTTTTCCCTCAAGAATGAAACACATTGAGTATAGACCAGTGATTCCCAAAGTGGCCTATATAGACCCCCAGGGGTGTACGAAGATTTCCAAGGGATCTACGAAAGGGAAAAAATAAATTGGGGGTCTATGAGGTGTCCACTGGGGGTCCACGATAATAGATTTCATTTAAGCAGGTCGTGACTTTAATTTTTACATCCCATTAATGTAATTCTTTCATACACTAATATATGATTTTTACCTTATAGTTAATTTAATCCTTTAAATATTTATGCTGCTATTCAAATGAAAAATTGTTGTATTAAATTTCAATACTTATTTTAAAAGCTTAATTTTGTCTACAGGTAACTAATGTTTAACAAAAAAGAAATGTACATTGTACAGTGTTGATTAATTAATATTGGATTAAATTCTTCCTTGTTGCCCTGTGCATTTGTATGACGATATATAACCAATTACGCTGGAGGATCACCCAATACAATGCAACCATAGCAAAAAACGATATAGATTTTAAAAACGTTCAAACACTCAAAGATAGAGTTCAGAATAGACCCACAAAATCTCTCATCGACATCATATAGAGAAGATGATGGTTTGTGAGCGTCGGACAATATCTCTTTACTTATAGCAAAATGGAGGCGCAGTGACTGAGCGGTAAAGTGCTTGGTTTCCGTACCGGGGGTACCGGGTTCGCATTCCAGTGAAGACTAGGATTTTTAATTTCGGGATCTTTGGGCACCTCTGAGTCCACCCGGCTCTATCGGTTACCTGGCATTAGTTGGGGAAAAGTAAAGGCGGTTGGTCATTGTGCTGGCCACATGATCAGTATCATCTTTGAAACACCACAAGGTCTAAACAAGAGATCAGTATCATCTTTGAAAAACCACAAACTCTAAACAAGGGATCAGCATCATCTTTCAATCACCTACTACTGAACGAAAATGAATGGTACCAGTTGACATGAAGACAGAGTAAGACTATCATCATAACTCAGGTCACTAGGGAGGAAACAGGGCGCTAGCCGCCTCGTGCTAATTTCACTTGACACCCGGGGGTCATAATTGATGGTTTGATGAAAACGCTCCGAGGAGGAAGACTTCATTGGTTCATAGCCACATTTACTACTTCCGTGTCAGAGTTCAAGTGTTTATAGATATATGTGTTTTCTTTATAGGTATTTGAGTTTGTTCTTTATAGATATATGTGTTTCTTATAGATATATAGGCGTTCTTTATAGATAAATGTGCGTTCTTTATAGATAAATGTGCGTTCTTTATAGATAAATATGTGTTCTTTAAATATAAATGTGTGTTCTTTATAGATATATGTGTGTTCTTTATAGATATATGTGTGTTCTTTATAGATATATGTGTGTTATTTTTAGATAAATGTGTTTTTATAGATATATGTGCGTTCTTTATAGATGTATATCTAAGTTTCTCTATATATATATGTTTGTTCTTTAAAGATATATTTTTGTTCTTTAAAGATATATGTGTGTTCTTTCTAGTGTGCTCTCTCTCTCTCTCTTTCTCTTTATATATATATATCTTATCTTATCTTATATAATACAGACGTTACTTCAAAAAAGAAGATGATTACGTCCTACGCGTCATGCATTTAGTCATGCATATTAACCAGTGACTTAAATTCTGCCAAGTCACTGGTTTATCTGGCTAGCTCAGGCAACCCATTCCATGCTCTAATAGCACTAGGGAAGAAGGAGAATTTGTACACATTTGTCCTAGCATATGGGATGTGAAATGCAAATTTAATTTTGTGTCTTTCAGAGTATTTTATTTAATTTTGTTTTTGTATTTAAAGATTATGGTTCAGTGTTTTATGCATAATTGCTACTTTACTTTTGAGTCTTCTGTCATGAAGGCTTTCTAAATTTAGTGATTTTACTAATGGTGTTACTCTAGTCAAATGTGAATATTCGTTTGTTATGAATCTCACTGCTCTATTTTGTGTCTGTTCCAGTTTCTTAATGTTTTCTTGAGTTGAGGGGTCCCAAACGGTGGATGCATATTCTATTATTGGCCTAACCAAGGTTAAATAACATTTTAGTTTTATGTTCTTATTTGATTTATAGAAATTTTAATTTAATAAACTCTAATGCTTTGCTGGATTTTTTTATAGTTTCATCAATATGTGGATTCCTTGACAGTTTTTCATTTATTTATTTAGGTATTTTGCGTTTTTAGTCTGTGTTACTGGTTCGCCATGAATAAGATAAGTGGAATTAATTTGTTTTAGTTTTTTTTGTTACTCTTAACAACTGACATTTTTCTGGGTGGAAAGACATGCTCCAATTTGATTCCCATTTCTGTAATTCATCTAATTCTCTTTGTAAAATATCTGTGTCTTGTGTTGTTTTTATTGTTCTATATATTATGCAATCGTCTGCAAATAATCTGACTTTTGTTCCTGAACTAATGCAATTTGGTAAATCATTTATGTAAATTAAAAATAGTAGTGGACCCAAGACTGTTCCTTGAGGTACACCTGAGTTTACTGTTATTGGTGTTGATTTAGAGCCATTTATTATTACAAGTTTTTTCTCTCCCTATCAGAAAATCTTTAATCCACTGATGCAGTGGACCATTAATGCCGAAATATTTTATTTTTTTAAGCAAACTATGGTGGTGAACTTTGCAAAAGCCTTGGAAAAATCAAAGATAGCATCTATTTGTTCACTATTATCTAAACCTTTTGAAAAATCATCAATTAGTCCTATTAGTTGTGTTTCACATGATCTATATTTCCTAAAGTCATGTTGGTATGGGGTGAGGACATTATGTTTGTCTAAGTGGTTTATGATGTTGCAACATATTATGTGTTCTAGGATTTTAGATGTGATGCTGGTAAGTGATACTGGTCTGTAGTTTCCTGGATCAGATTTTTCTCCTTTTTTAAATAGGGGGTGACATTAGCTTCTTTCCAGTCCTTTGGTACTCTACCCTGGTTAAGCGACGCCTGAAAGAGTATTTTGAACACTGGGGCTAGCTCATTGCTTAGTTCTTTGAGTAATCTAGCTGGAATACCATCAGGTCCAGACGCTTTATTTGGTTTGGTGTTGGCTAATAGTTTTTGAATTCCATTTTCTTGTACTACTAAATCTTCTATGTTGTCTACTTGGTTCAAATTAAGAAATATGTCTTTGTCTCCTGGGGCTGAGAATGCTGATGCAAAGTATTTGTTTAGGATGTTTGCTTTAGTTTCATTATCATTATGTATTATGTTATGTTCATCTTTTAATGGCGCTATGCCTGTTGTTTCCATTTTCTTAGACTTAATGTATGACCATAGGTTTTTGTTGTTATCTTTAGATATTATATTGTTTATGTATTCTCTCTGCAGCTGTCTGCTTACATTTTGGGTTAGGTGTTTAATTTTTATATACTTTTTGTAAACTCTTTCTGCCTTGGTTTCTTTAAATTTTCTATATAGGTTTTCCTTCTGTTTACAAAGCTTCTTTAGTCTATTATTAAACCAGCATTTATTTATTTTGTTTGATATGTATTTAGTTGGTATATGATTTTCTATAATGCTTTTAAGATGGTTTTTAATGAAATTCCAGAGGTCATCGACTGGTTGGTTAATGTCTTTTTCTAATAAGAATGTTTGTTGAAAGTTTAATGCAGCTTGGTGTAGTTGTGTTTATTTTTTTTTGTGTTTATTTATTCCAGACTAAGATTTTTCTTTTGGGTTTTTGTATTGGCTACTACTTTTATCTGACTGTGTATTTTTATGATATCATGGTCTGATTGACCAGGGATAATATCATAATCAACTACTAATCCAGGTCTGTTGGTTAAGAAGAGATCTAATGTGTTGTTTAATCTAGTTGGCTTTTTAATGATTTGATCTAAACTTAGGTTGTGTAAAGTTTCTATGAAAAGCTCATTTATGTCCTTAAGGTTTTGATGTTTATCTATGGTTAGTTTTTTCCAATTTATATCAGGTAGGTTGAAATCACCCATAATCCAAAAAACTGCATTTTTATTTGTCTCTTTAAGTGTAGTAATCTGATTACATAGTTCCTGCATGTATTCTAAACTAGAATTTGGTGGTCTGTAAATGCTGCCTATATATTGTTACGATTCTCTCCTACTCAGGCCTTCTGTAAACACTGCTAAACACAACACATCAACACATCAAGAACTTGACAACAAGGCTCCAAATAATCTGGTACTTTAATAATGGTCAAATTATACAGCCAATACGACACAATTGGCAACACAATCAACTGCTACAAAGTTAGACCGTATATCACTGTACTAAACTCATAACTCTACTGTCTCTTCCTGAACTGCACCAGGACCGACTTCATGGCTGACTAACAGTCCCGATCTCAACGCTCTCCGGTCTTTACCTGGCGCTTTCTTACACACTGTGTCTCTGGTCTGCCCAGGCTTATAATCAGGTGACCATAACACGGGCGCTATTCACGTGCAAAAGTTCATGCTAGTACTGTCCCTTGCCTTTCAATATAGCACGTCAAACTGTATTACTGGCTTGTGTCACGTCAGCTGATCACACACAGTTAACCCTTTTGCGTCGCGAAAAGGGTTATAACAATATATATATATATATATTGTATATATATATATAGATGTGTGTGTGTTTGTGTATTCTTAAAATATATGTGTATGCGGCTTTTATATATGTTTGTATGTTCATGCATGTGTTTTGTGTGTCTATTGACATTTTTTTTCCGAATGAAAAAGAGGGGGGGGGGGGGGGTAAAAAAGAATATTATATCTTCTAGACCATTTCCTTACTATCTAGACTATCGACATGTGTGTTTTATGGAATGGACAGGTCCGCTAATATTTATTTATATAACAGATTCATTAGGCATAGTGTTAATTAATCCGCAATATCAACGCAATAATGCATTGTACATGTGAGTCGCAAAAAGTGATGGCTCGACTGGCCCGCAGGGTCGCCTAGGGGATTCGTGTGCAACATAAAATTCTTACGTTACTTCACTAAAGTCCCAATTTTTTTCCATAATGTCTTCAAGGCAAAATGAAAGGTACAATATTGTAGCTCATGTCAAACGAAGCAAAGACTAATTGCAAGGTGTATGCCCATGAAGTCATTTACCTTTGTTAATATATATCCATGATATGACTCCCTAATGCTAGTCACTCTAAATTAGATCAAGTCACGGAAGGTTCACTTTCTTACTCAAAGAGAAAGAGCGAGCGCCATCAAGTCATGCGTGTTCTACTCATGTTGTCCTGGAAAGCCCCACTCCCTAGTGATCGACCAGGGAAGTTCCCGCTCCCTAACGCTCATTTCGGGAAGCTCCCGCTCCCTAGTACTCGACCTTAAATGGGCTGAGGTAATTAAAAGAAGAACAGGATGTTAAGATCATTTAACGATCTGACTTGTGCTTGTCGTTGATCCGACATCGATTTTCGCAGATAGAACGATAAAGTCGCACTAATAGTAACGAAAGTGTTGCTATAAAAGCTAGTAGAACTGTTGACCTATCGTGTGTTGTGGTGATATTCCAATTACAAATTTGTAATGCAAAACATTTTCTTTCTATTAGAAATATAGTCAATAAAATATACAGAATGGCTAACAGGAGCAGTTTAAAGAATAAAAGAATACTATTACAGAAAATAAAAAAAAGCTAAGCTTATCTAAGGGGAGGAACCGCTAAGTACTACAATTTATCTGAAAATTGTGGGTTTATTTCCCTTACTGCAATATAAAAAAAATTAATCAATACATAATGATTAACTAATTGGTTAATTTCTTTTTTGGATTGATTCATGTATTGTTATCGAATATGAATAAATATGCAAGATTTCAGCTTGATCCAAGAATGGGAAGCGGTAGAAAAAGCTTGTTTAAACGTAATAAGGTGATTAAATCCATATATATATATATATATATATATATATATATATATATATATATATATATATATATATATATATATATATATGTGGCCAGCTGAGCGTCAATTTTCCTTTGCTGACATAGAAGAGAGCACCTGGTAGCATGCGGCCTCAGAAAGAGACAGCTGGAGGTCACTCACGAAGGCTGCGGGATACACATTTGAGACCAAAAGATAATCTGCTACCGAGGACAAACGCAGACGGCGAAAAGAAAATCTAAATCGACCACCTGCGGACAATGGTTATGCTTGCCAACATGTGGCAAAATATGTAGGTCACAGCTGGGACTACGCAGCCACGGGAAATATTGCATTCCTCACTAATCTTCGGACTCGAAGACTAGCCTATTATATATATATTTACATACCTTTTTTTTTTGTGACAGTACGCGCCGGTACGGCGTACCAGCACCTTTTTGAAAAAAATTATTACTTTTCTTGTATTTTAACGTATATTATTCATTTTTAGTAGTTAAAAGTTAGGCAATTAACTACTGAGTACCGGAGTCTATTATTTTTTTTAATCACTGTGTTTAATGAATAATTGCGCAAGTTTTAACTTGATCCGAGAATTGGAAATGCGAGAAATAAATATGTTCATACTTTTTACCAGACAGACAGTGAGTTGATATAAACTATGTAAAAAGCAACGCTTTAAGAAAGATCACACAATGGCTTGTTAAAAGCGAAACAAACTTTGTTATTGTAATGGGATATATAATTTTTAAAAAAGCAGTGAAGGAAATGAAACTTTCTACCCCATGAACTCCATGACCAGTACGAATATAATGTTACGGCCCACCAGGGGATAAACACGACATGTAACAATGTAACATATAATTGGCAATGTGGCCCGCTATGAGCTATGCATCACCATATTTTGTTTATTCGCTTCTTGTCATAGTATTTGTACCCCAGCACTGCCCTTATATGTCACATGTCATGTTTAGTCATCGTTTGTTTTAGCACTAAAGGTTCAAAATCCATTTATGGCTCCGTAGGCCAAACAAAAAAAATAGAGGGGGGGGGGGGGGGAAGAGGGGGGGCTGGGGTTCTTAAGCTCTCTCTCTCTTAAAACCAGAGGAACTCTTCTTTGATGTGGGAAAGGGAACTTTCGACTACAAGACAGCAATTAATGAAACGTGGAAGATAAAGAAAACCACAATTAATGTCGTTTTAATATGTAGCTTTTTTGTCTGTCCTTAACAGTTTTGGTCGAAATCAAGTCTAAAGTTGTCATTTATTTGTCCTTTATTAATCTCTTTCTGACCACCCTACGCACAGCGCATCTCATCGCTTAGTCCATAACAGACACATCTTGTTGTCTGACTCTCGTGCGTTCTTGTTCTCTCTTCTGCTCTCCTGTCTTCAATGTCTTGACAAACAATGCCTGACTCAGTTTGTTACAGTATTATTGTTGGTTTGTATAAGACAAAAAAAAAAATGAAACTCACTGCACTCACAGAATTACTTCCCGCCTTTGTCCATACTTTGAAAACTGATTAGAGTTGTCATATTTCAGGGTTCTTTTGTTGTTCACTATATCTCTTCTGTTCTCTCTCTCTAGTTCTCTTAGCATTTAGTTTTTTACATTTTGTTTCTCTCTTTCTCGGTCTGTCTTTTTTTGTGTAACCTTATTCGTTTCGAATTTTTCACTTGTTCTTTTTTTATCTCTTTCCTTACGTTTTATCTCTTTTTTCTTTCTCTTTTATTTTCATCGTTCTCTTTCTCTCTCTTTCTCTCTCTTTCTCTTTCCCCTTAGCTTTCTCCATCTCTCGTTTTATCTCTTTTTATATCTTTCCACTCATTATCTTCTACTTCTCTTTCTCTCTCAGTGCCTCTATGTCTTTATTTCTCTCTATCTCTCTTTCTCTCTAATTATCTTTTTCCTTCTCTCACTTTCACCCTTCATTTCTCTCTATCTGTCTCCATCTTCTTCATCTCTTTTAATTCCTCTATACATGTTTTGTTCCTATATCTTTCATTTTGTTACTTTACTGTTACATTCAATTGCAGTTGTGCAATACAAAGTAAGAAGGAATGAAAAAATAAAGGAATTGTTTAAAAAAAAAAGAAAAGAAAGGAATATTGTGAAATTCATAACTGCTAGCTGAAGAGATTAGTTCAAATGTGGAGGAGGGGCTTTGTTTATTTATTAATGGTGAGTCGTGACTTTTGACTATTACAATTGTACCATTATTAGTCGGTTAGAATTATGAACAGCATCTAACTGTCTCACTTTACACACCCCCCTTAGCCTGTCTTCCTCTCAAGAGAAAAGCTGAAGAGGTTCTTTCCGGAGAACAGGCAGGCAACAGAACAGGTGGAAGAACTGTTGAATAACTATTTAATAACAGAGTGTATAATGAAAAATGCTACAAGAATAAAACAATCTATCTATCTATCTATCTATCTAAAACGGGCTCATTCTATGAAAACTTACAAGATACATTGGAATTAATTTGGAGGGGTAAATGAGACGGTGACATCTGTTTAAACCTCAACGATTTCATTGTTTGGAAATACAAATGCTCCAGATGAATGGTTCTAAGTACAGCACGGTCCAACTTGGTAGCAATGTGAAATGTTTGCTGTACTATTAAATGAAACACTACATTATCAAAAATGTTAAAATGTTTCACATGTTTCGGATGTTCCGTCAGAATTGAAGGTAATCTACTTCTCAGTCCAAACCTCCCGCAGGTCGACTGGGGATGGCAGTGGCCAGGATATGAGTGTGCTTTCAGGATAGCTGAACGACAGTCCGGAG
The DNA here is from genome assembly GCA_030265305.1 of Biomphalaria pfeifferi. Taxonomy (NCBI): domain Eukaryota; kingdom Metazoa; phylum Mollusca; class Gastropoda; family Planorbidae; genus Biomphalaria; species Biomphalaria pfeifferi. The sequence goes on from JASAOG010000067.1 coordinate 1,849,312, forward strand.
CGCATACTGTACGACAAGGCAGCCACTAGATTATCTCTACATTATTGTTTTTGTTTATTTAATGACAACGCTAACCATGCTGCTGCCAAGAGAAATGTTTCTGTTGGAATCAGACAGCTAGCACCTGGGCTGAGAAAAAAAAAACACACAAACACCTGGCAAACTTTCTTAAGATAACTATTGCAACGCAAAATTTGATAGTTGATTATCGATTATCTGTACTTCCTCTTCCCAGACAACAAACAGTTTTAGAAGATCTTGTTAGATGTTTACATTGTCTCTGTTTAATGTAGGTCATCTTGCGTATCTTTTTAATAAGATTAGAACCTAATAAAAACAACATAAAAACTCACATGTTTTATTTTTTGAATAAATTTACAAAATAAACGAATTGTCCCTTCGTTATTAAAACGGATCGTTTCCAGCAGGGCGTGTGGTCGGATGGTAGATATTGTTTAGTTTAGGGGCTTTGGGTGTCAAGCTCAATTCTAGTTATAGGACAGATTTCTGTGCAGAAAATGTTTTAAATGAGCATGTTTTAATAGCACAGAGACTCGTTTAAAAAATCAATTATGGAAATGATAGCACACAATGATAGCCAATGAAAATTTAGGCACACTTGAGGGTCACTGTACCCTTGTGAAGCTTTGGTCTAATGACCTGAAAAAATATTTGTGCAGTAAATATCCCACACCAGTTAAATATGAGCCTCGTTCTCAATTCCAAACATATAAATGCGAAGCTGATCCTATTAATAGAGCATCTTTAAACAAGGTGAGATAAACTGCTCGCTTCTATTATCTCGTTTGTAGTGCGGAATGCTTCATTCTATTTAGTGATAAAATACTTTTTTTTTTTTTACAATGTTTAATTTATTCCAATTTTAGAACAATTACATTAATTTTAGAAGTCTATGTTTATACACAGTTATTTGGATAGACGGAATTCCTATGCGTTGAGGACCTGGAGTGTCAGACTACGAAGTACTGATAAACAAAGCCACTGCTTAATAATTAGACTACATCAAAATCCACATAATATGGATGCCCCTTCACCATCTCCCTTTCTTTCTGACTGTGGTACCGTCTGGGGCATAGGCCACCAACTGCAACAAGCTCCTCCAGGAGCCTCGGTTCAGGGCAAGTTTCTACAACTGTCCTCAAGTTTTGCCCACCTGCTTGACATCTGCTTCCAAATCGTAATGCCGTGTCTCCTGGGCCATCCTCTTCCTTCTTCCTTGGAGGTACAGGTGAGAGGGTGCCCTGTAATGTGCCCCGCCACTATGCGCTATAAAGCCTACCTCAGCTCGGGATTTTCCTTCATATGTTTAGAAGTTGACAGCTAATTGCTTCTGAAAGATACAGCTGAAGAATTCTTACAAAACTCATGGGACAAACATTTGAAACCAAAAGGAACACTTCGAAGATACGCGCAGACACTCAAGGGGAAACTTAAATAGACCCCAGGCCTAATTGGGCTTTTTCTTTTCCTCAGATGTGGCAAAATATGCAGATCGTAAGTGGGTGTGCGTGATCAAGTGCAATAAAGCACTCAACCTTAAACTTGGGAATCGAAGAAAATGCTATATTATTTTTTATAAATTTAAACTTAGAAAATAAATTATTAGCTTACACACTGAATTGTCAGTACATTACAAATAGTATATCATATACTGCTATTTATAAAACATGTGTTTGTTTTTTTAAAATATATTCATGTTAGAATAACGTGCTAACTTCACTGCAATTAAAATTTTTAATCAAGGATTTTTTTTTTATTTTACATATTGAATTCTGTCCAGAAACAGAATGACTTTATTTTTTAAAACTTAGATTTAGAGTTGTTGTTTTTTTAACATTATTCATTTTAAAGTTTTAAGTTTTAAAAGAAATGCAGAAGCTAATATTCTTTTAACATTTTTAATCTATAGAACAATCTTTTTATTAAAGTATTTCAGAGCACTGTTTCTCTTTGAAAGTCTGTTCTCAGCTTTGCAACATCTCCATCCCAGCTATGGCTACTAGTAGAACTGCGCTGTTGAAATAAAGTTTAAAATAAATAGCGATTTTTCTTTTTTTTTCACCTTTTTTTTTTACTTAGAACTTCCCAGAAAAGCGTAAAATGCAATTAATGGACCCACAAGCCAAAATCTTAAGCAAGTGGTCAATTGAGTTTATGTTGAGGCAATTGTACCCTAGAGAATACATAAAAACACTTGTAGGATATACGCTACAAGTCTGGAGAAAAAAGCTGGCTATTTAAGATCTATGAAACAAGATTTGGAAAGTTATTTATAAAACAAAAAGGTTTGGTCTGTGCATATTTTAAAGGGTTTTTGAACTGAAATAGATAAGGTTCTTTCAACGTTCTGCTGTCCTAGTGGGTAGTTGTCACGTACTATTTAGCCATAGTCTATATTTAGCTTGTCGGCAGAATTTTAGCTACCTCGGGATTTTCTATCACGCAACTAAATAATGTTTTGAAATGGATATGATTGGTTTGAGATGTTTATTGTTGTACATTGAGCTGCATTTATTGGTCAGATTTTAACCAAGCGGCAAAGAGATTTTTAGTCACATGACAAAACGCCCAAGATTTGTAAGTTGAGAGATTTGACCGCCAGTCTTGTGTGGAACGTGTTAGATATAACATGTACGAGAGTCTAGTGTTAGAACTCAATTATATTATTGTGTAGATCAGTTTTTCTATTCAAGTACATTTAGTCATTGTAATTATTTGTGAATAGCTTTTCCAAGTTTTGAATTAAAGTAATTGTTTTAGACGAAGATAAGTTACTTCATTGAATATATAATTATACACTTAGATAGTCTTGTCAACTAGTAACTTTTACAAACAAAAAAACACGTCTTTTCACTCTGGCATCATGAGTCGTCAGGTGTACCCAAGACAGCTTACGACAGTACGGCTTATCTTGCATCATGCACACTGCATAGCCACCAAGCAATCCATAACTTCTTTTCACTGTCAACATGGAAACACACACACACTTCATAACTGTGTAAAAAAAAAAATTGAAAATGTACAAATCCACCTTTATCTACTACATTGAAAATAATTCATATATTTCTCTCTTTTACTGACCAAATATCCTTTCTTCGTATTTTTAATTTTAACAGTTTTTTGTATATAAACAACTAGATACAATTTCTATTTTAATTAAAGATCCGTAGATAGGACAATGATTATTAAAATTTGTCCAGATTTCGTTTTTTGGCATTATTATACATTTTCGAATTTTTATCTTTATCTTAAAATTGTTTCCCAATTTACCAAACAAATATGAGCCGTCAGGCGTTGTATAGTAGAAGACAGATTTGTACTCTAAACTTAAAAATATGGAGAGTCCTACAGATAGAATAGTATGTTCTCGTTAAACGTATCTAATGTCCCTTTCTATCTTGTATTTTGTTCTGTGCAGTCGCTGGAAATAGACATCTGCCAAACGCTGTCAGGTGTGAATGCAATAAAACATCTGATTATCTACGGTAGACATCTGAACAAGACAGTTGAGACGCTTAGGAAGATGTAGCGACCAGATACCAGACTGCCCCCCCCCACTCTATCTTCAATTCTATATACACTTCTGAAATGCGCGTGAACTGGGGTGTGCCCGACCCCCATTTCTCTTTTCACAATTGATATATAGATGACATGCGATGACATTATATGACAGGGGCTACTTCTGAATGACAAGACGTTAAGTTTATTGCATTGTTGATATCGCTTCATCCACAGACACATAGGCATGTCACAGAAATATCCAGCGATAAAAATCGAAAGCAATAAATTTAATTCGCTAGAAAATTATAAATTGTCCTTGCAAATAGAAAGTTTATCAAATATCAACTTTATAGAATATCCTAGGATTCTGATGCTTGTACTCTATAATAAACTCTATACCAGCAGGAAAACAAATTTAATTTTATTACTGACCCACGCATTTCCTAAAAAAAATTACACTTTTTTAAAACAAAAAGACTACAAACGTTTATTCTGTCTATACAATTGTTACAGAGATCAAATATATATTAATCTTCTGAACCTTTTCTTGTACTATCGGATGCAACTAGAAGGTGCGATGGCTGAGCAGTAAAGCGCTTGACTTCTGAACCAGTGGAACCGGGCTCGAATCCTGGTGAAGACTGTTGTAGCTTTTTTAAGGTTAGTGAAATGGGTCTGTAGGACTCCACGTAAGTCGCGTCTGCTCTTCTTGAGGACTGGTACAATGATAACACGTTTCCAGGCCCTGGGCAGTCTTGACTCTGCCCAGGTTCGATTCATTAGTCCAGGAGTTAAACTCTCTCAATGCCCCCGAGGTGCTTTCCCCTTGTCCACCCAGCTCTAATGAATACCTGACATTAGATGGGGAGAAGTAGAGGTGTTTAGTCGTTGTGCTGGCCACATGACACCCTCTTGAACCGTAGGCCACAGAAACAGATGGCGTTTACATCATCTGCCCTATAAATCACAAGGTCTGAAAGGGGAACTTTACTTTTTTGTTACATGGATAGATCAATATTCTTAGTTCCAAAATGTTCTCTTACAAATGAGCCTCTATATGAAACGAGGCACGAGAAGTTTGTACAACTGTAGATAGTTGCAATTTTTTTAAATCAGCGAAATGATTTTTTAAAAAATATTCTAATTTAAGATACATACCGGATTTACATCGAAATTGGAGGATGCATAATATACAGAATAGATCTAATCCAGAAATAATAGCAACTAATCATAGACCCCCCCTTTTCACTACGCCTCTTTGATTCACACTTATGGTGTGAGCGTGTGTGTGTGTGTGGGGGGGGGGGGGGCTACTTCGACTGTAGAGATACAGTTAAGTTACAAATTGAGATCGAGACTCAAGTTTAGAAATTAAAGATAGATATGCTTCCATAGTGTAAAGTTTACATCTTTAAGTGACAGAGACTAGAATCTTACTAGACTTTTCGCCAGGGCAGAATGTCGAAGATGGCAGCCGGGGCTACAGCCCCGGGTTCTCCACAAGAAAGGGGCCTCCACAAAATAGAAATAGAAATATATAATAAATATATAATCGGAATTTTTAAGTATATATTTTTTCTCATTTTTTAACGCTAATATTTTAAATGTAATGTCTCTTGGAAACTATGTGGTGATTTAGAAGTGTCCGCTTGTAGCAGGGACGTAGTGAGGTCAGGAGCAATGGGGCACGATACACCGGGCGCCACTCTCAGGGAAGGACGCCTCACGCAGTGGGGCGCCAAAAAAAAATTATTGTGCATATTTTAGTTAGGTAATCCATTCTAAAGTTATTTGTAATATATTTTTATTAAAATACTTTGTATTTCTAAGCCTGTATTCTTATGGAAAATTGGGGGAGGAGGTGCCTTAAAGTTTCTTTCCCCGGGCGCACTAATTAACTCTCTACGCCTCTGAGTTGTTTCATTTAAAAGAAGATCATCAGATAGCCTGTTCCTTCTCCCCTACACTTTACCAAATGGTCCAGACAAGTTCGAGCATCATAGCGTATTTTGAGAACGCTAAAAGCATGACATTGCGCTTAAAATAACAATTGGTAAAAAAATATATATTTCTAAAAATCGCTAAGATTTTATATTGTTAGTCTAGATCAGTGATGCCCAACCTAATTCAACTTGCGGGCCAAATTAATTTCCAACACTCGTGTCGC